>JARVGS010000672.1:2368363-2391334 GCA_031762315.1 Hypsolebias antenori
TGTGTGTGTGTGTGTGTGTGTGTGTGTGTGTGTGTGTGTGTGTGTGTGTGTGTGTGTGTGTGTGTGTGTGTATGATTTTTTTATTTTATTTTGCATGCTCTGTCATAAAATTTCATTCACTTTTTTTTTCAGCTAATCCGTTGAAGTCAGGGCAGATCAGCTGGCTGGATTTCTAGGTTTGATTGTTCAGCTTAAAGGCAGAATCCTTCATGTGTCATGTAGATCTGGGCAGAGCGTCTGTGTTAAAAAAAAATACACCCTCCCTGTTTGAGTGCTGTCTCCTCTGCAGCTAGTGAACGCTGCACGGCTTGTTTGTGCTTTTTGTTCAACTCTACTGCAAAGCAACAATGGTGGACCCTTAAACAATATTCCTCATCTTTTAGTCACCCTCAGCTTGACCCATTTTCACATCCTGGTGCAGAACTGTATCCAATGTTCAAATACAGATGATTTGATCCCCACCCCCCACTACTCCTATTTCTGTATCTCATCTGTTTGTTGACGCACATGCACAGCCTTGAGCTGTTTCCAATCAACATTTCATGACTTTTCTGTGTTTTGTGGTTTCCAGGGAGACATCCAGCAGCTAATGATTGTAGCAGACCACCGTGCTGCGTACGACTACTGTGAGCACTACAGCCCCGACTGTGAAGTGTCAGTACCTGACCAGCCACAGAACCAGGACCCCAATACAGATGCAAAAACAGATGAATATGTGAGTTAAATCCCTTCTTTTCAAGTCTTTATTTTTTTATATTGTTTTATTTAAGAACACAGTTTTAAAGCAGTTCCATTAATCAGTAAAGCTCAGAAATTAAACCTGCTTTTTGCAACATGTGCTGAATGGATTTACATAGAGTGCACGCTGATTAAAGAACAGTCTCCAACGTGTTGCAGGATCAACTGGAAGCTCTGACCTATTGCTCCGCCTGGGGCCTGTTAAGTACACAAAAGTAGCTTTTTGCCCCTCCCTGTGAACAATGATAGGCTCATTAAGAAAAGTGTGAAAAAGTAATTAGTCTTCCAGTCGCTGCAGGTTCCAACAGTGATCATCTAGAGGCAACAGAACTGTAGATCTTTAATTGTTTTTCAAACCATGATGCTTATCACTGACTGCTGTGTTGTGTGTTTTCAGCCTACAGAAGGGAACTACTATTATGAGTATCCTTATTATGATGACATTGAAGGGAAGCCTTATGAATCAACCTCCGAAACAGAGACGGTCACAACAAAACTGGAGGTAAACAACCGTCAGCCTTCTGCTCAAAACAGTTGGACTTCATTCCTCAACATAATTTGTGTTATTCAAAAGGGCTCCGATTATTTATTAATGGTCCACTTTGGATATAACAGGTTGTAGGTGCTGATGATGTGGTGAGCACTGTGAAAGAAGTTGTGAGAGGTGGTACTGGCTCCACTTCCATCTCCACCAGCTCTTCATCCAGTTCATCATCCAGCTCATCTTCAGTTAATCAAGGAGAAGAAATTTACCGAGATGAGAACACCCCCTACGACAGCTATGACGCCTACAACAACTATTACTATGATGAATCTACCGCTGCACCTGGTGGTGACACCTCTCGCCGAATCACAATCACCAGTACTGGCACTGGGGGTGATCTGGAGCTAGGAGCAGGAGGCAAGGTGGACCTGGAAGCTGGCTCGGAAATCAACGAGAAGGTCATCACCACTGGTGGAGCAAACACAATAACAGTCATCAGCAACAAAACTAAAGTAAGTTGACATTTCAACGCAGACTTTGTTGCGCATGAAGTCTTACTGTTTTAGCCTTCTGGTATGTTCTACAGGTTGAACAAAATTCAGTCTGGGTCTGTAGAAATCTAAACACAAACATTACTTCTGTCTGTCCGTTTTCTGCCACTTACTGAGTTTGAGTTCAAGAGTGAAATCCAGACATCCAACACTCTCCAGCTCCTCCTGGGGGATCCCAATGTGTCCTGACCAGAGAGGGTTTATGATACATCAAAAGAGTTCTGACTCTGCCTCCAGGTCTCCTTCCAGTGGGACTCACCCAAGAGGCATCCTAGACAGATGGCTTATTTCAATGAGTAAGGGTAGCTCCCCTGAATGACGGAGCTCCTCACCTTATCTCTAAGGCTGAGCCTGCCCACCCTACATAAATGTTTATTTCAGCCACTTGCATCCAGGATCCCATTCTTTCAGTCATGATCCAGTTCTTGTGATCATAGATCACGAGAACTGGATCATGTATCATCAATCTAACCACAGTAATGGTTAGATTATAGAAAAATGAATAAACTGAGCTGTCTTTTGGCTCTGCTCCATCTTCACCATGACAGACTGGAGCCATCGATCCATGTTCCTCACCACCATGCCATCACATAATAACAAGAATCTCAGATCTTGGAACTCCTCCGCCTGAGCAAGAGAGTGATCCCTGACCCAGAATGAACATCGCACCTTAAGGAACCATAGTCCCAGATATTTTCACCCTGAATGTGTGAAAAATTAATCTTTCTATCCACTATTCTGAAATGTAGTTTTGGAAACAACCTATTTAAGATTGTCTTTGACCGTTGGAGATATCTGTCCCAGAAACCTTGACGGGTTGCAAAATAGACTGATGAATGCCCTGGTAAAGATAACATTTGCAGTTTTTCAGTCCTGTAGGTTTGTTCTCTGGTTTGTTTTTGTTGTATGAACAGTTCATGTATTTAGTAACATCTTCCACATATGTTTTGTATCATTTTAACTCAACAGAAATGTCTTTGTTTTTAAAGGTTGAAAGTTCCTACAGTGACTACGGTGGTGCATACGATTATGGAGTGGATGGGTACGACACAACTGGTGAAGGAGAGGACAGCAGCAGTTCTACCGTCACCATCGGGGGTGGCTCAACTGGAGGTGGCGGTTCCGTATCTGTCAGCAGTGGTTCTGCTTCTGTAGGAGGTGGTTCTGTATCTGTCGATGGGGGTTCCGTGTTGGTAGGCGGAGGTTCTACATCTGTGGGAGGATCTTCTACCACTGGTGGCGGATCATCCAGCACTGGCACTGGAACCGGTGGGTCCACCTCCACCAAGACAGAAGATGATTACTACCCAGATCTGGATAAGTTCAAGGAAGAGGACATCACTGACTATGGTGATTTGGGAAATGTTGACATGTACGAAGAATATGACGGCAAAGTGCTGCCTGCTGAGACTGATGAGTACTACGGACAGGTGACAAAAGAGCAGAAATACCCACACAACGATGCTGAATTGAAATAAGATGTAACGTTTTGTACTTATGCAGTGTGTGTATGGTTGATGCATAGGTGGATGGAGCTCGTGGTGAGAAAGGACAGAAGGGAGAACCTGCTGTTATTGAGCCTGTGAGTAGTTCTGTTTGAACAACATAGTTGAGCAGCAGATGTAAGCTGCATGTGTGCACAGTTTGAATAAGCAAGCGCATATGTGTGATCCACATATAAACACAATCCACCCCTCGTTCCTCAATGAGAATATTCACACCAAACCATTTTTATTTGGACCCACTCAACCTTCTATATAAAATCCTCATACAAGGCCCGACTCGTGGCTGTTTGTCAGGGCCAGAACATAAACACTTGAAGACAGGCCATGCAGGGACTGACAGTATCGTCCAAACAAAGGCTGGGTGGTGTTTAAACACAAGAAAGAAGGAACTAAATGCAGAAAATAACTTTTTCTGCTTTTCCATTAGAAAAACTGTATCGTCAGGTGGAAGGCAGACAGTCCTGGACTGAAATCACACACACATATGTTAGTGTCCATAAAGATGAACAATCTATTATTATCTCTAATAGACCCACAGCTGCTTTACTTCAATCAGCTGACTCAGAGCTCCTCGGAGTGTTTTAATGAACTTATGTCTGTGTTAAATGTGGAATCAGAAAGGTTGAGTGATGACTGTGGGTTTTTTGGACTTACGTTTCTTTGCTCTCTCACACGTTGAAGTCAACAGCCAGGCAGGATGTGCACAAGATGAAATGATTCTCCGTTTAGTTTGAGGAAAAAACAAACAATGAAATCATTATTTTTATTTCAAAGCTGAGTCTGATTTCAGCGCACAAATGTATTAGTCAGTGCAAACTAAACACCTCTGTTAGCTTGTAGCCAGCTGGGGGGGCTGTGGCTGAGTGGTTAGAGCAGTCGTCCACCAATGCGAGAGCTGGGAGTTGAATTCCATCAGCGGTCACATGTTGAAGTGTCCCAGGGCAAGACACATTACCTCTGATGTATGTCCCACATGAATGTGATCAAAAGCAGTGGTTCCCAACCGTGGTCCTTGAGGAACACCATCCTGCATGTTTTAATTGTTTCCCTGCTTTTACATACCTGGTTTGAATGGATGGGTGCTTCACAGACATTGGCAGAACTTCAGGAAGTAATAAAATCACTGAATCATGTGTGTTGGAGCAGGGAAACAACTCAAACATGCAGGATGGTGCTCCTCAAGGGCCACGGTTGGGAACTACTGATCTAAAGTACAGACTGGTCTCTACAGATTCAGATCAGCTTTGTTAAGAGTAGAGTGCTGTATGAATGGGTAAATGAGGGCACAGATCGTAGTGTAAAGAGCTTTGAATATCTTGATTAGATAGAAATGTGTTAAATAAATACAGTGCACTTACCATTTGTAGTGCAATTTCAGCATGTGTTAGCCTTGCTAGCATCCAAGCACCCTCTCTCACGCCTGACTAAATTGGAAGCATACCTGAGAGACCAGCAGGAATGTGTGCTGAGTTAGCAGGGAGGAACCATGATCGGGGTTTGGGGAATGTTTTTTATGTATATTTAACTCTTTTAGCCAAAGCTGCTCAAAGTGCATGCTAAGGTATTGTTGGGCACAATCAGACTCCTGCGGCACTTCATGATGTTCGTTTGTGTGTGTTTTTAGGGAATGCTGTTGGAAGGTCCGCCAGGGCCTGAGGGGCCAACGGTAAGTCAGTCTGTCAGATTCTGTAAGTCTTTCCACATCCTCAACCAGTTTCCGTCCACATTTGCTCTTTCTGCTGGTGAAGATGTGACAGCTTTGTATAATCATTTTGTTTGTCTTTGAAAATTAAAAGCTCAGATGTAAAGCCTGACACAGAAGAAGTTGGAAATTTGGCAAACTTTAAGGGATGTTAGGAAGCTTTTAGACACTGATGGTACTGACACCCTGCAGATGGTGTCATCCTTCTGACACGATGAGTTATCAGCAAATACAGACTGCAGCTCCAATACGTCTACCCTTTTACTACATGAACTCCTTTCTTCTTGTGTGTGGCCACCTTCATGTACAAATAAAAATCAAATAAGTCTTTTGTTTAAAATAGGGTCTTCCCGGACCCCCAGGTCCTTCTGGGCCACCAGGCGGTCCTGGAGATTCTGGAGAGAGGGTAAGACAAATGTTTATATCTCACAAATTTCAAGTGCTCAAGAAATACACAAGTTCTGTTTGTTTATGGGTGTGTGTGTGTGTGTGTGTGTGCTTAAATGCATGTCATTTTCCATTTAAGGGTCTACCGGGTCGTCCTGGCCTTCCTGGTGCTGATGGTCTGCCAGGACCCCCTGGAACTGTCCTGATGTTGCCTGTAAGTAAATTAGAGTTGTTAAATTGAGAAGGAAACTCAGTGAAACTAGAAAAGTTGTATTTTAGTGTTTTAGCAGCTAAAACCTTTGCCATGACTTAATCTTGATGCTCAGTCAAAGTTCGATGCATCTCTGTCTGTTTTATCAATGCGTTGGACACATGCTCTACAGTCTGCTGGGAGGAAGGGGATTTCCGATGAAAACAACTGTAATGAACCTCTCGTAAACATGTTCAGATTTATCTTGATGCATTAGCAGCCCCTTGTGGTGACACAGCGCCTCTGAGCTCCGACAGCTCTTAATTTAACAACGTCCTGCTCCGTCTGTGAAGTCAAAATAAAATGTTCAGGTGTCTTTTCAGGAAGGCATCTGTTTCTTGAAGTAGCACTAAGCAACTTTTAAGTTAGCTTCAGCCTCATTTGCACCCAGCTTCAGATACCAAACCTTTTCTTTTTTGCTTTTTTCCTTCCGGCCTCTGATTTTCTTGCACTTGGAAGATGCTCGTGAGCCTGATTAGCTGCACAGATGTAAAGTTGTGGTTTTGGTGGTTCACACAGATCTGTCTGGCAGAACCATGTGGCACGCTCTGTCTGCACAGGAACTGCAGTTGTTTTGGTGTGTCCCACAACAGACAGCATGGCCTGAAATCTGATCCCTGAGTTTCAGAAATGAGAAACAGACATGGGCATTTCATCCTGTTTCAGCTGAGAACCTATTGTCTCCTTTTTGTGACGTTGAAGAATTGAGTAACGTACAGTTGATGACCAGTCTAACATTACTAATGGACAATGTATCAATTACAATGAAGAGGAACAGTGTGTAGTGAAATGTTGCTGTGCTGCAAGAACTTTCATTAAAACTTCAGCAGATGTTCTGAATCAGCTGCAAGTGTTTCTTAGAAGTCCTGGAGCATGTTTTACTTTTTGTTTCGTCGCTGTGCATCTGTGAGTCTGCAGACAGACAGCCTCCTGAAAGCGCTGTCCCACAACCCAACCATCAGTTGTTGGCCAGAGAAAGCATCCCAGCACTTTATTTTCAGCTCGGTGCAAGGCTCAATGATGACCACCAGATGGCAGTAGAACTTGAACCTCGTGTCTCCAAAAGCCACTGACGGTTCTGGTTTGAAGTTGATGCTTAACGCAGTATACAGTACATGTATTTGGAGTTGTTTTAAATTGCAATCATTTTGTTAATTAAATATGAATGTTATTTGTTGAAGCAGATGAAATGGTGTATTTCTGTGCAGTCTCTTCAGATTCTCTGCTTTACTCTTTTTTATAAACCTGTTGTTCCCTCCATAGTTCAGACTCAGTTCTGGAGGAGATTCTGGACAGAAGGGACCGGCTGTTTCAGCGCAAGAGGCCCAAATGCAAGCCATCATGCAGCAGGCCCGGGTAACGATTCCTCTCTAAATGTTTACAACTAAAGTCTAAATTACTTTTTTCTCCAAAATGATTTTTTTTAACGTTAATGTTATTTGATTATTGCCCAAATATTTTCAATTATTTAATGTCTTTAAGACTCAATTTTTGACACATTTCTGTTTCTGTGCATGTTCAGCTCGCCATGCGTGGCCCCACCGGTCCAATGGGTTTGACTGGAAGACCTGGTCCTCTGGTGTGTGTTCCACAGTGTTCTCAAGCAAAAGCACTATTCTACAGTTTTACACATGTTGGAAAAATTTTGAGTTCACTCAGCATTAATCTGTTTTTAATCTATACTTTTCTTCCCCCTCAGGGTCCCCCTGGTGTCTCAGGACTGAAAGGAGAGTCTGGAGAAGCTGGACCTCAGGTACCAACTGCTCAAGTTCAATTCTGTCCTGTAATATCCTGAATGTGTTTTAGGGTAACACTAAAACAGCTGTTTCTTGGTTATGTCTTCTAACAAATTACCAAAAATATTAGCATATTAAAAAAATGTGTTGGGGGAGAAAAAGACTGTTGATTGATAAAAACACTTGGTCTTATAGGGACCACGTGGACCTATGGGATCTGCTGGACCTCCTGGAAAGCCTGGCAGGAGGGTGAGTTGTTCAAGAAGCCTTCAGCAACATCAGAATTATGAATCCATTTCTGTTTCAGGTTGTTTATTTATTTAAAAACTTCCAGCACAAGAAAATACTATCGAAATGATAAAATGAATCTTAATGAAACTGGTTTTCTGTGGTTTCCACAGGGTCGGTCTGGTTCTGATGGTGCCAGAGGAATGCCTGGCCAGACTGGACCCAAGGTATTTGTGTTTCTGGATTCAAACATTATTTGGCTTCAGTGCTTGAGGTTTCATAAAAACAATTTAAAAGCATATTTGTTTAAACTTGTTTTATTGATTTTAATTTTTTAGGGAGACAGAGGCTTTGATGGTCTGGCTGGACTTCCTGGTGAAAAAGGGCACAGAGTGAGCAGTTTTATGAGTTTTATGAAAATGGCTTTAAAATGAATCACTGTGAAGAGCATTAATGTTTATTTTTATAGGGAGAACCTGGCCCCTCTGGACCTCCTGGTGCTCCTGGAGAAGATGGAGAGAGGGTAACAACATAAAAATGTTCAGAGCTTGTTACTCTTCTTCTCCTCACCTGAATTAAAAATCCTCTCTCTCTCTCTCTCTCTCTCTCTCTCTCTCTCTCTCTCTCTCTCTCTCTCTCTCTCTCTCTCTCTCTCTGTCATGGATCTCTGTCTCTTCACTTGATCACTTCACAGTCTGTGTGTCTCCTCTGCACCTGCAGCCTGTGGAAGCCTGTTTCTTTTTCACCCACTCTGTCTGTGTTTTTGTCCATGTGACCCACATGACCTCACCTCCTCCTCCATTATCATTCGTTGCCAGCTCCACAGTCTGACCCGCTCCGTCTCTTTCACAGGGGGATGATGGAGAGATCGGACCCAGGGGACTTCCTGGTGAACCAGTGAGTGGCAGCATGCCTTTTTATTCAGTCTGACCTCGCCGATGGTGCGATGGAGGAGTAGCTCAGGATCTGCTCTCTAGTTCAGGGTCTGCTCTCATCATGTGATGGTGTCAGCTCTCTATGACGACATGTATCTTATATCACAGTCCTATAGAGTGAGACATGCTTCTACCACAGCATGTGTGTATCAGGCTGGAGGTGAAAGAAGCTGGCAGCCGGCCTCACAGCTGTCGGATTAGCCTCCCACCCATTCTCATTCCACAAGAAAGACCCTGACATCACTTGTTATGATTCATTTTGTCCACCAGGGTGTGCAGCACTGATTAGGACTTTCAGTACAAAATGATGGGTTAAATAACAAATTATGGTTTCATAGATTTGCATTTAGGATCAAATAAAGATGTGTCGTCCTGATCCTGCTTTTACAATATAGGTATGGTTTCACTCAGTCTGATTTCACTTCTTTCTTGCAGGGGCCCCGTGGTTTGCTCGGACCAAAAGGACCCCAGGGACCCCCTGGACCACCTGTGAGTCCTATTTTTATCCTCCTATCATTTCAAACACAGTCTGTTGCTAAAGATTTACTGTACAGAGAGCGGAACCAGTTCTTAGGCTCTTGTGTGCAGCTTGAACACAGAATCAACAACTCAGTTGTCACAGACTGAGCGGCAGCTCATGGCGTCGAGTTTGACCAACACTGGACAGAAGCTAATACTTATAGCACTAGGACCAGGAGCAATAAGCAAATTACTTGTACAAGCTGAATGCAAAGTAGACATAATTATTACTATTGCTTTGTTTGTTTTTTGGTCTTCAGTTTGAAAAAAATAAATTATTTTGGTGTGGCACAGATTAAAGCTTTTCTCCTCGTTTGTGTCTCATTTTGCTTGTCCTTTTTGGCACAGGGTGTTGGTGGAATGGACGGCCACCCTGGCCCCAAAGGAAACATCGTAAGTAAAGACTGAACTGATGAACACACACGCCTGTTACAGGATGTTAAACCAAATTCAGCTCTTAAACAAATCATGTGAGGTTGGTGGTGCAGTTTTTTATGTCATTAAAAAAGTACATGTGAGCATGCCCACTGTGTGTGCACCAATATACTGACTTGTCTCTTCAATAATGCTGCCTATGTAAAAGCACTGAAGCATCAAATTAGTAAACGACCATTTTATTTTATTCCACTTATGTCCCACTATTTATACTGCTGCTTAAAAATACTTTAAAAAATGCATTGAAACATGTGTCTCGATCAGGAAAAGTGTGTTTTGGTAGAGGTACAGTGTACAACATAGAAAAAAAAAATCACAATTATGAAAATTTCTCCAACCACAACCGAGGTATTTTGATCGAGTGAGGAAAAGCTGTACAGCTCAGAGATGATTCACAGTAAAAGTTTACACGACTGATTTTTAAAATAAGTTTTTCGACAGTCCCAAATGAAATTGTGTGATTGTGGTAGATTTTTGGAGAACACAATGTTCAACTTAAAATGGGATCTTGTCACACACTAATGTTTGAGCTTTCTAAAAAACATTTGCAAAAAACATTCTTCTTTCTACAACTTTCCACGTTTCAGTCTTTTTACAGTCTGTAAATCAATGTGTTGGTGTTTTTGTCATTTTAGCCAGTGTCTTTCACTGCTAAACAATTCCCCCCCCCCCACCCTAAAATATGTATACATATATACATCTCCAGTATGCAGAATGTGCACACCAAAACTCCCAGTGATATCCTTTGTATCTGAGCCCAGAATGCTCTCCAGGAATTTACTCTATCTCCTGCATAAAAGAACTAGCATGTGGGACCATCAAAGACTTGTGCTGCTTTTTTTTACTCACATGTTTTGCTCACCTGACCGGGTTTTTTTAAATGAGTATTTCTCTGCAGGGACCTCAAGGAGAGCCAGGCCCTCCTGGCCAGCAAGGCAACCCTGGTGCTCAGGTTAGTAAAGAACAGGTGTTCTGACTCTGGGTTTCTGTCTCCTTGATCAAAGCAAACATTCTGAACCATTTGCATCTGATCCATAGGGACTTCCTGGGCCACAAGGAGCAATTGGACCTCCAGGAGAGAAGGTAAAATCCCCTGACCCCAATGGTATAAAATTCAGGATTACAATCTGTAAAGCTGCAGGAATTTGTCTTATTTGCATGAGCAGACATTATCTTGTTCAGTCCAGCTGCTTCAGATGTTATTCTGCAAACCCAGCATCCGAGTCTGGTTCTATCTGATCCTGATACGCTAGAGTCCACTAACAGCTGCAGTTTCTTTATTGTCTTATCTAACTGATATATTTGAGAACTATTGAATATTTAAAAAAATTGTGGGTCCCTTGCTTCCACTAAAAGAAAGACAGCATATAGATTTACGTAAAAAGAGTAAAAAAAAAAAAAAAATCAGTGATCAGTAGATCAGGACATTGATTCAAATAGTTCTGATGTCAGAAGAACTAAACAGAACAGCTTGAATGTATCCTGAGGAAACACAAATGAAAACCATTAAAAGAAGCACATGTGCACGTACCCATCTTGAATCTTATTTTGGATTACTTTGATTTTAACTCCAGTTCTGACAAGACTGACGTTGTGTAAAATGTAAAATTTTAAAAATTAAAAAAAAAAAAAGAATGCAATAATTTCCACATTTCATAAAACCTAGATGCTATTCACAATGAAACATAGTAAAGAGCTGCACGGTGGCGCAGTTGGTAGAGCTGCTGCCTCTCAGCGAGCAGGTTGCTCTGGTTCAAATCCTGGTCTGGGGGTCTTTCTGGGTGGAGTTTGCATGTTCTCTCTGTGCATGTGTGGGTTTTATCATTTCTTCCTTTAACAACAGTCTGTCAGGAGCTGGTGGAGGAGGATGATACACTTTTCCTGTCTCTTGTATGACTCTAGCTGTTTAACAGAGCTGGGTCTTTGCAGGATATTTTATTTCTTTTGAAGTCAAAAGAATCCAATAGTAAGAGGTCTGGACTGCAGGCAGACCAGTTCAGCACCCGGCCCATGATCCTGTGCTGTTGTAATGGATCCAGTATGCTGTTCAGCTGAGCTCTGCTCAATCTGCAAGACCTTTCCTCATAGAACCTTGTCTGGATGGAAGCAAATGCTGTTCTAAAACGTAGGCAGATGCAACTGAGATGTTAGAGCAGTCGTTCTCCAATGGGAGAGTTGGGGGTTCGATTCCACCAGCAGTCACATGCTGAAGTGTCCCAAGGCAAGACACTGAACCCCTCATTGCCTCTGATGTGTGTCCCCTCGGTGTCTGAATGTGATAAAGCTCTGATTAGTCTATACAGATTCAGATGTTATTTGCAGAGATGTAGTAGATGCTGTATGAATGTGTGTGTGGAGGTAAGTGAGGCACAGATTGTGTTGTAAAGTCCTTTGAGTATCTTGATTAGATAGAAAGGTGCTATACAAACAAGTACAGTCCATTTACCATTAACCATATACTGTGTACGACTGATGCCAACTGAGATGTGTAAGCTGGCAGTGCCCAAGATACAGTGTGACAGGGTTAACCTGTGATTTTCTCCCTGAGTCCACGCAGTGACGTCCAGAACAGAATGAGATCTGCCACAATGATCATGGGCATCCAGTCCTGACTTTCAACTTTATTTGCTGCACTCTGTTATTTCTCCAATCTTGAACTCTTTTGATGAACTATAAATGACGGGATATTCAAAGTCTTCCCAAATTTTGGTTGAGGAACAATATTCTGAAAACATTTCACTATATTTAGACTCTTGAGCCCCTGCAGTCTTTTTAAAATGTTAATTTTTTTTAATGTGCAGTCCTTTTACTGACCCAACTTAACCATATTATTTTCAAAATGCTCCTCCAGCTGCATCTTCTCTGCTCCACGTACTTAAACACCCTCTTGCTGCACCTCCCCAACCTTTTTGGAGATGTTTTACTTCCATCAAATTTCAAACTTCACTGTTTCCCTTAGAGCTAGTGGAGTTTCTTAATTTAAGCTTTTATTACATTTAGTATATTTAATTGTGAATATAATTAGGGTGTGTGAGAGTTGCAAATCCTGCTCTTCTTTTTGTATTTACATTTTACACAACACTCCAACATTTCCAGAGCTGAGTTTGGAACTGGACTGATTTATTCCAACACTGATGGTCATCAGAAGATAGTGGCAGTCATTTTCACACATTGCAAGAAAATCTTACTTTTTGGGTGTTTAGGATTATACAACCTTTAACTATGAGCATTGTCACATGTGTTTTGTTGCATGATCATTTAAAAATGACTTTATTTTAGCCTCAAATGTTTTATTTGTTTTGTGTTAATGAATTAAATCTTGCTTGTTAACACTTTTTCTAACTAAAGCTATATTTGTATTAATCATTATTGTTTAATTTTGTCATGGTGCTCTTTTGAGCTAATATCGATTCAAACGTCTGAGTCATGTTGGCTGAGCTCTAAGCTCTCTGTCTTTTCATGAAATCCTATTTTGAGTAACGTTTTGTTGTTTAAGGGTCCAACTGGAAAGCCTGGTTTGCCAGGAATGCCAGGAGCTGATGGTCCACCGGTGAGTTCTCTTCCTGTCTGTTCCTGGGATGTTTTTATTTCTAAATCAAATTACAGTTTTCATATCACTTCTGTGTATTGACTCATTATAATCTATGTAATATACACAGAGCCAAACACATTCTGTGTGACGCAGCGCCTTAACTCAGCTGTGTAACAGTGGAACAACACACCCGTGCACACTGTACTCCATCAGCAAACACTCCCCTTCACATCACAGCAAGTAAAGACAACCGAACAAAAGACAGATGTTTCCTGGAAAGCACCAGGCAGGACTTGAGAGACTTCAGGAGGAAAAGCTGCAGGGCAAAAATAATAAGACAAAAAGTGAGATATCTGTGGAAGGAGGCAGACAGAGACAATACGACACTCTGAGCCTTTAACCCTCCTGTGGCCCAACATACTGGTAGTTTACAGGTTTTTTTTTTTTTTTTAGCTTTTATTATAACAAAGTTATGTTGGAATTTAGAACAAAAGTTGCGATGGCACCCTTCTCATTTTCTCCAGAAATCTTCTAGTTCATTTTACATAACTTCTCCATGTTTGATTCCCTTTGTGTTGCTAAAAGCCCGTCAGAGAATCTTCCCACTTGTCACTGAGCATCTTTCAATGTGTGTATTAGTTGTGTGCTTCTTCATATACATGCTCTTGGTATGAGAAGTCCCAACCCAGCAGCCACCATGGATGCCTGCGCATCCGTAACTCTGCAAATAAAATCCCAAATGAGATTGAACTTGAAAGCTTCTCTTTCCAGTTTTCCAGTTAACTTCACCCACCAGCAGTTTTACAGCCTAGTTTCTCATTTACTGGAACGGGTTAGTATTTATGGTGGTAATTACCCTGAAATGCTTTGCAGTAATGTTACTCTTGATATGTTACAGGGTCACCCAGGAAAAGAGGGTCCTACTGGGGAGAAAGGACACATGGTGAGCTTTATGTTTTGCAGTAGGTTCAGTTCAGAAGGATTTACATGAAATGTGTTGCATTAATGCACATGAGTTGAACCCAGTGTGTGTGTGTGTGTGTTTGTGTTCACATATTTTTGTTTTCACTTCTAACAAAATGTGTTTTTCCAGGGTCCAGCTGGCCCTCAAGGACCCATTGGTTATCCGGGGCCCCGAGGTGTAAAGGTGCGTTGTTTATTTCAGACAAATAATTCACGCATCAGTGCTTTGATTGAGTCGAAGAGGCTGAATTATTTATCTTTAAACGGGAATGATTTGCTAAGAATGTGTTCCCACGAGGAAGCCTCCAGATCGGTTGAGTTCGTGGCAAAGGCAGTGACGGAAACATCTCGTCAGACCCCTCTTTGTACATCAAACACTAACTCAGAGCTGAGGAGTGTTTGAGGTGCAAGGCTCTTCTCCTGTTTGCCGTCAACAAATGTGGAACTAAAGGAATCCCATCAGATCACTCTGCGTAAGAACGTGTGACTGATCCCGTTATTACAGGATAACACAACAGGTTTGGCTTCTTGCCAGCAGTTCCAGGGACATGAGTGAAAGCTGCTCTCTGAAGGATTTGTCAAATGTAACCTCTGTGGCACCTCGTATATGAAAAGAAGCGACTGGATGAGGTGGATTTGTTTTGTCGTTAGAGCATTGGTTAAATTAAAGACGTTCCTTGGGGGAATGCATATTTCATGCCACCTTTCATGTCTGAAGTTTAGATTGAGATTTTTATTGTAACTGTTTAGTCAAACCTTATAAATAATGTGAGCTCATGCTCAAGAGTGTGTGCTGTGAACTACTCTCAGCTACCACCACATGACATTTTAGTTCAAACCTAAAGAACTGACTGAGGTACAGCCGTGTTTGTGTAATTCAGTCATGGTTACCCTAACAGCTCAGACGTTGTTGGTGCACGTCTGTTACTTTCTTCAAGTTTCATTAAGTCAAGAGGGGCTGAGATGGAGTAGAGGTAGGGCAGCCAACTTGGGACCAGGACGTCATGATTCGACTCCCAGCCACATGTCGTAGTGTCTCTGAGCAAGACACTCAATCCCTAACTGCTCCCCAGGTGCATCTCACATGTGTTGGGTTAAATGCAGAGAACCAGTTTCATCATTATATGGGAACACACAGTGATGACAACACATAGCACTTATACTTTTAAAATAAAGCTACATCAAGTGGATCATGACATATTCATGAACTTGGTCCAACAGGATCACTGTTTTGGTGATGCAACAACTAACTCAGTCGTAGGTGAATGTTTTTGTTCTTCCTGTGGTTGGATCTGCTTCTGACTGCTCTCTAACTTCATGTGTTCTGCGTCACAGGGTGCTGACGGTGTGCGCGGCCTCAAAGGAACCAAAGGAGAAAAGGTGAGAGCTCTGGAGGAGGGCATGGAGATTGCATCACCTTTATGATAAAACAACAAGCTTTCAGTAGGGATGCTGGCGCTTGTGGTTCCAGGGATGATTGTGGCTGATTGTCCTGCTTCCCAATCATAACAGCCTCAGTTAAATCCTGAAAAACACTTGAACATTTCGCTGTTAGAAGAGGAGGAAACAGCCTTTCAGGGGTTTCTATGGCACCGAGGGATGGATATACTGTATAGAGATCTGCTCTTGTGTCTCTGTGTTTTTTTCCTCTGTGTGTTTTCATATGAATACATAACGAAAGAAAGCTTTTTAAAAGTTGTTGTTTGTGACGTCAGGGTGAAGACGGCTTCCCTGGCTTCAAGGGAGACATGGGGATCAAAGGTGACAGGGTAAGCTTTGTTTTCATGTCACTCTCGTCATGCATCACTCTGACTGAAACACGTTTAACTTCTGAACTGTTTGTTGGAGGGGACCCTTTCACTCACAGGCCACTTCTATTGACCAGAGAGTGGAATTATGGGTAATGACCAAAGATGTGGCCTGTGTTCACAATGTTCACTTGTTCACTAACTCCCTACATTGTGATCACTTTAAGAGTAGACTAAATGTTGAACAGGGAATAATGTAGTGAGGATTTTTTTTTTTGCATTTCCATCAGTACTTGAATGCATCATACTTTATTATTATGCACTGAGTATCCAGTTAGTTGTTTTATAAAAATAAAAATCAACATGTTACGTTGGAACACACGCCAGAATGTGAGGTGATGGACGGCACAATTCGTCTGGTTTTAGCTGAGAAAATGTAATTACCATCATCTGTCTCCCTAACACTGACAGAATTATTTTTGACATATGTTTGTTATATTTTATTTTGTTGGGTTGTCCCATTAGCTCAGTGTGACCAGCAGCTGTTAATGGATCACAGCATTCAGCAAACTAAAAATATGAATTAAAATTCCCCATAAAATACTTTTTAGAGTTGCACTGTGTGGAAATGTTACAAACGTTTACAGGTAGGCTCTGATGTACAACATGTTTTTAATCATATTGACAATTGTCCTAAAATAAAAATAAAAATTGCAAGCTAAATTTATGAATGACGTGTTTCCATTCAAAAAGAGCTGAAGTGTCTGACCAGCAGCACATCTATAGGAGAGGTGTCTGAGAAGAAGTTTTAATACTGTGCTGTGTATTCATGCTCCGATGTGTTGAGTAAAGTACGCAGGAAACAATGCTTCATTTACACTGACTGTGCACGCACATTTTAGAATTGCACATCCACCTTTCAGAAAAACAACTGGAGTAAAGTCTTAGAGTAAAAATATGATTTTATACATAAAAATTCTAATAGTTCTAGTGATTTCTCAGCTCTGAGTAGGAGACGAGCCACTTTATGTACTTTAGAGATGTCTAGAAAATGGAAGGCATTTTCAGCAAGTCTGAAAATCACAACAATGAGCTGTGCACGTTAGCATTAGCCTGCTGTGTCAATTCACTGTGGGCTATGTCCTCTGCTGTTTTGTACATCCTCTGTTTTGCTTATAGTTTCTCAAATACTACATATCAGTGGTGTAGTCTACGTAATGCACGGGTGTTTGGAGTATACCCACTAGAAAAGCTTACGAATTTCAGTAAACCCACTTAGAAGTGCCCAGTGATACATGACATCTCATTAGACACGTGTCACTGATACATTAAATGGAAGTTAAATGCTTCTGTAACAATCTATTGGTATGCAGCGCTTGTTTATTACAAAGTACTTACTACTTAATACTTGAACATGTTTTGCTTTGATGCTGTTTTATAAATTTTATAAAATGTTTTTAAGACAAAGCCAACTGTTGTATAAATTTTGTTGTTCATTTATTCAAATATAAGCATCAGACAAATAAGGAAATGTTAAATATGCTTAAAAATCTAAATAACTTGACAATTACATTGTATAACCATGTACTTTGGTTTCTAAGCTCAGTATACCCAGTACATAAATGTAGACTACAGCACTGCAACATAGTAAATGTAAAATTACAGATAACATTTTGAAAAGCTCTACCACATGGCACATTCACACTACAGGGTACGACTAGTGAACGGGTGGACAATGAAGAACAGCCCAGGTGTTGTTCTGGTTGACAGCTGCAGTGAGCATCACATCTGTCTCTGAACAAATGGAGGCAGCAATCAGTGGCTCGCGACGGTGTTGGTGCTTCAGCCATGTTTTCTTCTTGAGATCTGCACAAAAACAAAACTTTGAAGAATCCCGCTGCTTTGTGGACGCACACACAACTCTACTGTTGATGAGTTGTTTTGAAGGCGGTCAACAAAAAATGTGTTTTTTGGAGCGTTTGACAAGGCAGCAGTTAGTCAAGTGCAGTTAGCTTGGATGTGTGTTTGTGTTTAAGTGGATCCCGTTAGACCAGCACTGGATGTCCAGTTTGTTGTCGTTCAGTGTGCTTCCTTTTAGAGAGGCACGAAGCAGAGCGCTGTCACAGGTGTGGCATTTGTTGAAGGAAGTCACATTAGTGCCAGAATTTTAGTCCAAGAATGCTCTTGTATTGAGAAACGACAGCTTTGCATACATTTTAATCAAAGCTGAAATGATTCCAAAACATAATCAGCGACTTTTTTGAAATCTGTAAAAATATCAACGATATTTTGCTAACAGACTAACAGTTTTGACTACAACAGATAATGCCAAGGTTTTAAATAAAGATGTCACACAGTGCACTGAGCTTAACATTTACAAGGGAGAAAGCCATTTTTGTGCTTTTATACTGTCAGTTGGCTGTGGCAGCCATCTTGAATCAGCTTGCCTCCAAAGTTAATTGGACATAGCTGACATCCCACTGATTATTTTCTGAGCGTTTCATTTATACTTGTCTAGTCGTTCATGAAATATTTTGCTGACATTACCGATCACTCACTCAGATCTGCTGCGAAAACTACTTTTGCTTAACTGAATATTTTAAACAACTTTATTTGGAAGATAAAAATCAACATGAACCTACTCAGAACAGAACTGCTTGTTCAGTCTTTTTTGTGGGGGGTGGGGGTGGTGGTGGTGGGGGGGTTGTCAAATATATCTACAGAGTGAAGAGAAAGAAACTTGAAGCATCTGTAGAAGGGACCCAGCAGCTAGTCATGTAATTACTCTGACGGTCAGCAGGTGGCAGTAACGCTCAGAGATGTGGCTGTGCTCAGAAATAAAACACATGAAGCAGTTTTGAGTGTTATAGAGAACAGGTTACTGTACTGAAAACAGATGAAAGTTTATTGTTTTATTATTTAGTTTATAGTCTGATGTTGAGTCATCTCCTTGAACATGTCAGGGTGTCTGAAGCTTCCCAGTGTTCCTCTTCTGTCTGTTAAACAATGTGTTATGTTGTGGTCCTTCTGTTCAGGGAGAACTTGGACCAGCTGGACCCAGAGGAGAAGATGGTCCGGAGGGGCCAAAAGGTCGCTCTGGGCTCCCAGGGGATGCGGGTCCACTTGGTCCCAATGGAGAAAAGGTGAGTTTTCTTTTTCTTCATATATTAAGTTAACAAGGTTTGTATTTATCTCCAGCAAAATAAATATGAGTTCTCATAGTTCTGATCCAAACAACAAGTGTCTGGGGTCTCTGGATTCAGTTACCTGTACTAATTGAGGATGAGATCACAGACCTTACTGAATGTAACGGCTGTGAATAACATTAGCCAACAACAGTTCTTACAGCAAATCAAATTGTTTTCCTTAAAAAAAAAAACAGCTGATTTTTATTTTGTTATATGCTCATTACAGTCTCACTACTTCTGCATACTTTGTGTTTTATCAATATTTCTAAACATTCAGCTCATTAAGGAGGTGTGTACTATTGACTGTTGACTTATGTAACTTTAATACTTTTCAAAACATTTAAATTTATTTAAAAAAAAATTCCCATAAAACAAATCAAGTATTTTCAATTCCGCCATAAACTTTGTTCTTTTTTTTTTAATTTGATCCATTTGTTCTAGTTTTCTAGTCTTAAACTTCTGCTGCTTTTAACTTTTGCACAGCCTTTTGCTACTTTGTTTTTTGCCATATTTTTAGGACTTTAGATTTTCACACATCTTTTGCTACCTTTAACTAGCCTTGTGCTAATTTTACCTTCAGTTAGAGATGTGCTACTTTTATCTATGATATTGCCTCTAAGATTTTACCTAGCGTTCTTATTTTTTCGCTTTAGCAACTCAGTTTCAGCTTCTTCAGCTAATGCAAAGCTCTTTAGCTCTCTGTCAGTTGTGTCCATGTTCAACTAGAATCTACTCAGCAGATAAACACAGCTGGTTTGCATAAGAGCAGGAGTATGATTACATTTGTTAAAACCAAATTATGAAAAATGTGAAACAGTTTTAGCCTTCTTACACTGAAGCAGGAAGTGTAAAAATAAAGAAATTAGCATCAGCTAAGTATGACAGTAGGAGGCATCATGTTCAGGTGCAGCTGACTAAAATGCCAAACGGCTACAAGCAGTTTCATTCACAATAAAAATGTTATTTTAATTTTAAATTACTGCAAATAACCAAATCACATCATCAATTTCACATTTACATACATTTTTTAAAACCTCGTATTCCTTAAAATAATGCATTTATTTCATCACTTTTTATGGCAGAATCCTAAACTAAGATGTCATGATGACAAATGGTCTTTAAGCAGTTTTATAAAAAAAATGTACAAATGCATTCAAATTGCATGTTGAGGATGATTCTCAGCTACTACCACATCAGCCTGGTGGCCACATTAAATTATGTGGACTCCAGAAGTTATTCAGGTGAAGATGTATATTCAACAACTTTTTAAAAATGTTATTAAAATCTGTCCACACTTCAAATAACTAATTTCAAGAAAGTAAAAAGGAAAACTTGTTTATAGTTTTTTTATTATATTATATTTTATTATTTATTTATTTATTTTCTTATTTTTGGTCTAAAAAGAAAACAATTCTTAACAAGCAAGTGTTGCATAAGAAAATCTGCTAATTTTAAGAACACATGTCTAACTTTTTCTAAGTAGTAAATTTCAGCTCATCTTGAGCATTTCTTTTAACTACCGGTAGTTTCAGGACAACGTTTTGATTGAAATTACAGAATAAGAGTTTTTTTTTTCCCTTATTTTCAAAGTAAAACTTTTTTCTCTCAATTTAAGAGCTATATTAATGACATTAGTGTGAAATAATGGCTATCATAATCTTTCACAAGTGAAACATACTGGCTTTCTTACATACATACAGGCCACATACAGTCTACATACTGGCTAAATACAGTCTTTCTTACATGAACAAAAGCTCAGTGACTCAAAGCACATGTTAAACATGAAGTTAAACAAGCCCACTTTGAAAAACATTCAGCTTTCACTTAAGGCCGGGTCAAACAGATCAACACCTTCAGCATATCTAACCAAGAGACAAGAACACGACTGCTGGACTAATGGATCAGTGGTGCAGGGTACTTTGAGGTATAGGGTTTGGATGTGATTTCGGCTTGGATTCAGTAACTCTCAGGCTTACTAATAATAAAGTTATGAACAAATACGACTGCTTTGAACAAATAAAACTTATACTAGATATGCAAACTGAAAATAATTACATAAACACTCATTTTAAACACAATAGCACACGATCCGCCTCTTCAAGTGAAACATTTCCACATCTACCCTCAAAGAAATCTCCTCCCCTAAAAGAGTGAAGTGCTGAGCAGGAAGTTGTCATAGGCCGCAGCAGGGCAGGTACCTGGAGGTTTCACATGTGGAGTTGGACAACAATGAGCAGGGACAGAGTCAGGCTCGGGACAGAGCCCGACTTGACGACTACAAATGTAGGAAAAAGTAGCTGTTTAACAACCCATTAAAACACACCAAAATGCAGGAAATCATATCTACTTTATTAAAAATTTTCTGGATTTAAAAGTTTCGTTTTTTATTATAAGTTATTGAAAAAGTATTTGTTGGGTGTTTTTGTATTTGTGTTAAATTACTGTAAGAAGTCTGATGCATTAGTGTCCTATAGAAAGTTTGTGACATATTTTGTCAAATGTTTGTTCTTTCCAGGGTAAACTTGGAGTTCCTGGATTGCCAGGATACCCAGGGAGACAAGGACCAAAGGCAAGTTTTTATTTATCTTGGAACAGCATCGTTGACTGAATTCAGAATAATAGATGGAGTTCATCTGGGCTAAATGTGTTTGAAAGAGAAAGAAAAATATGCTGCTGTGCTGAACATTTGATGCCTCATCTTTTAGCAGACAGAGCTGCAGTCTGACAGCTCGAGATGCTTGAAACGTCCTGATCAAAGGGCGCGCGTGTGTGTGTGTGTGTGGGTGTGTGTGTGTGTTGTGGGGTAATGTGTCAGCTCTCAAATGCTGATGAGATAACAATAAAACACTGATTCTCTCAGAGTAACAGGCTGGGAGGATGACTAATTACTCTTCTTCTGACACACAGGGATCTCAGGGTTTCCAAGGCTTCCCAGGCGCTAATGGAGAGAAAGGATCTCGGGTATGTTCAACAGATCTCTTCTTATCAGTGTCAGCCCTACAGGTGTTGGACAGGTGGACCTTCAGAGACAGTTTTTTGTCCCACATACAAGTTTATCCTTATCCATTTCTCATCTTTCTCATCACCACTGAAACGGACATAAGCAGCGTCTATCACTCGGCAGTGCCAGAGCAATGTTTCCTGAGCTTTGTTTAAAGAATGGGCCATTAGCTCGCCTGAAAGAGTAATGGTTTGTCACCACGACTGGAGCCTGGCCAATAAAGCTTTTCATCTTCACAGGACATTTTGGGATCTTTATTAGACCAACCCTCAAGACAGAAAGGGATAATAATGTTTTCACACCATTTCATAGATGATCTAAAAGTTAAAAGCTACACGAAATGTGCAACTGTTGTGTCATTAAACCCAGATGGACCCACTTTATTTATGTTGCGGTATAACGTTTTTATTAAGTGGTAATGTGTATTAAAAGCTATTTTCTGAGTAAGTAATGGCTCAAATGTCAGCAATAATAACTGTTAAAAGTTGGTAACTCTTAATTAAGGGTGCCAGTGCAAAAGCACTGGAGAACCCTTGTTGTGGAATGTGCAGCTAAGCGGGGAAAAAAACAAACATGCAATTTATAGACTATTATGTGCACTTCAGTTTGGAATAGTATTTTATGACTTCTGCTAGTGGTACTTTATACAACATAGACAAACTGACCAAAGGAGGACAAAAAAGCAAGAAAAAAGTATAGTGAGTCAATGGCCTTTTGGCATTTTATGATAATTACAGATCTTTCCACAGAATGTCCAACCATTACACATTCTTTAAAACGGTCTAACAAGAAAAAAAAAATCTGCTAGTGCTCCTACATGTACAAATTGTAAATCAGAAGCTAAGTATTTTTCTCTTCTTTCTCCCTGTGTCTCTCACTTCTATGGGACTTGTGGTAAGAACTCAGAGTTAACAAAGTTTCGTCATTCTGTTAAAGTTTAGTCTAAACTTTTCTATTCGAAACAGGAAGTGGCTTTAAAAATTGGCAGCACGGTGGCACAACTGGTAGAGCTGCTGCCTCTCAGCGCGCAGGTCCCCGGTTCAAATCTCGGTCCGGGGGCCTTTCTGGG
>JARVGS010000672.1:2434189-2445859 GCA_031762315.1 Hypsolebias antenori
TAAGGTCCCAGTTACCGGTACATCCAAATATATCAAAAATATTGGTAAATAAACAAGAAGCAATATACAAGGATCTAAGACATATGTGTCAAAGTCAAGGCCCGGGGGGCAAATGTTGCCCTCACTAACATCTTATCTGGACACCAAGATGATATTTTGAATGTAAAATACTTTTACCACTTGAATTTTTTAGTAATATTTGATTATGATGTTGAAAGTACAACAGATAACATCAAATGAGACCAATCAAACTCTTGTTGAGGAACCTGTGATCAATAAAAGATGTTAGGTATCTGATTTGAGTTAATGTTGATCCTGAAACTGGCCCTTAGTTTGAAAAATGTTTTAATTTTGGCCCCGTTTGTAAGTGAGTTTGACACCCCTGATTTAAGCTATACACTAAATAATAATAACTAAATAATAATTTGTAATATAATATAATATAATAAGGCAGATTAAACAGCAGCCTGAATATGCAGTCTGGATTAACAGAAAATAAACTCACTGATGACTTTTGACTCTTAAATTAAACAATAATGTATCTGTTATGTTCAGGATATGTCTGGTGTCATTTGAAAGGCGTGTTGTTTATTGTGAAGGTAAAATAATGACATTAATCCCAGGACACAGTAGTGTTATGCTTTGTAGCATGAAATCTGACAGTTCCACTCTACCACATTCAGTAAATTTTAACTCTGATCGTTTAGGTTCTGATAAAGTGATAAAACTTGACACTGACCTCGTGCAAACAGTGTTAGAATAATAATCTACAACAACCTCCACACTTCATCTACCCATGGACTAATTCTTGATTCTGACTGGTTCTCTCATGTTGGTGACTGATTATCTGAACTTTTATCTCTTCACCTGGTTAGAGCCAAACCCTTTGTGTTAAAGCTGATACACAGCGCAGTGCATTAGTTTGGTGTTAATAAAACATCTGCTGATCTTCATGTCAGCTCCAGATGAGCAACATCTGTGTCAGTATCTCATACTGGTGATGACACCAGTGTGATTGCACCTATCAGGTCAGAAAGTCCAGCTGATGGAGCGGAGCAGGAGGAATTGGCTGAAATCTGGTCAAACATCCAGAAGCTGCAGACCTAAAGCTTCTCGTGTGTGGAGCTTTAAAACAGCTGATCTCAAAGATGACATTATCAGACTCAACTCCACCTTTAAAACAGCTTTACCTTTATAATCATAATGACGTCACAGTGCTTTAAACCTAAAGTATTTTTCGAGATTTCTTTGTTTTTTATTCTCTTTTTTGAGATTCATATTTTGATTTGTGTAACTCCACGTTCAGCTGCCAGGTGGCGCCAGAGGTCCAGGAATGATCATTGATGGAGGTTCTGCTTCCAAACCATCAGGGTTTTAATATGGAACAAAATCAGACTGTTCTGGGTCTGGTTCTGGATCTGGATCTGGATCTGCTTTAGATGGGTCTGGGTTTGACTGACTGATGTGGGTCTGACCTGGCTCTTTTTGAACCCGGTTCTGGTTTTGACCCAGCAGTCTCAGTTTGCAGCTGTGCTGGTTTTGAGATCCAGATGTTCAGTTTTCTTGCTGCATGCTGGGGACCTCAGACTTTGACAGGCAAGACCATCGTGGTCCTTGAAGTGGACCTGTTAGACCTGTTAGACCTGCTGTGTGGACCTGTTGGATCTGGACCTACAGGTCTCAGGTGTGAGTCGGTCGGGCAGCTGCAGCCTGTAGACCTGGCCCGTGCTGTGACGTCAAAGAGACCCTCCCCCCTCCCTCTCCTCCCTGATGCCTGTGCGTGTTCACTCCATCACGGAGCAGGAGGCGGACCGACAGGCGGGACCAGACAGGACCAGAGAGCCAGCAGAGTCCGGGACTCAGAGCAGAGAGGATCTTCAGAGGACAGGTCCTTCACCGGGTCAGGACTTGTGTGCTCGTGGTTCCGTCTTGGCTCCAGCTCGTTCGCCGCGGGTCCGTCCTCGGAGATGTCCACAGACAGCCGAACCGATCCGGAGTCCCGGTCGGAACCTCCTCATCATGTGGGCACCAGCGTGAGTCTGCGCCCTGCTCCGTGCGCGGAGTCTGCAGAATGAAGACGGATTAACGCGCGTGCGAACCGAGCCCGGAGAGATGACGGTTCCGCTGCTGAAGATCGGGGTGGTTCTGAGCACCATGGCCATGATCACCAACTGGATGTCGCAGACCCTCCCCTCCCTGGTGGGGCTCAACACCACCAGGCTGACGGCGGCGCAGGGGGGGTACCCGGACCGGAGCACGGGAGTAAGTCCTGCCGCTGGTTCGGTTCTGAAGACCTGAAGGGTCAGGATGAGGCTCTGCAACAGATGCAGACACGGGATGGGGAGATGGTGGTGGGGGGGGGGGACACGCTTCTTTTGTCTCACCTTCACATAAGTGTGCGCGCGTGTGTGCGTGCGTGTGTATGAGTAGAGAAGGGGGTTTGGGATGAGAATGAGGCGTTTCCAGCTGCTTCTCCACAAGCAAATCACATCTAATCAGATAATAAAGTCACTGATTAATTTATTATTATCATTATTATGACTGATTTAAGATCAGGCTCGATCTGTGAACATGTCTGAAGGTCTGTGATCAGCAGCTGACAGGACAGTCAGGTGTTTAGGAGGAGGTGACGGTGCTGTCAGCAGCTCTCTCCTCCTGACTGCTCCTTTTCGCTCCTGTGACGTCACTGGGTTGCACTGATTGAAGCAATCAGCAGGTCCCGATCTGGTCCAGTCAGCTCCTCACTCTGATCCACCTGCAGCAGGAATGGATCATACACCAACATATATCTGTTCAAACTAAAAAAGCCTTTTTGAGACACCCCCCCCCCCCCACACACACACACACACACACATACTGTGGGAGGAGCCTGATGGAAACTTTTTGTCTGCATGGAAACACATAAAAGCATACAATGATTGTTCTTGTTATAGAGGATGATGATGGTTTCTAACAGAACTGGCATCAGGTCATAAAACCCTGATGCAGCTTTAAAGCTTTGCCATAGTGGTGACATTGTTTTATTTATTTATTTTATTATTTTGGTAATAAACTTTGTTTAGAATATGCATATTCTACCATTTTTTACTTTACATATTTAAACAGAGTAAAATAAATCATGTAGATTTTACGGGTTCACATCCTATTTCTGCTACATTTTTTGTAATTTCATAGACAAATGCAAGGACGTCAGCACGTCAATGTTTGTTTTGCTCCTTCAGCATCACCACTGACCTTTGACCTCTCCTCTGTAACCAAGGTGTTGCCAGCAAACCCAGAGGAATCATGGCAGGTGTACAGTTCAGCCCAGGATAGCGAGGGGCGGTGTGTCTGCACGGTGGTGGCCCCCCAGCAGTCCATGTGCTCACGGGACGCCCGCACCAAACAACTGAGGCAGCTCTTGGAGAAGGTAATCACCGTTTGAACACCAGGGTCGCCATTTTCACCTGACCTCTTTAACTTGCGAAGCATGTGCAGCAACATGGAGGCGTTTTATCCATCTCACCACCGTCTGCCTGTGGCACAAGAATAGAAATGATGCTCTAATGAGCTCCCTGGAAACCCAAGGCATCATGGGACATAGGTTTTACTGTAGTGCATGCACCCTAAGCAACATATCTAATGATGCAATCCAGCTCAATACCCAGATGGGAAACTGTAGACGCCCACGCTCACACAGACTGAGCACATCGGTAAATACTTCATGGAAAAGTAACGCAGAACAGCGCCGAGGTTTCAGCAGATCTCCTGAAGCGCTAAAAGATAATGTCCTTACAGTTTGGGAGGAAACAAATGTCTGAACAGTCGGAGCTTTACACTTGTCCATGTGTCTGCAGCCGTGGACCATCAGAGTCTGTGTGTCGACTTTTTCTCTGCTGCCAATGCTCAGAAAAAAAAAGAAAAGAAAGAAGGAAGATGATTCAGCCTGTATCTGTTTTCCCAGGTCCAGAACATGACCCAGTCCATCCAAGTTCTGGACCAGCGCACACAGCGGGACTTGCAGTACGTTGAGAAGATGGAGGTTCAGTTCCGTGGCCTGGAGACCAAGTTCAGGCAGGTGGAAGAGACCCACAAGCAGAACATCGCCAAGCAATACAAGGTACGGAACCAGGTCTCCAGAACATCTGGAGCAGGACATCCTTCCTTCATAGCTGCTGACTCATTTCTGATCACCTGACCATTTTGTGTTATGCGTTTAAAACCAGTATCTCAATGGGCTGCGAATGGTGTCCAGTTTGGGCCTTTTCCCTACATACTGACAAAAGAATGCATCTCTAGTACTTTAGGATTCTACTGAGCAGGGTTTGACATGAGCTCCAGAGCCTGTGGTGATTCTGTCATTTTTTTTTTGAATAAATTATTTTTTGCAAGTTTTTCAAACATGACTAAACTCCTGCAGCGTCTGCAGCTCACAGCAGGGAACTGAGAATCTCTGCAAACATTTTGAGACATTTTGGAAACTCCCTGTTTGTAAATTGTCTTGAGCATTCGCTTCCCAGTGAGATATTGATCTAAACAGATTGATCTGAAACACCAAACTTCACATGAACAAATTCATCATGCATGCAAGATATATGAAATAAAAAAACACCTAGATACGTCATCACATTTACATAAATATTTAGATTAAATCATCTGATATTTAAGTTTAATTATACTTTATCTTTTAGACCTTTAGTGTACATTTAACATACTTATGAAGCTAATTTATTTTTATTCAAATAGGTGCCACGTGTTTTAATGCAACAATACAAAAAAGATTATATTTCTCCAAAACCAGTTCTTTAATACACAATAAGCTCTTTTGTTCACCTAATATTCCTTGCAAGATGTGGGGACATGTTAAATACTTAAAAAAAGTTTGTCTGGATAACACATTTATATTTCATTTGAAATATTTTCTATTCAACATCTCAAAAAAGAAAAATATATATTTAGCTCTGCAGTAGTATTTTTCAATAGTTCCAGCCTAATCTTAACCTAATGAGGTTAAAATGAATAAATGTTCATCACTACGTGGCTGTTCAAACATAATTGAAATTAAAAACATTTTTTTTGTTGTTGTTAATTCTTTTTTCACACTGACAGTCTTTAAACTCATCTTGTTTATTTATTTATTTATTTTGGTTAGATTTTTTTCAGTCTTAAATCCAGGAATTAGTACAATATTTCAAGGTAAATTTATTTCAATGTGACTCAATTTGCCCCAAACCCAGAAAATATTTGTAAACTATACATATACTGTATTTAATTACTTCAACAATATTGTAAAAAGAAAACTCAACAGTAAGAAATAAAATAAAAATAAACTTAGCATTTTAACTTTGCAGTATTATGTATTAAATAATAATAATTTTTTTTTTCTACATTTAATGTATGTTTGTCAATAAAGCACATTTAAAAACAACATTTGTAAAGACATAGTTAAATAAAGTAAAAAAAAAAAAAACATAAAGCAAAGAATAAACAGAAACCAATATATATAAATGTGTTTTAAGAGTTGATTTTAAACAGCACAAGTGTGAAGTCGTATAAAGACGTTGTGCTCATGGTTGCCACGATGTACTAATCTGCATCTCTGAATGGGTACAATCAAATGATCAATAGAGCAAAAAGTTCCAGAAGGTCTAGTGTCACACAGATACACCTTAAGTGGCTCATTAGTCAACAAGATCATTTTACAGCCAACCCTAAAATGTTCGGCTGTGTCTAAATATAAATAATACAAAACAAAAAACAAAAAAAAACCTTGGGTTTTATCCTCACCAAAAACAAGCATAAAGTTTAAATCTGTAGGACAATCAGAAAGTGGTTTAAAGGGAAAAGAGTTCTAACACTTCCTTAAAAAGTAGAGCAGTGTATCGTCTGCATAACAATGAACAAAGATGTTTTAAATGAAGCCCAGAAGAAGTATGATAATGAAGATTACATTTTTTTAAACTACTCCCTTTCATTCTGAACTTTTATTTATGTTAACATGTGACATATTTATTTTAAACTGTAAATGAAAAAAAAGATTAAAAAAAGTTATCTTTCAAATACAAACAACAGACTGTGTTGTCTTGATTACCCACAACTACCATACAAAACTTGTAGCTCAGTGCTCAGTTAGTGAAACAGAGAAAAATAGGACGTGGTTCTGACCATTGCTACATAAGGAAGCACCCATTACTGCCTTCTTGCACTAACACGTGTGTTCTCATGTCATTTGTGCATGCACAGAAACGTCATGCTGCCATCACTAAGTTGCATGTATAACTTTCATTATTCAAAGTGTGCGCACCTTTCTGTGTCTGTAGTCAGGTCAGCCAGCTGCAGCTCCTGTCAACAGTCTGTCATTTTCTTGCTTGCAGGGCTAACAATAAGACATGTAAAGAGAGCCACAGGGAAGAAGAGGCAGGTCAAATCCAGATTCCCCTGAACTGGGCCACAGTACTGAGAGAATTTGGGCATCAAACCGTTAATTTACCCTTAGCATCATTAAGATTAAGAGACCCCACCCTTTCCCCAAACCAACCACTACTGATCTACTCCTGCATGTTACTGCTGTTAAAGTTTTTCATCTTAAAATATTTTTCCTGGCGTAATTATTATTATTATTATTATTATTATTATTATCATTATTAATTGGTGTTACTCACTTTGATTTTCCTTTTTCCTGGCTTTTGTCTATGCATATTTGGTTACTCAGCAAACCTTTGCGTACAGCTATAGACGTATAATTCGAGACACTTTGTTGTGTGTGACATGTAAAAGCATGTAACCCTTAATACGATGTTGCATTTTGAACGATGACCAATAAAGAGCTTTCCCAATTGTTGTCCGTGTACCGAGGGCTTGCTTTTTAATGGCTGCTCAGAGCCGGGACGGAGCCTCCCGCTCCGCCCGTCCAGCGGGTGGAGAGTATTCTCCTGGTTTGTTTGCTCAGACACACACACACACACAAATGCACAAGACTACACAAACACTGAACATGGACACAAGAAGGGGAGATGTAGGAAAGAGATAGTGTAGCCAGGCTCAGACAGGTCCTTTTATTCTTTTTCTTTCCTTTCTAGACAGCGGATCTCCTTCTGATGCGCTTGACACTCAACCGGGCTTATTCTAATCCTTTCAGGCCATAAAAGCGAAAATGGAGGAGCTTAGACCATTGATACCAGTGTTGGAGGAGTACAAAGCCGATGCCAAATTGGTATTGCAATTTAAGGAGGAGGTCCGAAATGTGACGTCAGTTCTAAACGAGCTACAAGAAGAGATGGGGGCCTATGACTACGAGGAGCTCCACAACAGAGTGTCAAATCTTGAGGAGAGACTCCGAGCATGCATGCAAAAATTAGGTAGGCACAGGAAGCTGTTGGCACACACTACGCTTCAAACACATGCATGCACGAACACTGACTCAGCAATTCTGACAGGCTAGAAAGAGATCCGAAGGAACATTTCTACAATACAGAACATGTCAGGAGTAACCTGTGTGGGTCTGATGCTGCAACAGTCCCATTAGTCACACAAACACTTTTTCTAACTATAAAACTACATTTATGCACATGCAGCATTTGGGCTGTATTTCTTTCATTTTACCACATCACACTCAACTAATTAAAAATAAATTAATGACAGAATTCACAAATTTCAACATGGTTCTCTAAGCACATCTTTGGATGTTTTTACTGCAAGATAAGAATCAAACTTTCTGGTTTTGTATTTTTCAACTTTAGCCTTTAAGAACCCCAAACAAGCTTGTTTATTTGGTCAGTTTTACAGGTTTATGTCTGTTAGTTTACAGAACTGAACAGTTTTCTCAGACTTTAAATTACCATCACACATCATAGTTTTAGCTCCTGCTTCCACAAAGCTCCAGTCTGCTCAGAGCAGACCGCTGAATGGTCACCAGTGGTGTTTGATGAGCATGCTGCTGTGTGTTTACCCAAGGTCAAACAAAACTAGAGAAATAGCATTTTCCGTAAAAATGCAGTTTATTGTTAAAGAACTTGCTGAAAAACAGCTGAAATAGCCTAAAAATATGCTGAAGTACTGTATATCTGAAAAAGAAGAACAAGCCTAAGTTAGCAGAAGAAAGCAGAAAGAACACACATTTGCTAAATTTGGTTTAAATAAGCAGAAATGAGCACAAAACTTGGTAAATTAGCTCTAAAAGCTGAAATTAGCAAAAAAAAAAAAAAAAAAAAAATCCTGAAAAGTAGTTGGAAAGGTAGAAAAAGGCTTACCTTACCAGAAGGAAGCAGAGAGAGGACAATGGTGCCCAAATTAGGATGAAAGAAGCAGAAATGAACACAAAAAGTGGAAATCATCTGAAAAAAAAAAAAGCTGAAATTATCAAAAACAGCTGAAAAGTAGCTAAAAACGCTGAATGAAGCTCAAATTACCAGAAGGAAGTTGAAAGAGCACATGTTTACTGAATTAGGTTGAAAACGGTTAAAACAAGTGCAAAATATGTGGAATTAGCTGAAAAAGTTAAAACAAGCATAAACCAGCTAACCACTAGCTGAAATAGCAGAAAAAGCTGAAACCTGCATAAATAAGCAGAAAGGAGCATAGCAAGCTGAAATTAGCAGAAAGAAGTTAGAAGAAGCACAAAAATGTTGTAGTTAGAGGAAAGAATCTCAAAGGAGCACAAAACAGTGGAAAAAAGGATTCAATAAGCTGAAAGTAGCTTAGAAAGTTTAGATTTGCACAAGGAAGCTGAAAGAAGCTGAAGCAGAACAAAATTTGCAAGGAGCAGTAAAAGGTTGTAAAAACAGATCTAAAGGTTTGAAGAATGGAAAATGAGCTTAATTCATTTTTTATGAGGGAAAAAAAATGTCAGAAAAGGCTAAATATTTCAAAAAGCTAAAGTTGCACAAAAACCAAAAGTCAAAGCAGGATTGTTCTGAAAGAGCTGAACATTTTGATTTATGATTTGTTGAACGAGAAAGCTGCTGAAAAACATACGCAAGAAAAATGAATCACAATAGTGAGAATGATTCCTAAACGTTCACACAATTATGTTCATATTGTATGGCACTTTGTCTTCTCCCTTTGACTTAATCGTTCACATTTTTAGGTTTAATCAGAACTGTATGACATATTCAGATAAAGTGCTGGACTCTTTGATGTAAAGATATAATTAATCTTTACTGTAAAATAATTTAACTCCTAGCGTTCCTCAAAAACTGACAGTCACCTGCCAATTTCACTCCAGAGTTTTAGTCTAAAGTTATATTATGTTGTGGCCTGACAGAGTGGTGGCCGTTGTGGTCAAACTTTGATCATGATATTGTGAGGTGGCACACTCAGAGCACAGCATATAATGTGAATGCCCTCCCCCACCCCCCACCCCCAGCTACAGTGGGGTCACATTTTAGCTATCTATAAAATTGAGCTAGAGCCATTTGTATATTGGCTAATGTCAATTTGTTGTGACGGCAATATTAAACTGGACTGACTCCAAAACATTATCAGTTGTTTCATTAAAATTCAAGTTCATTCTGGTGTTCATAAGATATTTTGCTAACTGGCAAACCAGAATTCCTTCAAGAGTTAGTGCTAAAGTTTGAACCAAATATGTTTTGCAATGAGCAGATTTGGAGTATTTCTTGTGCATGACTCCTCCACATGCAGACAGTCAACACAGCATCTTAAATTGACTGGACATTTTTGAGTTTTCTATAGTTAGCTTTGACAGCCATCTTGAATTGAAACCAGCTGTTCTTGTACACCCAATGATTGTTCACTGACTGGTCAAAATAATTGTCTAACCTATAGACAATTGGCAAAGTTTACTCATTTAAAAGAATACAGATTTCTCTAATACTTAATTCAACATTTTGAATGAAACGCTTGCAAATGAATTTATGGTCAGGAGATTGTGGTTAATTTTCCAAATGGTTGTTGGAATAAGTAATTTAACCAGGGGATTGTTCTTTATGGCATTGCATGCATGTCACAAGTTCGACGGAGTCCAAAACGTCCACAGATATAGCAGAAGTGAATACAGGGTGTGTATAATTATATGGGAGCTTGTGATCCACACAGATTCAAACCTACAAGCTAGTCAGCTTCCAGGAGTCACTTGTAATCAGAGCATGCACAAACCCCAGAACCAATCAAACGACAATGCTTTCATGACCCACCTTTGTCCGATTGCCCAGTTCAGACGTCATAACATGCAAACCTTATGATCTAAAATGAAATGGCCTTTTTTGCAAGCAGTTATACTGTAGTTCATTTGTCATCCACAAATATGAAATATTTGCAATTTGTCAAAAATATGTATATTTAGTTACAGGATCTGACTTAGCTACCAGCACACAAATGTAAAATCCATTTTTGTAAAACTGACTCAGTTATAGACTGTGTGTGTTTTCTAAGGTTGCTTGTGGTATCCAACGTAAATTTGGTTGACTGTCAAGAGTAATCCATTGTAAATGTACATCCAATGATTACTTATAGGAGTTTTTTTTTTTTTTATTTCATCTCCATGAGATGTTTCACTGACAGACAGACACGGGCAACACTATAATCCCAGTTTTTACTATTGTCTGGATTGTGCCTCTAACAGCATGCAATAATACCAATAATCTGCTAGCTCACACATGAATGTGGAGCCACAGATGAGAACTGCAGCAGTTTGGTGTCTTTGCTTTGAGCCCGTCTCCGTCTCTTCACACCTCTGTCACAGCCCTCAGTGCTAATACATGCACACCCACATGGTGACTCAGACCCATTGCACTTACACTCGGCACATCGCGGGTATGTTGTGTCCCTGTTTCAAATCATTCACAGCACAAGATGACAGACACTTGGAAACACATTTGGCCACATTGGCTTCTGTTCACTGGAATTAGAACCAATTTATCCAAAAGAAAAGACATTATCGCAGCTCCCCAGTTGCTTACTTTCTATTTCACACTATTTATGTTTTTTTTTTCTTTTGTGTGATTAAAAAAACAACAACAACAATTCACATACATTCTATAAAGCCATCATTTAAAACAATTTGCCAGCCCTCTGGCAATAAGGAACAATAAAAGAAAAACATTCTTGTATTATTGCTTTTTTTTTTAGATCAAATAGAGGGGAAAAATGGAATCTCTCAATTGTGAGGAAACAATGTGAAAGAATATTGTGCCATTAGTAATTTGTTGCACCACCTTTGGCTTTTATCACAGCTTGAATGAACCTAACAAATGGCAAACAGTTGACTTTATCAGCCAGGCTCCAGCTGTCTCAGTGTGGTGGTCAGATCAGCTTTGTAGGTTGGAGTCGTGTAATAGATCAATTCCTTCAGGTCCACAATACATTTGTAACTGGATTGTGATCAACTATTTGCTGGCCATGCCTTTGAAATTTGTCTCTTTGTTGCAGAAACTCTTTCATGTCCTTTGCCCTGTGGCAAGACTGATTTTCATCTTGAAATATGAAGCCATTCTCAGAAAACATTTTAAATTGTAGTATAAAAGTGTCCAAATTTACAACAAAATTTTGGGCATTTATTGAAGCTGTAATGGCTGACATTTCCCCAATCCCCGTCCACTGACCTGAATGCATCATGTCATGTAAGTACCTGACATGATGCATTTAGTCAACCACAGGGTGGCTGTGGCTGAGTGGTTAGAGCAGTTATCCTCCAGTGCAAGAGTGTGTGTGTGTGTGTGTGTGTGGGGGGGG
>JARVGS010000672.1:2465141-2479043 GCA_031762315.1 Hypsolebias antenori
CTCCACATCATTGCATTCAGTTTTTATTCACAATTTGTTTAGTGTCCCAACTTTTTTGGAATCCGGTTTGTACTTTATTCAAAACAAAAATTTGGGAGGACACCCAGCCCACTCCCCACCTGCTATTTGCATTCCATCATCGATCAGTTTACAAAAGAAGCCCTGCTACTTGGTATGACTCCTGTTATGATTCTGTGTAGTTTTCTGTAATAATTTGAAGAAGTGGCTATACATTTATTATGTTCATTAAGTGAATAGGTAAAGTTTAAAAGTGGTTTTTGATGCTGATAATTTTCTCAAAACTGTAATTTTTGGAAGTTGAAATTAAAAAATATACAAGTGTGTCTTGAATGAAAAATACCCCATGCTTAAAAGTACAGTATACAAAATGTATTAACGCTATTAAAGAACAGATCTTAAGTATTTATGTTACACAAATATGTCCATTGCATTAAGAGACAAATTAAACAAAATTATTTAATAAACATGAGGATTATGAGGGGGTTCCTGAAACTTTTTCTCCCCTGTAAAGGGGTCCCTGAACCCAAAAAGTTTGAGAACCCCCTGCTCTAATCAAAACTCACCAAGAAACCCATCAGCTGCTGAACCACTAGAGGGCGACAAAGACTTGATTAGCACCAGTACCGGTACTACCTTGAAAAGTAGCTGTTTAGAGTTTGATTTGTTACTTTCCCCAAATGGAGCGGTCAGATTTCTAAATGCACCGACTGTTGTAATAGTTTTACAAACCTTGTATTTTGTGTGGCATATAGCGTACCAAGGCTTTTTCTGTAGTGCTGATCACCAGGACGCAAAATAGAATTACACTAGGTTGAAATAGTTAAACTGTTAAATGTGCAACGCCTTTTAAACGTTTTATAAGTCAATAGAAATTAAACTTGTTCCTGATTTAATCAAAAGTTTGCTGTGGGCTAAAAGTCTTTCTATGAAATTTAACACAATTTCCCCATTTTGGGGACACATCCGTCATCACAATAAATGAAGACTTCACACACCATTGAAAATCCTACGAAATGTGATGATTTTTAAAAACTGGACTTTTTTTTTCTTGTGATTTTTACGTAGCTCTGTGTGTGTATATATTTTCTTTTTGGATGCATGTGCATACACACTGTATTTACACATTCAGATATAGTTATGCACATAACTATTCACACTCTGGATGAGTTATTTTTATTACTTCAGAAATCACAAACTAAAATGCACATTATTTGTGAGCATCTGAAGGAATTTCAGTCGTGTTGCAGAAATGTTTAAGTTATACAAAGCTTATTTCTGCGTCGTTTCTGCTATATCATTGCCGTATGACCTAGCTATTTGTCGTTGACGCACAACTTTTTCCTCCACTGCTCTAGATTACTTATAGACTGTCAGTTCAGAGCGATCTATCATTGTCACCCATTTAGTAAAAATGGACAAAGTCTCCAAAGAGACTGGATGTTCTCCAACAGTTTGGCTTTAGTGAGCCTATATGGAGTCTGCCAGTTCCTTTTGTCTTCATCTATAGGAGGATGGCTCTCATTTCCTGCAGATGTCACACTTCTTCCAATCCAAAGATGTTGACAAGATAGAAACGCACTCAGCTGAGAGGCTGCACACATTAACATGCGGTTTGTAGTCTGTGCCAAGAGATCTATGAGGATTGGGAGCAGCTGGAGATTTCAGCACTTCCCATGTATTCAGGCCTCTTTGCATCAGAAGCATACCGCCTTAACGCATTGTGGCAACAAGGCTGATCAAAAGTTACCTAAGACCACTTCATCTCAACCTGTTACTCTAGATGTGTCTGTTAATCCAAGGGGAGCTTCTTGCATGGCAACTTGTTGCAGCCCATTCAAGTTATTTGGTTTCTTTTGTCATATTTTAAAACATACGCAGGATGTGCACCTGGGCCCAATATGTGCAGAAGTCCTTCAGGCTTCATTTGTGGTGATTGAATGTCACAGCACCTTCATCGTAATGCATTCCTTTGAGCATAATTCACGAGTGAAACCACTACCGAGTGTCACTTCTGTACAAGGATACTGCAGCTGCTTGGACCAGTTTAAAAACTCACTGCTGTGAAGCTCAGTTAGCATTTATCACCTAATAAGAGGAAAACACTCTGAGGCTGTTGAGGAGCAAGAACAGGATCTGCTGGTGCGTTAGAATCGCGCCGAATCGCATGCCTTTGATGCAGAGGGCCTGTCTTGTTTAATCCCTCGCCAGCTCCAGGAATCAAAAGTGTCTGATAACATCTTTGATGTTTCTCACGTAATCTGAAAATAAGGTCAAATTTGATTTAAATCAAAACCAGTTCTGTGTTTAATTTGGTCTCCAGATCCAGATCAGCACTGGCCTTCACTGATGTGAAGGCTGGTGAGGAACTAGCTCAGACTAGAAATTAGACAGATTTTTTACAAGTACCGTATTTTCCAGCATATAAGTCACACCTTTTTGCATACATTTGCACATCCTACGACTTATACACTGAAGCGGCTAATGACGTTTTTTCCCCCCATATTTATAACCTAATTTTTACTGACATTTGAAATGTTCATTCATCGACATGAACCAGTAAACATTACCAGTTGCAGCCTCTAGATTGCCCTCTAGACTTTTATATGTTGTTCGTCTACCCCATCCAACACACAAATGTTCACAGAGACAACTGAGGAAAAACTCAACACAAGTAAAATGCCCCCAAACAGAAAATCCTATTTTGCAGATTACAAATTGCAGGTAATAAAATATGCTCCCATATCTGCCATTTGGACAGCCAATCAATTTTTGGCACAACACCGGCCCACATTTCCCTTATATGGCGAAGCAACTTATTTATTTATTTTTTTCCAGTTTATGAGACATTTTTGGACTGATGTGACTTATACGCTGGAGTGACTTGTATGGTGGAAAATACAGTATGAACGATGAATGAGTAAAGGTGTTCAGATAACTTCAAGGCTCTTGAAGATGGAACGTGACGTAAATTAAAAACTTAATTATTTGTTTTTAGGCCTGAACATCTTATTATATTGTCTTGACCAGACACAAAAGGCAAAAGGTTGTTGTGTTTATGTCCATATCTGTACATGTGTGCTCTTTTGTCTGTGCTGTTTGCAAAATAGCTCATTTACTAGTGAATGGATCTTCATTCATTCATTCAACCTTTATTTAGACACGTTAATTCCACTGAGCCTCGTGGACTCATTTACAAGAGAGACCTGATTTCTTAACAAAGCGTGATGACAGCAATGTATAACGACGACTACAATAGACAGTCATAGGCATACAAATTTAAATTTCTCTTTTTTTATTTTTTTATTTTCAAATCAAAACAAAATCGCAACCAAAAGGACAATCAAGAGGAATTGTAGCAAGAGAAAAAAACTGCTATATTATAAGGCAATTTAGATTTAGGCTATTTTTTTTAATTCAATGAACCTCTCAATAAGACATCTTTAAATAAAAATGAGTAAACTACGAGGAAGAACATAAACTACAGCACGTCTGGGGAGTTCATTGTAGTTCTTCAAGTTGTATTCAGTTTAACTTTATCAGGAAGTTGGTAGTAAAAATGTTCAGTGCACTAAAAATCCAAAAGAATAAAATCAGTACTGTTTAGACTGAAGTTTCCATAAAATAAAACACAAAAAAATGAAATTATAATCCTGCAAACAATATACAGTATTTTAACGGTTTAAAAGGCCAATCTGATGCAGTTGAATCCCTCAGTTTTATTGTGATATTTCGGAACAACCGTAAATTTACAATAAAATTTAAAATGGAAGCTTTACCCAGATACCACAGTGTTTCTCCCATGCTTTCCCAGTAACCCCCACAGTGGGGAGAGCTGTGGTTTCTGGGGTATGTGTGTGTGTGTGTTTCACGGTGTGTGTAGGAGGGTCTTTGTCCATGGGAGAATGAGTGCAGATGCAAACAAACTTCACAAAGTGTTTCAAGACGACCTTTCAAAAAGCCTCTCTGTCTGTTGATGATGATGAGCTTCGTGTCGATGGGGGTGTTGATTGATACGGAGCAGATGGTGGGGGTGATGGTGGTGGGGGGGGAGGTTTTTACATCTTTATTGTGATACTGTGAGACATGAAGCAAAAGCTTAGATCATTAAACAATGCTATGTTCTCCTATTTAGCCATTTCAGCCCTTTATGGTTACAGCTAGCCATTTCATAAACAGACACCTCAGCTGATGTAGGAGATGGGTGCTGTGACTTTTGTTTATTGTAACTTTTTAAACTATTTTCCCAATTGAAATACATTTGAATCTCTTCAATTCCTTCCAAAAAAAAAATTTAAATCTTTTTTAGCTTTCTATCTTTTTTAGTCATGCTAATTCCAGTTTTTAGATAGCCTTTTGCTACTTTTAGCTACAATTCTACTTTTAGCTTCTAGCTTGCCTTGAGATTTGTAGCTACTTTATTGGCATTCAGTTGCAGTTTTAGTCTATCTAGCTTTTAGCTGAAGTTTTGCTTCTTTTAGTTTGACCAACTCTGCTCCTGCTTCTTTAGCAAATTTCATCTAAATCAGTCAGCACTCAGGCTGAAATTTACCCTAAAACGTTATTTCTCTAGTTTAAGCTTCACTGTGTTTGTGTATGGCCCATTCTTTGTACCATAGTTTGTTGAGTTTGTCGTCACATGTGCTTACATTAGTGTACTTAACAGAGTTGTTTCCCAGTGCGGTCAAAGAGAAGTGTTTGTGGAATGGACCCTGAAGTTATGGAGGCTGAATGGCTTGAGTGTGGTAAAAAAAAAAAAAAAACTGGAATATCATGCTTCAGTTGTTTAAGGAGTGCTGATTTTTATTTTATTTTTTTTCATAGTTTTTGACATTTACTAATGGTGTCTGCTGTAATTTATTTGAGTTGTGTTTCTGTTTAAAATTAGGGCTGAAGCATTTGAACTTTTACAAGCAGGCAGCAGACAATCTGTACATCTGGTCTGTGTACACAAACTAAAACTTTGTTCTCAGCTGCTTCATGCACACGCTGCATTTAGATTGAGCTAAAGCCACGTGTTTTCAGAAGTGCAATACAGATGACATTGCTTAAATAAATGCATATCACTCACCACACATTGTATACTAAAGTTTAAAACAACAATTTCACAACATTTAAAGACAGTCGGAACACAAGTGAAACTCAATGTGAATGAAATTGACTGAGTTATAATTTATGTGTTTGCCAAAGTTGATTATCGTGACTCAAATTAACTCTGAAAGTTACTCAATGTCTGGACAGTTTATTTTTTTGTTGAGACGTTTCATCCTTCATTCAAAGGACTTAATCAGTCTGAGGAGCTGCAACAAACTCAGTCCCACAAGCAGCACTCACATAGTGGACCAGCCAATTTGCTGGTGATAAGATGGCTTCTGGGGCCCGCTCTCTCCCCTGTCGACTCCTCTGAGACAGCCATAGCCAAAGTGGTTCAAAACATCAAAGTTCATGCTCAGTAATCCAGGTAAAAAAAAATCCAACAAAGTTCAGTCAGGTCATCTGAACGGTTCTTTTTTTATTGAGACATATCGTCCTTCATCCAAAGGACTTCATCAATCCGAGGAACCACAAATAAACTCGTTTTCACAAGCAGCACACTAATGGGCCAATCAGTTTGCTGGTGATAAGATGGTTTCACTTTATGAAGTCTTTTGGATGAAGGACGAAACGTCTCAACAAAAAAAGAATCCGTCCAGATGACCTGACTGAACTTTGTTGGATTTTTTTTTTTACCTGGATTATTAAGCATGAATTTGAGACTGTCATTAAAATCCATTGTGTGATCCATGAGATATTTTGCTAACAGACAACCACACAGACGGTGAATGTAGGGACAGAACTATGTGAGCAGCCTGTTTTGCTCAGATTCTTTTTGTATCTGAGCAACTGACGCACATGTGTGGTTTGTATATGATATCTCCACATGGTATCAATACTATCTACCTTTCCAGTCAATAAAAAGTCATCTGACAAGTTTCCAAAAAATGCATCGTCGTGTCAGTTTCAACAAGAGCTGTAAGCTGGAAAAGGGCAAGACTTTCATAAACAAATTAGTCTGTCAACCCGTGTTTGTTTGTTCTCCAAAGATGAATCGAGAAGGAGGAAGCGGTTATGATATTTGGGAGGGGGAGTGTATTCATCATCTGCAAATATAACAAAAAATAAATAAAAAAGAGGGGGCATCGTAACATAATAGCGTGAGAGGAAATTCAGCTTTTTCCTGTAAGATTGATGGCATTGGAGAGAACATGGGAGCAACTTTGACTCGGTTGTTTAAGTTTTCTGAGATTGGTGGGGAAAAAAAACAGTTTTTCTGTGCCTTTTAGGAAGTAAACACAGAAACATGAGGCACTTGGCTACGATGGTGTTTGGTCTCTGGTGTGACAATAAAAACAATAAAAAAGATGGGAACATTTAGTTTGAAAGAAAAGAAACAAATCTGAATAGCATGCTAGTTTATTTCTTATTCCTGTTGGTTAATTTTCAAGTTTTAGCTAATATCTACAAAGTACAGTTTGCTCCAAAATATTATGCAAATACAACTTCAGGTAAAGAAACATTTTATATTTAGCTTTTCAAATAAAGGTTTTAATTATGCTGTTTCTCCCGTCTGTTTGTCAGTTCCACATGTAGGGTTGGTTGTTAGTCACAGGTTTCATGCATGCAGATTAGATTAAACTATTCTTAATGGAGAACCCATAAAAATGTTGCTGCAGTCATTACTTTTTCTGTGTTTGTGTTAATAGATGAACAACAATAACAATGGCGGAGAACAGAGTGCTGTTTGTGCTGCTCCCCCTTAATGTATAGGAGCGACCCAACCTCATCCTTAGTCCAAACTCGGGTTTTGGATGGAACTGTATCCAGTCTCCAGACTTTCTGCACATCTAAGTAAAAACCTTGCATCAGTGTAGGATGCACCAACCTCCTGTTTAAGAGCCCCGTTAGGTGCATTTCAACAAACCTATGGTGCTTGAAGGTTTCAAAATGACCTCTATAAGATATGTGGCGTTCCTGACTGACTCTTTCTTGGCACGGTATAAAAAGAAAAAATGTGCTTTCTGGAGTAGAATCATTTTCATGCAAGACAACGCACCATCTCATGCTGCAAAGATAATTTGTCCTTAAAAATACAGCCACAAACGATACATTGATTTATTAAGAATGGCGCTTATGTTGATTTGTAATTACATCTGAATATATATATTTTTTATAGAACCATAAAGATTTAGAAAAAAACTTACCCAATGCAAAACTGTATAGATTTCAATTTCTAAATTTTACAAGCAATTAAGTGCTTTGAAACTCTTGCACATAATTTGGAACAGCATATTTTGAGTTATTTCACACAAAATACTGGGATTAGAGTGCTCTGACTTATGGTATTATTACATCATACTGCATAGAACAACAAAAAAAAAAAAGAAGATGATTTCCCTGCAGACAACAATGGGATTTTGGCAGAATGAGTAAGAAAACCCAGCGTTCTTGAAGATTTATAACTCAAGCATACTTCACTGTAGAAACATCATTCATAGTTGAAATAGGTCACGGAAAGTTGTTTTACATGACTGAACACTTTTGGAGTTTTTACTATAAAATGTTCGGCGTAGACTGTGAAAATGTCTTGCACGCTAACTTTTGAGCTGTCTAAACCTAATTATTTTGCAATCTCCTGTTTTTACGTGTAACATATCAAAACATGAAGATTTTAGTCTTCCCCCATACCCCAAGGTGTGTTTCACTGCTATAGGGCTTAGTTTTCTCTCTAATCCACCCAGACTGCAGAGTGTGCCCATCCAAACTCATTGACCTCCATTCTAAGCTCAAACTTTTACCCCTAAAATTGGAAGTGAAGGGTCGTGTCTCCTACATAAGATACAGTAGATCAGTACAAGTTTAAATGTCAGATGAGCAGACATTTCTTCCACTTGGGGTTCAGGAATGTTTTCAACATGACATTGTTTCTGCACATTGATTTTTGGTTTGCTATTTGAGGCTGACTTTGTCCTCAGATTTAAAAAATGCTGTCGGTGAGTGAGAGACACAGGTGTGTGGCATCGCTTTGCACTTTTACACAGTTTTTATGTCAGAACTTTAGCATTTTGACATCTTGGATTATAAAAAAAAAAGTCTTAAAATTCTCTCGGGCTTCAGAGAAGAAAGCTGATGTATGTTAGACTTTCTAGCAGTAGTTGAATTGGCGTACGTCCAGATTTTTTTTCCCCAGAAATGTTCTAGTTTGAACATACAGTAGTTATTGACATTTTAAAGACAACTACAAATAAAATCTTGAAAATCTTGATTGTGTAAGCCTTGAATATAAATCAACATATTAAAAAAAAAACAATTTCCTCTATCTGTAGCTAGGCCTGTCACAATAACAAATTTTGCTGGGCGATTAATTGTCTCAGAAATTATTGCGATTAACGATAATATCGTTTGAAATTTCACACTAATTACAGGGTAGTAATGTCAAATTTAAGAATTATAAAGTGCTGTGTGTTGTCATCATTGTATGTTTCCATAAAAAGACAAAATTGGCTCTTGGCATTTAACCCATCGCACCTGTGATGCAGTGGGCAACTATATAAGCGGGGGTGGAGTGGTAGCAATTTGGGATTAGGAGTCCTGCTCAGAGACACCACGAGATGTGCAATGACCGGGGATCGAAGGGAACGAGCAGCATGTCTCTTTAAGAAAAATGGGAGGGAGGCCCCTAGACGTGACATGGGCTGTCTCTTTTTGGTTCTCAAAATGGCGGACGCTCGGTGTGGTTTGAGCTCTTTAGCATAGCGTTTATCACACAAAGCTTTTAATTAATAATCAGTAAACAAGTTCTCGGCTTCTTTTTGTAGAGAAAACCAACTTGTTAAAAGGCACGAGTTTCAACCGTGAATTTTGGAGCTTCGGCAAGACAGAGTTTTTTTTTCCAAATGTCACCCTGTTAGCTTACCACGTAGCTTAGCTTCTCAGCTTAGCTGCTTTTAACGATCCAAAAACGCAATTTTTGATGGTTAAAACTGATTTTAAAGAGAATGGGAGGGGTCAGTGAAGAGCACCGGCGTTGAGTCTTTTGTCATCCATTGTCTTCAGTAGAAAGAGAGAGAGATGAAGAAACGATAAAGCTTATAAATGAAAACGAGGTCGATAATTTTCATTTATCATGCGATTGATGTATTGTTTATCCCGACAGGCCAAGCCGTAGCATATTAAAAAATAATTTACCATAAAAAGTATCTGAATGAGAATTTCAATTGTCTTCATTTAAGCCTTTATATTGGTACAATTTAAACGTTTATGAATCGTTCATGCTTGAAAACACAAAATGTGTATCTGTGTGTGAGTGTGATGCGGTTTATGTATTCACCGCACGAAGCATCAACTTTAATTTCCTCTCTTGCAAACAGAAAAGGTGCATGTGAGGCTTAAGGTGTGCAGCTGTGGAAGCATCAGAGTCTTTGTGTCTGGGAACTGTTTAAAACATGGGCTTGCATGAAACGGGTCTCAGTGAATCAGGATTTATCCACCGAACATGATCTTGAACGATGTAGTGGTCGGTCCTGGTGTCTGATGCGTCCCATCTGTGGAACATATTTGCAAATGTAATGACTGCAAGCTGATGTGATCTATAAACAGAGCAGGCATCTGTTTCAGGGTTTCTCATGTAAAAGTATATCTGCAAGAGGGATAACATACACACTATGATACGTCAAAGAATTTACTGTGATATATTACTGATTTACAGGATTTAGACAGCTGCAATATGTGGAGATGTGTTCAATGTAGGCATGTCTCAGTACTTTGCTAATCACATGTGCTCTTTATGGCCTCAGTGTTTGACTTTTTATTCTCTCTGTTTCATCTCTTCAATCCTGTTCATAAAAAAACTTCCACTCTAATTTATTGTCTTCTTACACCTTGGTCTCATGATTAGTCCAAATCCTGAAAACATTTTTAATAATTTCATTTGTGCTCAAGACTTTGTAGACATTTGAACACAATGCCAAACATGTTTAAGTACCATAGGTTAAATGATAGATGATATGTTTTTAAGCTATCTAAAGGTGTAAAGTTTCCTAAAACTTTTCTGTTGAATCATTTCAAGTATTTTTAATTAGTTCCTTAGACTTCCTGGACATCTTTGAAAGTATTATTATTATTATTATTATTATTATTATTATTATTATTATTATTATTATTATTATTATTATTATTATTATTATTAACCATCCTAATGTAGCTGTTAAATTACATATCCTGGTCCAAAAAATGTGAAGGTTCAAAAACACAATAACAATCATACATAAAATGGGTAAGCTTGCACATGCTGAAAGGTCATGTGAAAATATTTTAAAGATCAGCTGGATAACAGAAGTGGCAGTATGGGCAAACTGCTGGTCTCATGTCAGTAAAGTGTAGTTAACTGATATAAATTAAAATGTAAAGACTATGTGTAGCATGCAAAAAGCCAACCTTTTAAATTGAACTAATAAATGTTAAACAGAACAAATGAGAAATGTATTTTCCTGTCAAAACAGAAAAGTAGAAGCTACAGTAATTGACAGAAGCAGACAGGTCTCGATTTTTTTTTTTATCCTTTGGTTTTCTAACCTCAGATGTTTTTCCTCTCCCGTGGAAACCACTTCCTGCATGTGATTTTTTTTTTCCCAGTCATGTGGGGAAGAGGTTTCAGCTAAATCAGTCTAAGATATTAATGACCCAGGGATTTCCATGATTAAAAGCACCATCAGGAAGTTGGATAAAAGGAGAAGACAAGTGATTTTGTGGAATGATGAACATTATTCAGGGAACTGGTCCCTCTTGTAAAATGAGTCCTAAAGGTTCAATGAGATCCGCCTGTATAAATAAAGGTTGAATGAAAAAAAAAAAAACTTTTTTTTCATTCAACCTTTATTTATACAAGTTAGTACCATTGAGCCTTGAGAACTCATTTACGATATACCAGCCCTCCCTGACTCCTCGTGCCTTGCAGCTGTCATCTAGGCTTTTTGTATTCAGAAACTGACAGATTTTATTTTGTCAGCTCATTGAAAAATAGCATCATTAATTAGGATGCTTGTTAGTAATGTGGTCTGATTTTTTATGTGTATTTTGCATTTAAGGCTTTGACACTCACAACACTTCACTGACCATTAATGCGATTTTGAGATGTGAAGTCATTTTGTGCTTTAATTAGCCTTTAATTAACTTTAGGTTTTTGATTTTTCTTGATCTTTAGGTCTGGTACATGGACGGTTACCACAACAATCGCTTTGTCCGGGAGTACAAGTCAATGCATGACTTCATGACGTCAGATAACTTCACATCCCATCGGCTGCCCCACCCATGGTCAGGAACAGGTCAGGTGGTCTATAATGGCTCCATCTACTTCAACAAATTTCAGAGCCATGTTATCATCAAGTTTGATTTCCGCACCTCGTCCATCAGCAAATCCCGACAGATTGACAATGCTGGCTTCAGCAATGCATATCACTATGCCTGGGGAGGCCATTCTGACATTGATCTAATGGTGGATGAAGGAGGCCTATGGGCTGTCTATGCCACAAACCAGAATGCTGGCAATATTGTCATCAGTAAACTGAACCCCAACACTCTGCAGATCATCAAGAGCTGGACCACCAACCACCCTAAAAGAAGTGCTGGTGAGTCTTTCATGATCTGTGGCACGCTTTACGTCACCAATGGCTACTCAGGTGGCACCAAAGTTTACTACGCCTATTCCACCAACTCGTCTACGTACGAGTACATTGACATTGCCTTCCAAAATAAGTACTCGCATATCTCCATGTTAGACTACAACCCACGGGACCGTGCCCTGTATGCTTGGAACAATGGACACCAGGTTCTGTATAATGTGACGCTGTTCCACGTCATTCGCTCACAGGAACTGTAACCGACATGGATTGAATGAATACATGAGTTTTGTCTGCACAAAATGTACCATATCCCCAGTTTATCTACAAAACAAAGAACTTTCTATTAAAATAATCAATTTAATAATGTCAAATAACTTACTAGAGACTGCATCATGAACTGAATGTGTATATGGATTTAAAAAAAAATATACAGCTGGGGGTTTTCTTTCTAATATGTAATTTATTCATTACAGCAAAAAACAAAGTGATATTAGTTAAAATCAAAGAATATTAGATGATTGTAAGAAAAACTAAGTTTTGTAAATAAAAGTCTTAATATGACTTCTGAATTTAATAGACATACTTCGAAGACTTTAATATAATAGTTACCATTATATTCAAAGTATAATTTTGGAATGAAACTCTACATTCGTTGGTCATATAGAAACTGATTGTAAAAGTAAAATATGTATCAGATGTGAAAGAATAGGAACAGATGCCAAAAAAGAAAAGATCATGCCTTTTTTACACATCAGAACCCAAGCTCATTCCCGTGGCTCTAGTTTTCTGTAGAAATCCTCCCAAATGAACTTTCCTGTGGTCAATGGGGGTCCTGAAACAAAGACTGTTCTCAATAAACTGTAGGACCCCCAGGTCTCATGGACAAAAGTGGAGGTCAGTCTAGTCAGAAGACTTAGTAGCCAAATGGAGATGGTCTTTCATATTGTTTTTATCAAATCCAGTAGCAAATCTAAAGTCTGTAGAGAAACAACAGTAATAACATCTAAAGACCTGAAGGCACTGACTGTTGGCAGCGCTGTTTTTCGATCTGATTTTTTCTGTATTAGTGACTGTGTGAAAACTGCTTTCTTTGCATGTTTCTTTTTCTATTTTGAATGTCTTTTGTGTTTATTGCAATAAAATCGCAGAAAGGTCAGGTGGTAGGGGGAACAATGGAGAACACTTTAAGGGTTTGAGACTGGGAAGTTATATTTGTTTTCATTTTCTGCCTCATATAATTTAGTGTTTGTTTAATTACCCTTTTTGTTTGCAATCATTTCGTTTTTTTTATATGTTGCGTCACTGTAACAAACTGCTAGCACTGGTTGACCTCACTGTACTTGTTTATTTGGTTTGTGTTTGTAGAACTGATCCAGCTCACGTCTTTCTCATGAAACAAAAAAATAAAACAAAGCAGAATGTATGACGTAATGTATCCCAAAATAGAAACCTGTGTTTTTGGACTTATATTATGAACTTGAAGTGGGGAGAGGTCTTCTTTTCAGAGGATAATCCTGTTTCATGTCATGTACCCCCAAGCCCCCCGCTAGTGATAGATGATGTTTAAATGTATATCCTTGCCTAGGACAAAAGCTTTTTACTCTTTTTGCGCTTTGCTGGACATGTGTTGTATCTGTATTGAGATAGTTAATGATTTGTGTCAATAAACCAGAGCAATCTGATGAGTGAACTGATGTCTTATAAACTTACCATGGGCTAGCATATCACAGCATTTAGTTAGTAAAGGCTAACAATTACAAATTTACAAAAAAAAAACAATTAAATTTCTTTATCTTAATATGTGGGTACCAGACAAGGGCTAAATAAAATAAAACTAATAAATTCATGTTCACTACGGGTTGAAGAGTAATGTATTAGTAGCATGATGGTTTGTTATGGATGTTTTGAACTTATACATTGAACTTGATGACATATACACTAATCACAGGCGATCACAGCTCCTATCTAGAAGCAGGTGCACATTTTATTGAACTGTGTTTTGTTTGTAGCCATGACAGTAAAAACACAGACAGATAATAACTAAACACTTGACAGAAAACAAATTATGTTGGTTCAGAATCACACAGAGAAACTCAGAGAGCTGCTCTTTGACTGGAATCATCCATCCATCCATCAAGCCATCCATCCAGCCATCCATCCATCCATCCATCCATCCATCCATCCATCCATCCATCCATCCATCCATCCAGCCAGCCAGCCAGCCAGC
>JARVGS010000672.1:2782504-2795904 GCA_031762315.1 Hypsolebias antenori
ACTTCTTTAAAACGTCCTCAATTGATCCAAAATGCTGCTGCCAGAGTCTTAACTGGAGTTAGTGGGAGATATCATATCTCTCCAGGTTTAGCTTCTCTCCATTGGCTCTCTGTAAAGTCCAGAATTGAATTCAAAATCTTACAAATGTACTTCTAACCTACAAAGCTCTCAACAACCTAGCTCCATCTTAAATTAGTGATTTTATTGTTCCATATTTTCTTAACAGAGCACTTCACTCTTAGACTGCAGGTTATCTCGTGGTTCCTAGAGTTTCCAAAAACAGAATGGGAGGAAGATCTTTCAATCAGGCTCCTCTCTTGTGGAACCAACTTCTAGTGTCTGTCCATGAGGCTGACACATTGTCCAGTTTTAAGACTTTCCTTTTTGATAAATCCTATAGTTAAGGTATGCTTGTTATACTGCCTTAAGATTAGACTACTGGAGGACAAATTGACTTCATTTCCTTAAATGAACTGTTAAAAATGAATAGTTTTCATTTGATATTATTTCTATCTTAACGTGTGATTCTTGACCTGCCATTGTGTATCTGTTCCTACCAAACCCAATCAAAGTAGATGGCCGCTTGTCCTGAGTCTGGTTCTGTTAAAAGTTTCTTCCTCATGAGGGAGTTTTTCCTTTCCACTGTTGCCTTCATGTTTGCTCAAGATGAGAGTTCTGTGATGGAGTTGAACTCAAAGCAGTCTGCTCCTCTGATAAATAATGTTAAATTATTATTTATAAATGTGAATATTTCTGTTCAGTGTCCTGAGACGACTTCTGTTGTGACTTGGTGCTATAGAAATAAACTGAATTGAATTGAATCTAACTGATTACCATTTGGAGCCAGTCCAACTCAGGATGACTGCCCCAGCCAACTAACAGCTGCGAGTCATTCACAGCACATTCTCTGAGCGTAACATCTCTTACCATCACATGACATCATGCATTATTCATAAGGTTTGACCTCAATTACTACAGTTCTGTCCTTTTAAACAAGATTTTCTTAGGCTAAAACTTTATCTTTAATTATCCATTTTCCTGTCTTCCTTTTGCTTCACTGAGTACTGGACTTTAGCTCAGCACTTTGTGTTGTGAGACCTGACAGCATGTCGCACCAACATGATGTTCCAAAGAGCTTGTCGAGTTTGTTTGTTAGACTTCTTTCATCAGTTGCAGCTTGGTTGAGCTCAGGGTAACTGGAGAATGTCCATGACAGTCAGAGTTGCTCTTTAGTGTTCAAGTTCAAAGCTTTCAGGTGTTTGTAAGCTGCAGTTTGAAGCCGTGTCCATGAAGCTGAAAACTAATCTCTGTTTCCTCTTTATAATACTTGTTACAACCTTCAGTCAATATTCAAGCAGATGATTCTACATTCCCCTCCAAAATAATGCAAAACTTTCATCTTTATTGCTGGTAGTATTGTGTGTTGTTATCCTTCGCCACAAACAGTTGCAGATTTACAAGTGAGCAACATGTTGGGCTAAACTCAGTCTAAGACTACACTGAAGCCAACTGATCTTATGAAACACAAAAATGGCTGCAGTTCAGTCAATGAAAATAAACAATGGACTAAACTTTGGTTTGACCACAGCTGAGAGTCATCCACAAAACAATCAATCAGTGCATATTGTGCAATACTTTATTTAAAACATTGTCATTAACTGTTGTAATCAATCTTGTTTGTCTTTACTGGATCAATTTAATCAAACTTTCAAAAAGTGAAAGGTTTGTAAGCTCAATCATCCAAATAGATAAGAACAGAAAAGGTTCATTAGTGTCATCTGGACCAGTTTCTTTAAGTGAGAAACATTTCGTCTTCCATCCAGAGGACTTCATCAGTCTGTGGCCTGCCAACCAGATCTGTCCCATAGGTAGCCTTCACTGCTGTTTCAAGACAACTTCCTGTTGGAATCTCAAAATTAACACATGTAAAACACATCCATCCAAAACAATCAGTCATCATCAACAACTATCAAATGTTTTAGGCCAGACAACCAACTTGCTATTCACAGAAACAGCCTGAGGACAACAACGTAGGGTTGGGTATCGAGGATCGACGATCGATTGGAACCGGGACTAACTGTCCGATTTTCCCAGAATCATTCAAAATGTTTATTTTTGATTCCTAGTTTTGATGCCTAGTCCACCAACCACAAGTAGAAGCCACCTGCTGAACACCAACAAAGAAGAATCCACTGGAAGTGTTCCACTACATGGAGAGTGAGCGGTCTCGATCGAAAGCGTGGCTTAACTTTAATAAAATGACCCTTCAGTTCAGTGCAGCACTTGCAATCATTTTATATTGTGCAAAAGAGGGTGTAGAAGTAAAAGTGTGGCCCGTCTTTGAAGGGCTCCGCCAACTGTTTTCGCTGCCTCCTTCTCCGGCTCCATCAGGTAAATAAAAGTATAAACTACGTCTCATACCAACATTAAGGCAGCTAACAAGTTATACTTGACTTAAAGCAGTAGGTCAACTCAAATACAAACACCATGCTGATGATATTCTGCAGCAGGTTAGTTCATCAGTGGGAGCTCAGCAACATGACTGCAGCATCAGACACTGGACATGTGGAAATGTGTTTCCATGAGATTTTCAAACATAAAGCTCTATTGTGAAAGTGTATCCCTGTGAAAAGAAAATTCAGAACATATTGAAGTTCATAAGTTTGATATTTATATACTGGTTGAAAATAGCCCTGTGAGAAATTCCTAGTAAACTGAACAAAAAGGAAAAAGTTCATAGCATTAAAATTCAAACAGAAGTTCAAATTATTTCATCTTGAAAGAACTCTGCCTAACTACAGTACTGTATAAACATTTATAACATGATGGAGTTAAATTCAAAGCAGTCTGCTCCTAATATAAACATTGTTAACTTATTATTTTTATATGAAAGTTTCTGTTAATTTAATATTTTTATATGAAAGTTTCTGTTAACTTGTTATTTTTATATGTGAATGCTCCTGTTCAGTACCCTGAGACGACTTCTGTTGTGATTTGGTGCTATATAAATAAACTGAATTAAATTGAACTGACATCTTTTTAACCCCACCTCTAAAAATATTCGGAATTGAGAATCGATAGGAACCGGAATCGAAATGAAGAATCGGAATCGGAACTGGACTAGCTCAAACTCAACCGCTGCCCAACCCTACAACCAAGGCCAAAGTGGGTCAGAAAAAGGTTTGTAATCTCAGTCATTCAGGTAGATAACAACAATAAAGGTTAAATCGTGTCATCTGGACCAGTTTCTTTAAGTGACTGGTCCAGATGACACAATTTAACCATTTTTGTTCTCAAAAAGTAATTATTGGATGCACATTCGAAACTGATTCACTTTTGGAGTCAATCCTATTAAAGAAAGTTGTTACAGCTAATTGACAGTTAACAAAACATGACTATAACTCAGTTAATTTAAGATTCGGAGCCAAGTTTTGTGGCAGCAGCTAATATAAAAACTGAGCAGTGACTCTTTCCCCGAGAGTTCACAGTTGCATGAAGTAATTTGAGTTTGATCAAAATGTTGAAACTAGAATGATTTTGGGATGATTTCCATTTAAAACTCTGGCATGAAAGGTTGCCAATGACATTCATTCATCAAGGAATGCTAAGCCCTTAAGTGTTATAGATACTGAACGAGGGATTTGGTAAGAGCTGAGTGTCATCAGCATATATTCTGAGTGCTAACAGAAGGTTGTTCTTCAAAACTCTTGCGTCAAAGCAGAAGGCAAAGCTGTTTGTATCTCTTTTCTTGCAGCTTCACAGAACAGAGCTGAAGCGTTTCTGTGGAACTTGATGAGGTAACTGGGCTTTTAACCAAATGGTTGCAAATGCATGCAAACCACCAGACAAACTGGAGCTGTTTGGACTCCAGCAGCATGTTCAGACCTGATATTTCATGTGATCTCATAACGATCTTATATTGTTTCGACAAGCTTCTTTTGAGATCGCACAGATTTGTGGTTCTTTTCCAAATCGAAACAAACCACTGTGTCCAAAAGATGGACTTTTTCCTGGTGGCTTTAACATTCCTGTTTTAATTTATAGGCTCGGTCTGCAGTTCCTCGAAGGAATGAATATCAGCTACTGTTTTTCATGCCAGATTTCAAATGAAATCATCTTAGATTGAGAAATGACAGAGTTGTGAGCATTTTGGTCAAATCTTAAAAAAAAAAACTCCTATGCACAGTCTCATGTACTACCATGAGATGTCAAGCTCAGACTCAGAATATTTTGTTGTGCATGATTTTTAAATACTACAACTATATTACACGCAAGTCAACACAAACGAAGATGGTCCCCAGAGCAAGACCTTAACAACACAAAATTGTATGTCAGTTTTTCAGACCTTAGGCTTAAATTAGCCGTGGTAGTAGCTGAGAGTCATCCCCAGCACACACCCTGCACATGCCATGTCACAAAATTACAGATAGAGCATCACTTTTATTTTCAAAGTTTGACCAAATCTGCTCCATCTTTTCTCATCATAAGATGTTAGTTTAAAACTGTGGCGTGAACACAGCAAATGATGTGCACTTCCAAGGAAAGCTGGTCTTTGATTTGATCATGTTAAAATCATGAAAATTTAAAAAATCTAAGGAACATAATTAATCAACAGCAAAAGTTCACAACAAATGTTGTGAATGTCAGATAACCCATTGTCGAAACTATTTGAATCACACATTTCCATTTTCAGCTTCAGTCTTTATTAGTCAGGTTTGCTCTGAACACTGGGATGTGACTGGTGAAGAGAAGGGGTCGCCGTTCACAACAGCATGAGCCCAAGTGGGGGAACCGTGCCTCGCAGAAGCAGATACATCGGTGGAAGTCAGTAAGGTTTAAGAAAAACAGTTTATTCAGCACCAGGAGGCAGTGATGAGGGGTGAGGGGGGGGGGGGGAGTAAAGGGTGGAGGGTCACACGAGATCAGGTTTGATGAGAGCTGTTACTGCTGAATACGACGGATGGACTGGATCTGGGGAGTCTGGCAGTGGGAGCCAAACTCCCTGAAGTGTTTGTACTCCCCGCAGTGACGGTCACACTCCATGATATACTGGTAGCCACGATAACCAGGATACTGGTAGCACACAAATCTGTTGAGGGAGGGGGGGGGGGAGAAGTGCAGATGAAATATTTCATGACATACTGTTGTGAAAACATCGAGCAAGAGAAAAAAGTACAACCCCAATTCTGAAAAAGCTTGATTAATATGGAAAATGTCAATTAATACAGAATACAACACTATGCAAAACTTGTAAACCCATGTTTTATTTACTGTGAAGCAAAGTAAACTTATCCACTTTCTAGAACCATTGGTGTTATTTTAAATTTCTATGTATCAATACTTGGGAAATAGAGTACATTTTGAATTTGTTGGCAGCAGCATCTCAAAAAAGTCAGGACAGACACAACAGAACGTTGTAACAGCAAGAGACATGGAGCAGAAGCAACAAGTGGAGCAATCTGCAACTAAGTGGATTAATGAGCAACATGTCCATCAGAGGACTGGCTAGAGCATTTAAAGGAGGCTAAGTCACTTAGAGGTAAAGATGGGCAGAGGTTCAGTAGTCTGCAAAAATGTGTCTAAAATACAAGAACACATTCAGAATCATGTTTTCAATGGAAAACTGGGAAGACTGTGAGTATCCCATCATCTGCACTTCATTAACTAAATTAAAACTTTCAAGAACTTGGAGAAGTTGCTGAGCTCAAAAGATAATGGCAAAGGTCAATATTGTATGACCGTGATCTTCAGGCCCCCAGGGGCCACTGCACCTACACAGGTTCTGGTTCTCTTCTAGGCATGGGCTTAGGAAAGGTTCATCGTGTACTATCCAGTGATGCTGGTTCAAGCTCTATCATGGAAACAATCCACATGTAAACACCATTCAGACAGACCTTTGCCTTCTCTGGGCCAAAACTAATTCAAAACAAACTAAGGTACGATCTAAAGTTGCTTTGTGGTCAGACAAATTAAAGTTTGAAAATTATGTAGCACTGTGCTCGCTTTACTAAGGAGTGGAACCTGTTATCAGCACACAGTCCAAAAGCCTGCCTCTCTGCTTGTATGGGTGTGCATTAGTGCCTAGGGTATGTGCAGCTTACACATCTGGAAAGGCACCGTTAGAGGAGAAGAGTATGTACAGGTATTAGACCAGCATATACTGTTGAGCAACACATTTTTCAGGGAAGACCTTGAATATTTCAGAAAAACAACAGAGTCCTGATGCTGAACTGGACTTCCTGCAGTCCAGAGCTCTCCTCACCTGTTGACAACATTTGGAACTTCATACAACAAAAAATCCAGGAGATAAGTCCCAGGACCGTAGAACAGCTACAACATCAGACAAGAATGGGACAACATTCCCTGTAAAACCTTCAGCAGCTGGTCTCTTCACTTCCTGGATGTTGACGGCTCTTATTAAAAGAAGACAGTTTTAAACATTGTCCTGCTCAACGTTTTCATGTGCTGGCACCAGAACATTCAAAATGACTGTTTTTCTCCCTAAAAATAGTGTATCCTCTTGGTTTAAATATTTGATATGTTTACTATGATCCTTTGAGATTAAAGTTAGCAAATCATTGCATTCTGTGTTTGTACCAATGGTTTTATCTGGGGTTTTAGGTCAAAAGTAAAGAGAAACGTGGAAGTAGCTGTGGGACACTCACGCTCCAGACTGGACCCTGAGAGATCCAACTTCATTGTTGCACCAGCCCATGGCCTGGAGGGAGGGATAATCGTCGCTGAGCTCACCCTTGCGGCCCATGAAGTTTTCACGTTCGTAGATGGTCATACGACACTCTCTGTGGTTCTGCAGGGGTTGGGTGCCGTGAGGATAAAGAATACAACACAATGAAGAAGTTGTTAGTCCAGTCAGACAGGTTTACGTCGCTTACCACCCGCCATCGAAAGGCAAAGGCAGAGATGTGTTTTTCTGTGTCTCTCATGAACCACGGGACACATTTTGATCAAACTTGCATGCACCTCTACAACTGATCAACTTTTGGAGTCAGTCCAAATCAAGATGGCCGCACAACCTCTGTAAACAGCAAATTTTCTGTTAATGTTACAGACATTGTGTTCAAATTGGGTGTGCTAAAAGATATAACTCAACAATTCTCTGAGTGCATCATCTCATGAGATGGCACATCTCAGCATTTTCAAGATCTGACCAAACTATCTCCAACATGTGTCAGTTTGTGATGACCTCAGACTAAAACTACATCATCAAGGTGGCGAGGGATATGCATTCCTTTAATTAATGCCAGGCCTTTAATTACTCAGTGTTTGGAAATTGATGTCAGACAAGAAGATAGACTCAAGGGTGACTCACAGAGCAGGCGATAGGTCTGAATGAAGTCATCCTCTCGATGTGATAGGCGTTGCTGCCTCCAAAGGCGTCACACTGGGGGTACTCTCCCCTCTCCAGGACAAACTGCTGTCCCTGGTAGGAGCTGTGCTCATAACCCACCCAGCTGGTAAGAAGCAAGAAAATATGTTATAAATGACCACACATTAAGGAACAACATGTTAGCTTTAATCATTGTTTGAATATTAAAATTAATAATGCTTTAAACTTTTTTTCTCAGTAAATACAGTTGTTCATGGAGGCGATGCGTTCAAAACATTTGCAAGACGTTCAGGAAACAGTTTGTGAAAGCAGAGCCCCTGTCCTTGTGAGTGATGCGTGCAGAAAGCAGTTCACTGAGTGAATGCTCATTATTTAGATCCTGTTTCTTACATTTTATCTGTTCTCTGCACACTCTGTGCTACAGTATTTTATCTATTTAAATATCAAAGCATTCAGCATATTCAGGAGATGATGCCATAATATTAGGTGTTTGCATTGTGCACCCTTTTCAAAACATTTAACTTTTTTCTTAACAGATATTTTCCCCAAATAAATAAATGATCATTTTTATTTCTTTATGACACCTTTCATTTTTAGCTAGCCCTTTGGTGTTTGTAATTACAGCATTTTGCCACAGCTACCTAGTGTTTTGCTTTGTTTAGCTAGTATTTTGCTGCTTTTATTTTTCAGGTAATGTCAGCGTTCTCACTGCATTTCTCTAATTAAGTAAAATGATAAATATATTTTACATTCTTTTAGCTTACATTAGTTTTAACAGGCAGTATTTAGTTGCTTTAGTATAATCTATTATTGATTTAACACAAAAAACAGCTTCATCTGACTGTAAATTATGATTAAAATAAAAGTAATTAAGTAATTTGAACAAGACCTAGATTTTATTTTTAGAGTGCATCTAAACTGTTCTACCTATCATATAAACATATGATTATTGCTGGATATAATATATAACATTATTATTCAATTATTGTTGATGTTTTGTTATTGATGCTAGTTTTTGTTGAAGTTAAAGAAATATTAATTGTTTATCTACTGTAGTTAACTTAAATAGATACTATATTGATGGGTTAAATATGGGTTTAGTTGTTATATGTATTTAAGGAGTGGGAATTTTGATAAGTTTACACTTTTACTCAATCTCTTGAATATGTAAAACAAAAAGTTTTGACATTATGCTTCATGCTATATATATTTTTTACACATTAAAATATAATAAACTAAACTAAAGTTTCACACACAGACATCTCTATCAGTTTAAACGTTTTGCCATTACTGTTAGCCTTTACTCACGCGCCACTCTCCACCCTGAGGGAGCGCACGGTCTCAAATCCGAACTCCATCACGTTGCTGCACTCGGAGGTGAACTCATGGCGGCGGCCCTGGAAGCACTCCTCATCGTAGATGATGATCTGTTGATGACATGAGGACGCGTTAAAGCAGAATAATAAACGATCACGTCAGATCAGTATGGATGCTTTTAATAACACTGACCAGTTTTAGTGGATTCAACAAGGTGGAATAATGCGAAGGTAAATTATTTTTCTACATCATAATATTTAAACATGTTATAAGGCAATGGCTACCAAACTGTTCAGCTTTCAACTCACAAACTTTAAGTGGCAGAGACTCGTGACCTGAACTGCTGCTGGTTGAAGTTTGCAAAAACCTCTCCTAGAAGAGCTTCAGCTGTTGTTTTACCTACTCAAAGCTAAATATTCTGTGGACAGTTATGTTTTAGACCTCATGACCCCACACACATACTTAGGTTTTCAAAACGTGTTTCTATTTTAACAGAGGCTGCAGGTCTTCGCTAAGACACAACATGAAGTCTTGAAAGGCCTATAGGTCAGTGGTCAGCAATTAAAATTGAATTCATTTAATTTACCTGGTGCAGTTTTTACTAGGACAAGTCCAAGGACACAACAGCCCCATTTTCCATCCTTTAGTACAATAAAATTGTGGTTAAACATGAGGAGATTTTGAAATCAATATGAAACAGTGCTTGCATTCAGAAAAACCAATAACTCTTTTGTCTTTCCTTTTATCAAATTTCCACTGAAACTATGACGCTGAACTGTAAACTATAAATCAAGACAGCAATAACCATAAAACCTTTGCAGTTATGCACGCTGCAACACCCCTGTGTGGAGTTTCCATATTCTCTCTGTGCACGCACTATTCTCTGGGTACTCCTGTTTCCTCCCAAAGACGTGTTGAGTGTCTTTGTCTTGTTTGTCTCCATGTGTCCCTCTAATGGACTAACCTGCCCAGGACAGGTCGTACAGGTGTTATTTTTACAATATTAGAGTACTGGGCCCAGTACAGGTTCCTGGAAGTTCAAGCCAGGGCCAAACTTGTGCAGCTTAACAAAAAGTAATTACTGTAACTGCCAGAAAATGTGCCCAAGTAACTGACTGGTCCTGTTAGAACTGTATTTGGGTCTGGATCGGGACAGTGGCCTGCCGTTTGGGGACTCACCTTCCAGTGGCCGGAGAACTTGGTGCAATGGTGAGTCATCTTGTCTGAAAGAAGAAATGAAAAGATGAGAGCTACAGTCAGTACATGGTTAGACAAGAGGATGAGCAGGTGAAGATGGAGGTTTGAGTAAGATATTCACATTAATACAATATAACTGTAGACTCTGAGACTTATCACTTTATTGTCAGGATACTGGACTTTATTCATAGTTCGTCCACTAAAATGAAAAGATTTAAAACTGTTTTTAATCTTTCTGTCAAACTCGTTCTATCTGTCTCATCCAGTGATGGCCTTGGGGCCCAGGGATGTGGCTCCTTCGTTTCAGGGACTTTTTGAGGGGCGCAGATATTAAACATGTGAATGTTGTAGCTCTGCCGTACCCTAGCTTTGCTGCTCTGGCTGAGAGTTGGGGGACGGGGGAACTCACCTTGCTTCGGTGCTCTTGGGTCGTCCTGCCGCGAGAGTGAGAGGAGCCACGCGCCCCCACCCTTTTAAAGCCTCCCCTGGCAAGGGGCCATTCTGAAAGCCCAGTGTCAGCAGTAGGGAGGTGCTTGCTTTGTCTCCCTCCCTCTCCCCTTAGACAAAAGTGTGGCTAATCTGTGGATGGGGCAGAAGTGCAGACACCACAGTATCACTAGGGGGGCAGAGTCCACGGGGGACACCGAGGAACATAAAACACAACAGAGTGTGGGTGGGGGAGAGAAGATAAAGATGGAGCTGAGAGCCGTCTTGTTTATTTGTTTATTTGTTTCAGAAAACAAAATAAAAACAGACATTTGTTTATACAGAAGAAAATGTGTTAGATCTACATGTTACAAAAGTTCAAATTATTGTTTCAATTCTGCTTTTCTTTCCTTCTTCTGTATTTGATAGACTCAGTGCAGACTGAATCCATGACACTAAAACAAAGGTACAAGTTTATGAGTCAGTTACACGAGTTACAAACATCCCAGGTGCTTACTTGGTAATTACCTGGTCCATACCAGTCTGCATCTGGTCCATTCCTGGTATGTACCGGGCATTTGTAATAATAATATAATAATAATAATAATAATAATAATAATAATAATAATAATAATAATGTCACACAATGTCATCAGCTGTATGTTTCCATACAATGATGAAAGTAGTCTCTGCATTTAACCCATCCACCACCAGGTGGTGCATTATCAGGTGTATACTGAGTACTTACATGGTATACACCACTATTTATCTAGTTCTTACCTGGTAGGTACTGAGTACATACTAGGTACATACCTGGTACTTGACCAGCACAAATATGGGTAATTACTAGGTACCGGTAATGTCAGGTATGTGGGAGGTATGTACCATACATGGTATACGTCTGGTACTTGGACTCTCTGGTACCCTCCCCTCTCCCACAGAGGAAGTCTGCGGACATATCAGAGGGACCAGACTGAATCAACACTGTGTCATCATTTAATGACTCTTGGATTCTCTCTGGTGCTGTCCTAGGTTGACCTCGGCACAAGAGTGTTTACGTTTCTCACCAGAGGGAACTGACTGATTATATGCTGGTGAAGATTGACTGATTATACTATTGTTGTTAGAACTCTTACAGTGCCTCTGGAGTGTCCTTGGACACACTCACTGCCCTTGTCTCCCCTTCCCTGCGGAATGTCTGTGTCACTATGTGGCCATGTGCAGGGTGTTTTTTTTTTTTTTTTCAATTTCAGGCTCTCTCTCCTTGGTCAAGGAGTGCGAGTCTGTTAGAAATTTATTTTGCCTCCACATCCTATACACGTTGTCATTTTCAATAGGCCTGAGCAGTGAAACGTTGCGCGCTGCGAAGGCCTATTGTAATCGCGCTCGTCATTACTCTAGTGTCTGTCCAAACAGAGCTCACTTGTAAAAGAGTCTTCAAGGCTCAGTGCGATTTATCTGTATAAATAAATGTTGAATGAATGAATGAAAAACTTATTTTTGTACATAGATACATGGTAAGTGCCAGGTTTATTCCATGTAGATTATACTGGATACTTATCTGGTATGTACCAGGTACTACTCGTTATCTAAGTGATACATATTGGTATTTTCATTCAACCTTTATTTAGACAGATAAGTCACATTGAGCCTAGAAGACTCATTTACAAGTGAGATCTGCCTAGACAGACAAAAAAGTAATGAAACTGGACACATTAGGAAATGGAGGCGAAAAATTCCTATTAAAATCTTTCTTCTTGCCTGAGAAAAATTTTTTAATACAATATTAAGAAACACCTCGCACAAACAAGCACATAGTGATGTAGACATTCTGTGGGGGGGCACCGAGAACGGTGAGCAATGTCCATGGACACTCGAGTTCTGATAAGGATGGAATAATCAGCCTTCCAATGAAATCCGTAAACATTCTCGAGGGATGTCGCGGAATGAACAAGGTCAACGCTAATGAGAATCCAAGAGTCCTGAAATGATGACAGAATGTTTATTCGGCTGGTTCACTCTAGTTGACGGTGGAATTCCCCGATGGGCGGGGTTGAGTGTCAGATTACATGTCCTCCAGGCGTATTCAGATAAGGTGGCCTTCAAGGCCAGCCGGGGGAGCCAGATTCAGATAAGAAAATTCAGATATTTACCTGGTGTGTATTGGTACTTATCTAGAAATTAGTTACCAGGTACTTATCTACTGTGTACAGGTGACTTACATAGTAAGTTCCAGGTAACTACAGAGACCAGGCTGTATAATGAAGTGACTTGAAAACTTTAAACTGTACTTACAGGATGGGTTCATGGTACATTCTGGGGCACATGTAACAGGCAGTAATAAGTATTGCTTTTGGCAAAGAGTTCAAGTCAACTTTATTGTCATTTCCACCACATGTGGTACATGAGGTGGAACGAAATTATGTACTAGTTACATTATACTAGTTAACTATGTATTAGTTACAACCAAACATAGCAAAATATAAAGTATAAAAATAAAAAATAGATAAGGATCTAAGATATACACTAAGATATACACTGAACAAACACCAAAAGGTACACTAAAAGATGTGAGATATATGCTAAACACTAATAAAACAATACGGCGTAACAACAGCAGCATGAACCTGAGTCTGTGGTGAGCAGGTGGGTATGAAAGAAAGAGAAAAGAGAAAGCCAATATTTAATAAATCCATATTAAACGTGTTAAATGAAAATAGTTTACTCACAGTAAAAGCTATTGAAGATTTAATATGAGTACAGTATTCTTCAATAGCTTTCTCTTCCATAAAGCGTAGATTGGTGAAGAACATGGGCAACAGTTGTTGGGTCGGTTCCATCTCACCTGCTGAAGCTTTTAGGTCCTTCAGAGTGCTCACAGGTGTCCTGCACTCTTTGTGAGGACAACCTGCTCTTCATAGATTTACGCACGTCCCATGTTTGTTCCTTTTCTTGATGATGACATTTATTAAACTCTTGGGGAATGTTATGGGAGTGAATATTTATGCAATCACATATTTTACATGACATATTTTCAATTACTCTGTAAAAAAACAAGTTTCCTTTGACAATAAGTTTTTTTTTTTTTTTTTTTTTTTTTTTAGAATTTATT
>JARVGS010000672.1:3004299-3015100 GCA_031762315.1 Hypsolebias antenori
ACTCATCATTGTTTGTGATGCATCCCACCACAGCTGTATCATCTGCAAACTTTACAATATGACAGCCTGGATGGGTAACTGCACAATCATATGTGAGCAGAGTGAACAGGAGAGGGCTCAACACACATCATTGCTTTGTGAGAGTTAATCCTACTGAAAGTACTCCTAACTTCTGCTATATCTCATCTATCTCTAGGGGTGATATCATTTTGCTCTTGCAAATGTTGGAACATGGTACGATGTTGTTGTTGAGTCTCTCTGGATGTTAGGTTTCAAAATACCCATGTCCTTTACATCCCTTCTCAGTGGGCTTGCTTGTCATTTTCCTCTCTGGTTAGCTTGAGTTAGCCTTAGTGCACCGAGATGATGTTTGCTGAAGTCTTCGTCTTCATGAGTTTATATTCTAATCCAGTTGTTTCGGTATTGAACGTTTTTTTTTTAATATTTTTATTATGTCCTGGATGACTGAGAATCTTCACCAGCATAATCCAGGTGTCATCCACATACTTGAACCAATGACTTGGTGCTGTTTAGTTTAATGCTGTTTGTCATATCCAGCAGCGTTATGTTCTCTGACCTTGCATGTCTTGTTCTTGCAGCCCATTTCTCACTACATTGTGTTGATTCCCCAACATCTGACATTTGCCTTGTTAATCCAGGCCAAAAACAAGTTGAAATTACATAATTCATGTCTCTTGCTCATATGGTTTGCATCAGGGTTTAAAGCCGTGATCTTGTGGGATTATGTATATTGACAGCCCATGTGGAAAAATAGGCTGAACTGGGTGTTCATTCATATAACATCGTTGGAAACACCCAGATAACCTTTATACTCAGTCAGACAGGTAGGTGGGTGGGTGGGTGGACAGATGGATAATAAGGTCTGCCTCAGATGTTGGGGAATCAGGACATCCTGATGAGAAATGGGCTACTGGAACAAGACCTTTATGGACGAGGGCAGAGAACTGAACCCTGTTGCATTCTTCTATACAAGCAGGTCTTGTATATATATAGTCTATATACAAACAGGTCTCTCTTGTAAATGAGTCCTCGAGGCTCATTGAGACTAACCTGTTTGAATAAAGGTTGAATGAAAAAAGTCTTGAAGGAGGGGCTAAATAAGAAGGATGTGGACGCTTTGAAACCCAATATCCATTGTGACTTAAAAACAACTGTGTGTTTCAACATCTGCAGGAGAAATCTTTCACACAATGAGACTGACCGTGTCCAACCAAGGTGCTACAGCAAGGGGGGGAGCCACAAGGACAAGCTAGGGGGGATATCCTCATTCCCGCCACCCAAGATTAGGTCTAGAACAGAACTCAGCCGTTTGCTCACTGATTTTAGTTCACTCTGATAACTCGGTGTATTTCCTTTCAATGTTGCAAGTTTGATACTCAAGAAATTCTGACCCATCTCTGAATTTTCTGATCCGTATGAGTTTAATGTGTGATGAGTGTGAATCCATTCCACCTGCTGCTTGAATGTATTGCTGCATTTCAGCCTTATTTCTGTTGTTTCTGTTACTGCAGCCTCCATGCTAAACCCCCTACCCTTGTCAATCAGCTCATGTTTGTGTGTGTTTGTGTGTGTGTGTGTGTTTGTGTATTGGTTTCACCAGGCCCCCTCCCCAGTGAACCCCAGTGCGTTGGAACGTACAGCAGCCTGGCTGTTGAATATGAATGTGCAGTTTTTAGACCATGAGGGGATGGAGCCCGAGTCACTGAGACACACAGACCATCTAACTGAGGTGGAGAAGGTAAACTTTGACCTTTAGAACCCCACTTTTTAACAAACCCCCACACTTCTCCTCCTTACTAATCTTTTCTTGCTCTGTCACTCATTAATCCACGTCACACAGAATCTCTTCGACCCTTTATTCTCTGCTGGTTTATTCCCACTGTAGCCTGCTTCTGGTCAGGTTCAAGAGGTTTAGTCTCACCAGAATCCAACAGTCATTATTAAAAACAAAACCAGAGGTAGACAGATTATCTGGAGGAGCAACACCCGCAGATTCATGAATCTGTTAATTATCCTTTATTTAAATAACGTCAGTGATTTGTTCAGTAGACTGTTGGACAGGTCATCTGAAAATCCTGAACATTCTTTTTTTTTAACCAAAATTTAAACAAACTTTTATTTATGACCAAAAAAAAAAAACGGGAATTATGTCTATTCTAGCAGCTGGATTAATTTGTTACTTCTAAAAAAAAAGTTTGTCTTGTGTTCAAACAATAAAATAGTTATCAAAATCTTTTAATGGACTTTTAAAATATCAAGAAGAACTGATTATATCATCATCGTTTTACTTATTTTAATGTGTGCGATGAGAAGCTTTGCCCAGTTCTCTCTTTACCCGTCCCCCAAACACACACACAGAGACTATCACTAAACTCAGACAGGTGTGTCTGTTCGTGCATGTGCGCGTGCATGTGTGTGTTTCTCTACATGTTTGTAGCTGAGTGTCAGACAAAGAAAAAAAGTGCTTCCTGCTGATTCCTCTGCTTGCAGATCTCCACAGCTGTTCTCCATCTCTCTGCTTCATGTTTCTGTGCTTTGGTTGGGTGACGTCTAACATGCCTCCTACCTCACCCCACCCCCCAGCCACCCCCACCCTTGGCTATTTTTCCATTTGTAATGAGAAGGAAGCTCATCCAAACAGCACATAGTTTCTGGGAGGGAGAGCAACCAAAGAAGGCAATAAGTCGAGTCCGACCAGAGGAACTGCAGCTTCCTGAAATCTGTGCAGACAAACGCCTCAACAAGTTCCTGAACTTCAGCACAGATAATTTACACACTTTGTCATGGAAGAAGAAAATGATGAAATCACCCAAAGATTTGGTGATCAGCTGCATGCAAGCAGCAAAGTTCAAACTGAGAATTGGGTAAGAAAATTCTCATTCCATCTGATCCAGAGTGCATGTGAATGAAGCGTGCACACTGGTGACGTCTTGGTCAGCTGGCACATGACATGTCATCATACCACTGTTGCTGGATGATGGAGCAACACGTTCTGCCATCCAGATTACATTCGTTTTAAGGAAAGCCTTTCTAGGGAATGCTGCAAACAAAGTAAATTAATCTGTACACCTGCCCTCATCATCTCACCCTCCAGGGTTATTTTATCATTTCTATTTCTATAACACCTGCACTAACTCATAGTAGAATTTCACCCCACTGACAGCTCAGCTTATTTTACCTGCTTTGTGAAACATTTACAACAGAAAGCCGAGCAGAGTTGACAGTTGATACTTTGATCCCAGAACCGAGCAGTGTCCATAGCATCTGTGTCCAGAAGGGTCCTGACCTTGGTCACCTAGAACTGAGCAGTGTTGATGCTTTGGTCAAAGCAGGAGAAGAAGCAGAGCTGACAGTGTCCAGGGTCCAGCAGAAATACCGTGGTAACATTCAAGAACCAGGCAGGGTCCATTTGATGCATGGGAGGGTCTAGTAGGGTGATCTGTGGTCCACTTTAAGGAAGGATTTCATTATGACTGTAATCTGTTCCATGGGATCCAAATACCCATTTGGAGGTCATAGATGGAGAAAGAAGTAGAGAAACAGCTGATCAGGTTACATATTTTTGAGCTTCCTGATTTTTGTTTTGCGCAAACAGCCTGGGAGTCAGGCAGGAGAGGAACAGGTTGTGATTTGGTGCTAGATAAATAAACTGAACTGAACCAAATTGAGCTGTATCTTAATACTTCTCAGAATTGTTTTTTGTGGTAGGTTGAAGCTCATCCAGATCATGATACTTCTAAATTCAGCAAAAGGCTGCAAAATTTTAAGCTGAAAAACATTTCAGATGAGACAAACCATTTTAAAGACCTAGAACGAAAAGTCCAGTTGGGTTTTGCTGAAGCTCCTATTAAATCAGCAGATCATGACCTAGAATGAACTCTGAGCCTTCTAAGACCTTTTTGGTGGAAACTTTAGTGTAACTTGAAATAGAACTGACCACATGATGTTCCTGCAGCAGTGCAGAAACAGAAACCTCTGTCTGTCCCTAATTGTAATTGTTTCTCATCTCAGTTATGTCTCTGCTGCTCTGTTCAGTACCAGCAGGAGATCACAGTGCTGCAGGAGAAACTGAGAGCGTCTGTGCAGAAGCTGGAGGAGTACGAGGCCCGCCTGAAGGGTCAGGACGAGCAGGCCCAGAAGGTTCTGATGGAGTACCAGTCCAGGCTGGAGGAGTCAGAGGAGCGTCTGCGCAGACAGCAGGATGATAAAGATCTCCAGATGAAGAGCATCATCAGCCGGTACGAAGCTGAAGATGTGCAGAAGCATTGCTGTGTTTGTTCTGGGACTGTAACACATGTTGTTACCATGTTCAGGTTAATGTCGGTGGAAGAGGAGCTGAAGAAGGATCACTCTGACATGCAGGCAGTCGTCGACTCCAAACAGAAGATTATTGATGCGCAGGTCAGTGTGCTTTGTTAAATATGCCGACTAGGAAACACTCCCTGTGCATTTATTATCTATGTTTTAAATATTTTCATGCCCTCGAGTCACTAGAAAACCAAATAATGTTGCCTTCAGAACAGATTGATACCTTCTGGCTTTAAAAAGCTCAAACAGTCCAACAGAACCTCTCAACTCCCTTTCGTACTGAACAAAATATTCAAATATTAAATATTCTGACCATAGAAAACTGAAAACATAATTTAATGGAGTGAGCAGAAAAATTGTGGTAAAGAGTTTGTTTAAACTGGATCCTATTTGATCTCCAGCTTTTGTTCATGTGTCCTCACTGCAGAATGGTACTGTACAACATATTAATGTAAATCTTAAAACAAATGCATGTCCTGTCAACAGTGGTCCGGGTTGTATGATCAAACTAACACAGCTCAGTGAGGTAGTGTGTGTTAGAGGAAAAAAGAAGAATCAACAGGGTAATTGGGATTAAGGTTGAGGTTATTGTGGGTTAGAGTTATTGGATTGGGGAAGAATAAGAGGGGAAGAATTGTCTCATTGACTCTCTTTGCCTTGTCTGTCAACTGGTCAGAGGAATAGAAAGTCAAATAGTTGCACTGAGACTATCTGTTTTATTTAGCAACTAGAGTTGATGTGGATCAAGGCCTCAAACTGTAAGTGTTGGAAATGGATCCAGGATTGATGGATTTGGGACCCATCATAAGTAGTGGTCCTTGGGATCATAGGGATGTTTTGATCATAATCACTGGACACCCTGACCCAGTGTGACACCCAAGGAATTTATCAGGCCTTGGTGTGTTCCCCATAGCTGAATGGTTCTCAAACTGTTTAATAACAAGTACCACTTCAGAAAATACCATGTTCTCTGAGTGCCACCATTGTTTCACCATCGTTTCAAATGGATAGCGGATTTGACATTAAAAAAACTACAAAATATTGCCTAACTCTAGTCTAAAGCCCAAATCAGGTTCTTTATCCTAACCCTAACCTTTCCACAGACTTGTCCACACATTGAGACCTGATCATCCTCAGCTGAGCTTTCCTTGGGTCAGGGTGTATAGCAGCCTTAAAGGGTGTGTGAGTGTTTATTGTAATATCAGAACCAGAATGCTTTTATTATCTTTGCACAGTGAAGTACAACCAAATTACTTTCCATACAGCCGTCCAAAAGATGGATGGAAGTGTGCAGGGCTGCAGCTTCTAACATGTGCTGCTGTTGTTGCTAAGATAAGAAAAGGGAAGAAAAGCATCAGGAGAAAGGTATAAAAAAAGATCTCTCACACCATGTCCTAGACAGAGCACGATTTGAAGCATCAAAAAAATCTACCACAGCAAAGCAACATAAATAGACATAGCAAGATGACATATGCGTGTGAAGTGGGTAGGGGGTGGGGAATTTGAAAGGTTTGCAAAAAAAGTGGTTCTGAATAAGGTTCACAAGTCAAAGAGCAAAGCAGGGACGGGCAATGGACTGAGCAGAGGAGGACGTGTCTGCCCTCCACCGAGAGCAAACAAGAATGAATTTATTCCCACTTTGTTCCTGATGTAGTTGATGAAATCACCTGTAAGCTTTTTTTGTTCTGACCCCCAACAATAAACTGGCAAACTGAACTGAGTGGGATCTATAAACAACAGTAGGTGTTAGATGTTGCCATTCAAAGGTAGGCTGATGATCTAAATAGGCATGAGCCTCGTAGAAAATCCTGCAGACCCTTCAGGATCAGAATCCAAAGTGTGGACTTCACCTCCGTGATTTATCTGGAGCTGTTTCTGTTCTTCTTTGTTTGCAGGAGAAGCGGATAGCATCACTGGACGCTGCCAACGCTCGTCTGATGAGTGCTCTCAGTCAGCTGAAGGAACGTTATAGCATGCAGACCCGCAACGGGATCTCCCCCACCAACCCCAGCAAACTGCAGATTACAGAGAATGGAGAGTTCAGAAACAGCAGCAACTGTTAGACGGACTGAGTTTCTGTGTACAGATTCTCAAAGACAGGATGTGGAGGAGCTTCAGAGACACTCGGGGGGATGAGCGGACTACATCTGCAAGGCGTTTAGAAGGCGGTGTGGGAGTGAGGAGCAGCATGGCAGGCAGATCACCTGACGGAGGAGGTGGGGCCTTTGTTATCACAGTGACTGACAGAGGCGGGGCTTGTACACAAGGACTCAGCCGTCCATCACTCTGTCCAGTCGCTGGCACAAACCACTACATGACCATCTCTAGAAATGGTCTCCATAGCAACCATCATGTCCTCCTCTCCTTCCTGACGGCCGAGCAGAGCCACTAAACCAACAGCTTTTCTCTTCAGTCATCTCCAGAGGTTTTCTTTCCAAGGCTTTATTTGAAAGCCTTCTTAAAAACCAAATAGGAGCTAAAAATTGATATTTTTAGTCTAAAACAGTCTTTACTTCCTGTTTAACTCATGGGTTTGTTCCTTGACCGCCCCACATGCAGAGCACTTTGTGAAAAGCTATTGGTACATAAACGCCTTAACCAGGAACACACCTCGACATTAACAACCCACCTCCGCTTTTCTCCAAAAAAGGCACAACTTATACTGTGGATTTGTAAAGAATACAGCAGTAAACTGCAAACATGATGTATTGTAAAAATCTAAGTAAATGTGATATTATATTAATGACATTTAATATTGGTGTATGCAGCTTTTTCCTTCTTTAAACACATATACTTATATTTGATAAACAGATCCCTTTATTTAGGAGTGAACTCTAGTTTTATTTTTCTTCTCTGATGATGAGATTGTAGAGCGTTTCATCGTTCAGACCCTGGAGGAAGAGACCACACCAAGCAGTGATCCTAAGAACATCTACAATGTTCCACCCTTCATGCACAGTCAGGTGGTTCGTTGTTCTTCTGGACTGTGGGGGGTGTTCTCTTGTTGCACAGGAGCTTTGCGAGAGGAGCGGAGATGCACTCCCTCACACTAACACTGGAGCAGTCTTTCCTCTCTGCTTTATTTGTTCATGGTGATGAAGCTGCATCCTAACTGGGACTCCTTACATCCTCGAGCCAACATCTCCTCCCCATCTGTTCTTTTCTTACCATCCAATCTTCTTCTGAATGTAAAGACACTGTCTGGTCCTTCTTATGACTCCTGTCATCATTAGCATCTCAGTATCAGCATTTTGTGCATTTGCATCCCCATTTTTCTTACCTGTAACAGATTGGAGGTGTGAGGCTCTGCATGTTTCAGAGATAAGCTTAGGATCAGGTCGGACCGTGACAGACACCACATGTAGATTTATAATGGAGTGTATCTTGAGAAGGGACAGTCTGGGAAGATGTAAATAAAATGCTAACACTATTTTAGCTAACATTAACAGAGCTTTTTGTATGTTTCTCGTGCTCAGACTCTGCTGTCTGATCTGGATGTTGTAAATACAGTCCGTTCTCACTGGCTAGAAGTGTACAGTTAACCTGATTACTCTGGTAATGCTCTAACCCTAACCCTTACCACGCCCCAAACACTGACTGCAGAGGAGTTTGACACTCCAGATGGATGCCTTTCTGGTCTCAGGCCGAGCCAAGTCCGACAAGATGCGAAAGCACAATCCTGTAACTCTCATCAGTCTGAATGGTGGATTTTTAGAAATCACAAAACCTGTTTTTGGTACAACCCTTATTCTGTTAATGAAAACAGCATGCAGTCATTTGCAAATGTCATTAACCCACATTTTATTCACACCAGAACATAAATATATCAAAAAAAGGTCATTCTGAATTTGATGGCAGCAACACATCTCAAAGTTGGGACAAAGGCAACTAAAAGATTTAAAAGTGTTCAGTTAAGACAGTCAAAAAGCATTGTACAGGGTTATTTAGCAACAGGCCAGTAAAGGGACTGGATAATAAAAGAACATTTTAGAAAAGCTGAATCACCCAGAGTGGTATGGTGGGACTGTTGGTAGAGCTGCCATCTCTCAGCGAGAAGGTCGCCGGATCGAATCCCAGGCGGGTGTCCATTCGGTGTGGAGTTTGCATGTTCTCTCCGTGCATGCGTGGGTTTTCTCCAGGTACTCTGCTTTCCTCCCACAGACCAAAAACATGCATGTTAGACTGATTGGTAACTCTATATTGTCTCTAGGTGAGAGTGAATGGTTGTCTTGTTTTTCTGTGTCCCTGTGATGGACTGGAGACATGTCCAGGGTGTCCCCAGTCTCTCGCATAGAGACAGCTGGACATGGGCACCAGTGACCCCCGCAACCCGAAAAGGAAGAAGCAAGTAAAGATGATGGATGGATGAATCCCTCATAAGTAATGTTAAGCAGAGGTTCAGTCCAGTCTGCTAAAAGCATCTAAATTATGGGGAAATCTCAGAAAAATGTTGCTTAAGTGAAGATTGAACTTTGAGCATCCAATCATCCATATTTAAAAAAAATCTCCAAAAGTCATGAAGAAGCTGTAGAAATCTCTACGTGAATGATCTTTGGGCCCTCAAGCAGCACTGCATTGAAAACTGGTCTAGTTTTGTTCTGAGCATCATTGTGTGGGCTCAGGATCACGTCATCTGGTTAAAGCTCTATCATGCAAAGAAGGAGCTGTATGTGAGCACCACCCAGAACAGCTGTCATCTTCTCTGGGCCAAAGCTCATTTAAAACGGACTGGGACGAACTGAACTGTTCTGTGGTCAAACTCAAATTCTGTTTAAAACCATGAATACCACATCCTCATACTAAAGTTGATAGTTCAAAGGCCTGCCTCTCTGATGGTATGAGGGTGCATTAGTGCCTATAGTGGGGGTAGCTTACACGTCAGAAAAGGTTTTTAAAGTTTTAGAACAGCATATGCTCTAAAGTCAAACTTGTTTGGAAGGTCAGATCAGTGTCCCTGACTTCCAAAGTTAGTCCTGTGTGCACTTGTCAGTCCTTCTCTGTACCACAGACACCTGGACTGAACGCTGAGATACAGAAAAATAAATAAATATGTATAATGCATGTGAAATGACCTGCTACAGTCACTTGCTTCAGGCACACTGCCCTCCCACACTACAAATGCTGAGACCCACCACAGATTCCACATCCTCATTGACAAGCACAAGTAAGATCTGATGCATCTGCATTAGGAAGAAGAAATTGAATAGTTTTGTCCTTGTAGTGAGGCCCAGAGGAACTCTGTCAAACGTGATCCTTCAGCAAAACAGGACTTCCTTCTCGACAATGAGCACAACATCCATTGATGGACATAACGCCCTTTCTATGTCCTCAACTTGTAGAGGACCAGGTCCAGGTGGATGTTGCTGTTGAATGAGGTTTCTACTGTCCCCACAGCAATAGGCTAATGGACTGATGATGATGATGATGCTACACAGTGTATTTTCCATTGCAGCAGGACTGGACCAGACTCTTCATAGTAGAAGAGTCTGTGTGCTGAACTGGCCTGCCTGCAGCCCAGACCTCTCACCCACTGAAAACATTTGATGCATTATAAAACAAAAATGAGCCAGAACTATAACAGCTAGAATCCACATCAGAGAACAGGACAACATTCCCTCTAACACTCCAGCAGGTCTCCTCAGTTCCTGGACATTTACAGATTGTTGTTAAGAACTGGAGTCAAACGGTCCTGTTCAAACTTTTTGTGTTGCTGCCAGCAAATTCACAATTACCTCGAATTTCTAAAAATGGTGCAGTTAAACTGAAATATGTTGTATATTTATTATATTCCATTTCATTCCGTTTTCAATTACATTTTATGCAACGTCTAAACTTTGTCAAAATTGGGGTGGCATTTTAAAAATATGGCAAAGTTTCCCAATGACAAACTACATTTTTAATAAAGCTCATGCATAAAAGTTTACATCAGATCAACAATTTGTTTAGTTGTCGAGCCAAAACCAAACCAGAACTTTTCTCATCAGATGACCTTCAGTCCTAAAAGCTGTCTCGGGTTTGGGTTTTTAAGCTAACCTGAAGCCAGACTGTGATACTTTTGTAGGGAGCAACGACAATAATAAGAACAGCTTCTAAATAAACTATTTCAAATATATTATAGATTACAAAAAAGTTTAAGTTATAATTTCTAATCAACCAGTCGCAGATAGTTGTTACTAAATCTGAGTTCTGCTGGTGCCAGTTACTACCCCGTACAGGTAAACGGAGCCTATACTGATAATCATATAAAGATAGTAAGAGAGGCCACGCCCTGTTTCAGCTGGACAGTTTTCTAAACCAGTACACAGAAATTCAATTCAGTTTATTTCTATAGTACTGGCTCAGGACGAGCGGCCATCTGCTTCGACTGGCTATAGGTTTGAGAGGACAGGAAGTAGAAACAGACAGAATAAACACAGTGGTCCAGGTGTACTTTCTATTGGAGGGACAAAAAAAAACAAAATGTTAAAATAGA
>JARVGS010000672.1:3212486-3222798 GCA_031762315.1 Hypsolebias antenori
GCAGGTGTGGGTGTTTCACCTTTTTCCACCCACATTTTTTGATGTTGTCGGTACCGGGGTTTGAACCGGCGATCTTCAGATCACAAGCCCACCGTCTAACCACTGCGCCACCACTCCCCCACAAAGATCCAGGCATGCAAAGCATGCATAGAACACCATAACCAAATGGCTGGAATGATGTATACAGAAATATCAGTGCTATGTATTACTGGAGGTCTCACAGTCAAAGTAGGAGATGCCACCAAGGGAATGGAGAATGGTTGGGCTATAATACTGTGGGAATTCCAGATTCAGACCAACAAACAGGGGATGGCTAACCAACCAGACACTGTGGTGGTTGACAAGCAATAGAAAACATTAATGGTGATACAGTAGATGTAGCAATCCCAAGTGACTATAACATCAGGAAGAAGCACGAGAAGCTCAAGAAATACCAAAAGATGAAAGAGCAAATATAGAAAAAATGTGGAGTCAAAGCATCAGTAGTCCCACTGGTCATTGAAGCACTTAGTGCTGTGACCCCCAAACTGGAAGAATGGCTCCAACAGATACTGCACATAACCCTCAAACTCCCTGACCTCTGGTAGAGGACCTGAGTTTTAAGTAAAATGGAACTGTCCAAGTGGAAGAGTAGGGCAAGCTGGAAGTTTTTGAAATTTACATATATGGCAGTAATCTACTTTGGTCTTTGCCTGTCACCGACAAATCATGAATCCAACTTTTTGTTCAAATCTAATTTTTTTTTTAAACCAAAGTTGTTCAGAGTTATTTTTCTGCAACAGATGGTATACTGACTGCTCATATGTTTCCAACAGAATTCCACCAGATTAAAAAAAAAAAACTTCACTTACACACTGAAAAGTCAGTTAGGGGGCAGTAAAGGGAACCATGTCATCTCCTTGTTGTTGTCTGTGCAGCGATTTACTTTTCTGATGCAATTTCCTGTGTTCCACCCTCTCTTGTTCATTGGCTGTTGGCAACATGTTTGCAATTGGGTTTGTAAACTGTTCACACTACCCAGTAGGATCCAGATTGGACTCCAGAAATTTAAATATGCTTGACTTACTGCAAGTGAGTTTGGGTTGGGTACCCCTCACACAATTGTTCCAGCAAGTGCTTTACTGGTGCAGACTCTTGCAGACTTTGCCCAGCTGGGAATTGTGGGTAAATCTCTGGCAAAAAAAAAATGGGTAGTTTGTTTTTAGCTCAAGGACAGAGACAATCAAATATTTTATCTTTCAAATGGAAGACAATCATCCTATCACATAAGTTCATTTGACCATTGTTTAAGTTTGTCTTTTCTAGTTGAAAATTCAATTTACTTTTGCTAACTTCTTGCAAACAATGACTACCGTTTATTGCTATTTTTTTCTGTTTAATTTATTGTCTGTATTTTCTTTAAACCTAAAAGTGATTATTTTAGTTTTCTGTCCTGGTGCTTTATCTTTATCAGTTTACCTGCTTCTTTTTCACGACCTTCCTGTGTCAAACTACCTCCTCTGCGATGATTTAGAAATATTAAAATATAAAATTGTTTAACTTATTTCCCATTATTGAGCTAAAGGCAACAATGAATTTATTTGCAATATTTTGGTTAATCGGTTGGTGGAAGAAAGAATAATTGTACATTTTCCAAAAGCAGTATTTTTGCTAGAGGTTTGAGTGGATGTGCAGCAATTATTAAAGAGAGAATTTCTTGATTACAATCGTGCAAAAATCTGCCGTTACACAGTAATTGACCTCGGTTCATTGTTTCTGTTACTCATCTACAGTTCTTGTGCGGATCTGGATGATGAGGGTTCTGAGGCCAAAGGAGTTGGTGCCAGACGTATAGGTCAAGCCCCATCTTCCTCAGCACTGTCCGAGCTGTTAGATGGACTACGTAAACGTAGAGCTGGCAGTGATGCAGGAGAGAGAGTTGGCAGCACCGTGTCTCTGCCAATTTATCAAACAACAGGAGCTTCAACTCTCAGACGGAGAGCCTCAGCTCTCTCACTTAGTCCAGAAGATATCCAGGAGCCCCGACCAGGTCCGAGCATACTGAAACCATCGTCCCCTCTCCTGCCCCGTGCTGCCAGCGCTCGCTCTATCACCGACTCCCAAGTGTCTGCAGCTGGAACCAAGCTCTCTCGCTTCAACTCAACTGATTTTCAGGCCTCTCTTCCATCACTGCCCCACCTCTCCTCCTTGTCATCCACTGTTGCTGCTCGGCATCATCCACCTTCCCTGTCAATCCCAGAAGAAGACCTCAATGAACCTTCAGTGAGAACTCCCATCCAGCAATCCCGACAAACACCGCAACGGTGTAATCTTACAGCAGCAGGTGGAACTGAAGGTCTGCTGGTTTCAGAACCGCTGGTCTTTCAAAACCGCTGCCTAGCTGGTGACCGTTCTGACGCAGCCTCTGACATCCTGCCAGCAATTCGAAGAGCGCAGTCCACCAGCAGCCTGGCCAATTCGGTCAGAGGAGGCCGAAGAGCACTGAGTGTCCATTTTGGAGAATTGCCTCCATCAATTCGCAGCAGGAAATCCTCTGAAACAGAATCCTCCAGCTCAGGTGGATCATGCGGAAGTTCCCAGGGCAGCGGGCCAAAACGCAGATTTGAGAGGCCGCAGGGAGAGAGACTGGAAGCAGAGGGCAGTGAGGGGGGAGACGTGGCTTCAGTCATGAAGAAATACCTGAAAAAGGATAGTGACTGAAGAGAAGGTGAGCTGTTTTGATTCAAGATGATGAGCCAAATTATTTATTGTTGATCGTTCATTCAACCTTTATTTAGGCAGGTTAATCCCATTGAGCCTCGAGGACTCTTTTACAGGAGAGACCTGGATCATTGATCATTGATCATTTCAACCATCATGAAAAATAGCACAAGTCATACCTTACACACTTAACTCCCGTAACTGTACAAACAGTTCTGCAGTTACTTAATGTTTATTCACCTTAATGATGTTTTTAGATTACAAGGTTGCAAGTTTAACATACATCGTCATATTTCAAGTGGCTATAAAGCTCTTGAAAATTTAGGTCATCTGATTCAGCATTAAGAAGCTCTTCGACAGCATTTGCATAGATTTGTACATGATTGCTGCTTTGGCAATCATGCAAATGAGTTCAGAGAAAAGCTTTGAGAGGACAATAATGCTCTTTATGACGATCATGTCTGGAAACATTGGCTTGATTATTTTGGACTTGACGGCATACTGGCACCACAACAAAAAAGTCATCAGCCAAGATTCATTAATCACACCAAATAACATAAAACATAATTTGATCTCAAACCCTGCAGTGAAGAGGTATAACATGATGCAGAAATAGTTAAAGTAGTATTTTTCAGACCCAGATCAATGAACAGTTGGTTAGAAAGATTCTCAGCTGGTAGATAGAGTAAATGCATGTTCAGACTTGTATCTGAAGCTGAACATCACATAACACCTCTCTCTCTCACACATCATCCTCTGAGTTCTGACCAGCCAGTATCTTTTTCTTTTATCTCCCATCAGGCTCTTTATGTGTCCACATCCAGCTGGGAGCTTCAAAGATGCTGCAGATCGCAGAACGTCCGTGGAAATACTTCAGAAGTTAAAGCAAACACCTTTTAACTCCTTACATCAATATTAAAATCACTTAAAATACATTTGTTTTTTAAATCAGTCATGTTTATAGATGAATAAAACTATATAAAAAATGAAACTACAGAGTCTTGTTCATTTCATAGATTTGTACAGGATTGCTGCTTTTGGCAATCATGTAAATGAGTTCAGAGAAAAGCTACATCCTTTGACATCTCTTTGGTCTGGAAATTGATGCAGTTGAACTCTGACATGGACACTGACATCAGGCACATCTGTAAACCAACTGACTGAAAGGCTCATAACCATCCATCCATCCATCCATCCATCCAATATCTTTACCCGATTTTTACTTTTTGGTTCACGGGGGTCGTCAGTGCCCATGCCATGTTTATATATGAATAAAACTATATAAAAAATGAAACTACAGAGTCTTGTTCATTTCATGCATTTTTATTTTTGATAATTTTTGAATGTTTACGTTGCTGCACTTTCTGGTCAAGAATTTGTAGTTCTGTCTATTGCAGATGCTGTGAAATTCCAACCCATTATGGTGTAGAGCATTTTCAATCATCTTTCTTATAAAATACCTACATTGGAGAAAGCCCACACATGCACGGAGAGAACATGTAAACTCCACCCTGAAAGGTCCCCTGAGCAGGATTTGAACCAGGATAACCTGCTCGCTGAGAGGCAGCAGCTCTACCAGTTGTGCCACCATGCTGCCAGGCTTATAACCAATCTTGATATTTGTTTTTCTTCTTTTGGCTGCTCCCTTCTTAACAGGTAGCTACAGAGAGCTAACTCGCACAAAAAAATGGCAACTGTTTTTACACCATACAACACAACCCACCACCAAGCTACCACAGCCCACATGTGTGGAGCAAAGGGGCTGCCATCTAGGGCACGTGAGGGGGGGGGGGGGTGTTAAGGGCCTTGCTCAAGGGCCCGGGGTAGGGCAAATGAGAGTGGAGGCAGGTGTTGGTGCCTTACCTTTCCAACCCACATTTTGATTGAACGCTAAGGAGTTTCAAACTGGCAACTTCCCATTCACAGGCTTGCATTATTTAACCTCTGTGCCACCACTCTGACTCATAATCAACATGTTGGAACCAAATTTATATCAAATACTTTCTTCAATGATTTATAAATCAGATTGTACTTCCCCGCAAACTTCCATGGCAGTTTTTATGGCTATTTCAGGTCAGTCCGTCTTGACCTTTTATCAGCCCAGAAAAAAGGTGGGTGGGTTTATAGATGTTGAAATTTGGGTTTTATTTAGCCTATTTAATGTTTTCCAAAATTGACATCTTTTCACCTTTGACCTTTGATTGATCTTTTGAACCAAAATCAAACATTCAGTGTTACAGTCTTTTCTGTTCTGCTTATATAACATCTTTTTATCTTTTACATTTACACCAAAATTCCATATTGTTTAGAGTGGAAATAAGTCACATTTCACAGTGCTAATTGTTACACAACCATGCATCCCAACCCTGGCCTTTGTCTGAGAAACAATTCTGCTCTCTGAGCATGAGGAGTGTTGTGAGACATTTGGAAGCTGAAAACTCTCCCAGGAGAGGAGAACACTAAGGTAGAAAGGGAGAATATCTCCAGGCAGAAAAGTGCAGTGGAGCTGACATTTTACTGGTGCATGATCAGAATAAACGATGTCCATGAGATGCAGACAAAATATATCTTCTTCATTTTTCTTCTTTCGGCTTTTCCCTCTTCAAGGGTCTCCACAGCGAGTCGTCCTCCTCCATCTCTCTCTGTCCTCACTTCAACTACCTCCATGTCCTCTGTAACTGCATCCATATATCTCCTCTTTTTCTTTTTCCTGGCAGCTGCATTTCTAACATACTTTGTACCAATATATCTACAGTTCCTCCTCTGGACATGCCATCTTGGTTTGCCCTCTCAAATTTTATCTCCCATTGGTTCAACCTGTGCTGTACCTCTGATGATCCAATAATTCTCAGTCAGGCCATCTGGACAGTTTATACTTTATAGAAACGTTTCACCCTCTATCCGGAGGGCATCATCAGTCACAGGAGTTCCAGTGAACTTTTTCCCCACCAAGCAGTAAAGTCCTTAAGTGGACCAACCAGTTTGCTGGAGACAAGATGGTTTCTGGGGGCCTTGCCTTGAACCACTTTGGCTGTGGCTGCCTGCCTGGGAGGAGTCGACGAGGGACAGGACAGCCTCCAGAAACGAGTTTGCTGCTTGATGGGAAAACAGTTTACTGGAACTCCTGTGACTGATAATGCCCTCCAGATAGAAGGTGAAACGTTTCTATGAAAAAGAAACTGTCCAGATGACCCAACTGAGAATTACTGGATTTGGTTGTCACTCCTAAGGAGAACCTCAACATCTTCATTTCTGCCACTTCCAGTTCTTTCTCCTGTCTTTTTGTCAGTGCCACTGTCTCCAGACCATACAACATAGCTGGTCTCACCACTGTCTTGTAAACTTTTCCTTTGACCTTTGCTGACACCTTTTGTCACAAATCACTCCTGAAACTTTTCTCCATCCACTCCATCCTGCCTGGACTCTCTTTTTCACCTCTTTCCCACATTCCCCATTTTCCTGGACAGTGGACCCCAAGTACTTGAAGTCCTGCACCTTTGCGACCTCTGCTCCTTGTAGCCTCACTGTTCCACCAGCCTGCAGTGGATGAACACAGCATCTTTTTTAAAGACTACTTTACCTGTAGAAAAGATCCACTTATTAAAGTCCAAATAAAGAGGACACCAGGTAAGAAAATACCAAAAGCTCTCAATTTTTCATTAAGTCCTCAGAGGAAAAGCTCGACTACATTTTGCCAGAAACGTTTCACAAAAACAGATTAGTTCTGATTGAGCTTTATTTGGAAACAAATATCAACCTGCCATAAAAACACAGGATTATGACCTGAATTATAATCTGCAAAGCATATGGAGGCAAGTAAGAACATACAATATGTGACTTCTAGTAACACTGAGTTGGAAGCATCTGGGTGATGTTTTGAGGTGCATAAAAATATACTGCTGGTTTAAATTCAGCCAAAAACAACTGGACTGGACAGCAGTTCACTGTAAAGATGTGAACAAAGAGCCTAGAATATACTGAGGGATGTTTTTGAAGAAAGAACAGAATATTCTCTAGATAGCTCCACATCTCAACCCGATTGTGATGCATTTCACTTTCTGAAAACAAAATTAAAGTATGAAAGAGCAACAAATGAACAAAAACTGAGGCAGTGATTAAAAGATGAATCATCCTTCAGTTGTTCAACTACTGAACAATAAGTAATTGCTCTATTGAAATCACCTTATTTGTGTAAATAAACATTGTTTATGACTGTTAAAACTATTACATATGGCATTTGTTTAGTAGAGTTAAAAAAAGTAGCAAATTCTGCTTTTGCAGCTGCTAGTAAAGTGCCTAAAGAGCCAATTTTGAATGATCTTTGTGTCTACACAAAACCAGTTTGTTCCTTGAGTTAAATGTATTTTGTGCCTGATTGATTTAAATTAAACTATTTTAAAAACTAAACATATTTTAAAAGAGTTGTTTACATGAGTTAAACTGAAAATGAGCCCAAAAAAAGGACTAAAAATAAGACCTTTAGAAAGCCTGAAGAACAACTGATAAGAACCATTTCTAAATACCGGTAAGTCGGTCTCTTTAAAGGCAAACCATAAACAAACTGGGTGCATTTTAAGAATTGAATAAAGTAATGTTTAGTTAAATACCTAAAATACCAAATATTGAAGGTATCCATTTATTTCTGGGCCTTACTTTATTTTATATAAAAAAGGGAAAATGGGGACAAAGACAAACACGTAATGAGAAAGAGGAAGAAAAATACTGGAAAAGTCAAAGGATGAGGAATGAGGGCTGAGAGACTGCTGACACAGTCTTAAAACATCTGGAGGCAGCTGTAGTAAAAGGCTTCTCTGGCCTAAATGGAACAGAGAATATAAACTTACAACTTCCTCAGTGAACAACTAATACGGGGGTCAACGTAAAAGTGACCTTAGAGTGACAACAGCCTCCTCTTGAGACACAATGCTTCTGTCACCAAAAAATAAAAAGGGAAGCAGCAACACAGAGATCTGGTGCGTCTCAATATTACAAAGCCCATTTTATAGTTTTTTTTTTTTTTCTTTATCTTAAATTGTGTAAAAGAAAAAAAGACACACCAGGCCACTGGAGACAAGTGGGATGCGGGGAATGGCTACATAAAAACAAAACACTATTCACAACTAAATAATAGAGTCAAGCCTTTAAAATGAAATAAATGAATTCATAAACAAACTACATTAAAAAATGACATAGCAGCACCATAAGATGTGGTTAGGAGTAAGGAGGGTTGAGAATGGGCTAGAGGGATGGGCAGTTCTCTTACCCGTCTTAGGCGTCAAACTGAGGTCTGTGTCTGATGACGAGGACTGGCGGCTGCATGGCTTGAAGGGAGAGAAGGGGGGAGGAGAGGAAGAGGAAGTGGGGAGGGATCTGAAAGGGGTAGGCGGGCCGGAGGACAAGGGCAGATCCTCACCAAATACCGGCCTGCCAGGAGAACATGACACACACACGCACGTCAATCACCGCCTCACCCTCTGAGCATCTGTGCGTGTGCATATGTGCAATGTTGCTCCTAAGTGGGAAGGTAACTTTTTAATGTGTGACATGTTTGTGTTGGGTGTGTTGTGTTTAATGTGCAATGATGGGTGGGAAAACTAAAAGGCAAGCATGGGAAGCAAAGATTACCACACGAGTTTAAAAGCAAAGTGAAAAAACACAAAAAGGTCAAACTCAACAGAAGATGACAAGCTGAAGCATGTGTCCCATCAGAGAGAAGCAAAGGTCAATTGAATGCAGAGAAACTGCAGAAAGGGGTGATGATGCAACTGGGAACCTGACTGTCCATCATTTATTAACTGGAGAAAGTTTAATGGCAGCATTTAGTATTTTCTCCAAGGATTGTGCCTTCCTTCTTGGAACTGATCTACAAAATCAAAGTATTTGTATCCCCAACAATAAACTCTCCCTTCTCACCTTGTGCTAACACACCACCATAATGTCTTAGTGCTTCAGAATTTGTACAGATTTTATGAACTGAGCTCCTTCCCTGCCTCTGCGTACCAGTGAAGATGAGTGTGGGAACAGAGACAGAGAAGTTCTGGGACAGTCTCTGGGAGCTGCAGGCTGAATGCACTGGGCTGTTGTGGGTGGAGCGACATCCATGGGTAAGGGGTGACCTGGGTCGATCATCACACAAAAAGAGAGAGAAAAGACGCAGGAGCGGTTTGGACATAAGTGAGAGATGTCCCAATCCCAATGTTGGCAGAGAGGAAGAAAGAGATGCACACAAAAACAACACAACATTGCAGTAGAGTGGGAGAAAAAGAGGCAAACAAGAAAATGAAAAGCAAAAAGTGAGCTCATTTTTGTGCTCACTTTTTGCCGTTATTTCGTTTAAAGTCACGTAAAGGCAACAGGAAAATCATGCACAGAGCTCAGCGACGCAAAACAGGGATGAAAACAACGAAAAGGTCCAAGTTATCTTTGAAATCAATAACTATGGGCAACACTTCAGGGAAGTAACGCCAATACTGTGATTTTGGTTTCATGTATTGATTATGTTTATTTGCATCTGTGGAAAACAATACACAAAATAAATAAATAAATAAAAAGACACAGGCATCAACACATTACAAGCTTTATACTATAAACAAAAATCTATAAATTTTCTATTATTTTTAGCACTTGTTAAAATAATATTAATTTTACCAATTAAATACTACTGGACCAGAATTGATAAAATTACACTCAAAATGATTGAGCAAAATTTAACACTGGAAAAAGGGACAGTTTTGGCCGTGTGATGGACTTAGGACCAGTCCAGGGTGCACCCCGCCCCTCACACAGTAATTGCTGGAAATGGGCACCGGTGACCCCCATGACCCAAAGTGGAAGAAACAGGTAAAAGATAATGGATGGATGGGACGGTTTTGTTTGGGCGGTGGTGGTGGTGGTGGTGGTGGTGGGGGGGGGGGTCACTTTTGTTGCGGCAATTTCTTGTGAAGGATTTCAAAAGGAGTTTAAAAGTTAATATAATAATTGTTATTATTATTAGTATTTACTGTTATTGTTGGATCTTCAAAAATAATATTTTCTGGATTTTGGTCTAAAATTGTGTTTATTGATTTTCCAATATACGTTAACCAAATTATCTTTAAGTTGCTACAATTTTTTTCTTTTGGCAAAAGTTTCACAGAGTTGATTGAAAGTGAGCATAATCTATTATGCTCATAGTGAAATGAGCATAATTTATTTTTAAAGTTTTTTTTCCCCTGCTATTAATAAATAAAACAAACTGTAGCTACATTTGCACAAGAAGGTATAACAAGTACAGAGGAAAAGAGGAAAGTGCTAAGAATACAACGACCAGACGTGTGTGTGTACTTGTTTTTACTACAGAGTGAGTGAGGACCATTTGGGCCATAGTTACTATCAAAGTGAGGTCTTTGATGTACAGTGAGGACCGCTTCAAGGTCCTCACTTTATTTGCAGCTCTCCTGTGCTTTACTAGTTAGGTTTAGAGGTATGGTGCGAATTATGTTTTGGTTCAGGTTAGGCTTAGCTATAGACCAATCATGGTTAAGTTTAGGGAAAATGTTTAGGGAAAATGTCTGGGTTAGGCATAAATACAGTAACAAAAATGAATGGAAGTCAATACAATGTCCTCAGTTTG
>JARVGS010000672.1:3759933-3770804 GCA_031762315.1 Hypsolebias antenori
ATTTTTCCAAATTATTGGACAAAATTGGACAATGCGACTTATAGAGCGGTGCGACTTATAGTCCGGAAAATACGGTACTCCGGTTTTCTCCCACAGACCAAAAACATGAATGTTACAAGCAGAGATGCTGTACAATGATTTTGCTCAGAAAATGTGTTAGGGATCAGTCTCGGGTACCACACCAAATTATACAGTAGTTCAGTGAATGTAAAACAATGTGAGTTTTGGTTATTTTTTAGTTTGAAAAGGTTGCTTAGCTGTGATGACCATCTTGAATCAGGTTGTAGATGTTCATCCAGTGATTACTTTCAGGAAGTTTCATACTTTCATCACATGTACCACATGTGGTGCGAATGACAATAAAGAATCTCTGGAAAGTTTTAGGTTCACAGGTCTAAATAAACAAAGTCAGTTCCTGAGTGAATGTGGGCTCATTCTTCAGGACCTCGCTCTACGTGAAGTAATTTCAACATTTTACTTCTATTTGAACACTTAGTATTTTAGGATTGCTGTGTTGCTGGCTAGAATTTTCCAGACTTCACCATCAGGTGTCTCTCGGCAGCTGACCCGGGAAGGCTTCTGAAGATGGAAAAGAAAATGAATGCTGTAAATTCTAGAGAAAAAGTGGACAGTCTGATGTTGTCAGCAGAACTGTTTACATATAAAGGCAAAATAAAAAGAAGTATACTGAAGCAGATTTCAGACAACTTTTTTTTTTAAGGAGAGAGATGATGCATTTATACGTGGAACTTTATTTAAACAAAGTTAAACAACTTGAAAATATTTTAAATGAACAAATACCACAATCCCGTTATAGATGATCTAGAATAACGATTGACTCAAGAATGAAACAAGCAGTACGTCAATGTCCCCCATCCCTGAGGGATTTGAATTGTGAATGTAGTTTTGGTAATGAGTATTTTTCTGGATTGGAATTGAGCAGAGAATGCAAGAAAATCCCAATATTTTTGGTGCAAGATGTTCAAGTGGGTAGGATTTACACTGTGGCGAAGAACAGAAGGTATTTTTTCTTGTCCAAGGCAGCGAAGAATGACAGATCCTGGTAAGTGGAGGGAGCAGTTTTACGTACCAGGAGGAGCAGTGGAGGAATCAGGGTTGGCAACGGTGACCTAGGCCCTAGGCCACCAGATAGATTTTGGTCCAGTGCAATAATTTAGTGGTGTGTATTACAAATAAAAAAAAAGTCTGACTCCCTGACTTGGATGTAGCCACACACCAAAATGGACGTCAGTACCTCACATAGTTTTCAAGTTATCAGACTCACAACTCCACAGACTGACAGATGGATAGACAGGGTATAACCAATTCCCTCACTTCGCTCTGTGACAGGGGGCAACAAGTATTTTATGATAATTTATAATACATAAAAAAGTAAGTGATAAGGAAAAAAGAAATAAAAAACAACACTATAGTATGGCCACAAGTTGTGCAGCTGCTCAGGACAACTGACGGGGTTGTGACCACAACACAACCAATACTGGCCAAGGTCTGCTTGATTAGACCTTACAGAAGGAGAAGTGACCTAATGATTTATTAGATAAAAAGTAACTGAGTAGCTATGACACATTTAAACTTACAAGTATGACACAAGCTTCTGATGACTCAATCTGATATAAATGGATCCCTTTCAAAACCACAAAATATTCATGGAATCAGTGACATAAAACTATTTTTCTACAACTGCATGATATTCTTACCGAGTGGAACATTTTAATATATCAATAGTTAAAACAGCACAAAATTTGCAAAAGTAGTTTGATCTCAAAACACGTGTAAACAGTAAAACAGAATGAATGCTGACTCAGCTCTTCTAAAGAAGACTCGCGTGGCTTCTAGAAAAAGCAGTATGATAAGCTATCTTATCACTTGCACACTGTTGAGGTTGTTGCACAGACGAGCAGCAGAGAAGTGAAAAAGGCCAAAGCCTTAAATAGAGCTCTGCGGGCCCCTCAGTAACCACATGTCTCAGAGGTGTAGAGTTTCTACCCAGACTGCACTGCTCTGCATTGGGCACACAAGTAATAGTAATGTTCATTGTGCACACTTGCAGCACACATGATGAAAAAAGGTTGCTGGGTTTGCCTCTGAAACTGCTCCCCACTGTGACTGAAATAAAGTTGAGTTAGTAATGAAGTCAGTGAGGGATTAAAGTCACAGTTTTGTATTTTCCTTCAAACAGTCATTAATAGTAACATTTTTACAATGAAAACTGATAAGAAACAAACTATGTTTGAGATACTGATGAAATGTTTGGCCTTTTCTGAGCTTTCTCCTCAGCTATATCTAATACACTGCTGACATGTATTCTCCTTTTTACATCTCTACATTTTTATTAACCCTAACTCCCAAAGCTCTATTGTCCAAATGGTACAATTTATTGAAATTATGTAAAAAATAAACTTCACTGAGCTCCAAACAGAACATCCTAATAAGATGCCTGTACCACCTCAACTGACTTTTTTCAATGTGGAGAAGTGGCCCTTTTTTCATTCAACCTTTATTTCTACAGGACTCGTTTTCAAGAGAGACTTGTTTTAAACAAACAACAACAACAAACACACAGATGAGGTACACACAACAACCTGAGCTCAGAGTTTAGGTTTATTTGTAATATGCAGATCACCACAAGGTCAACAATGCAATGAAATGCTGAGGAGGAGAAGGACCAGCTTGACTCATCAAAACAACAACAACAATAAGAAATACCAAAGCATGCAACAAAAATACAAAAACAAGGTGCCAAAAGTGAAATACACCTACAACAACATGGTCCCATTAGCACCATGGTATTGTTAGCAGTGTGGCTCGGTTTGCAGTGTGGTCTTGCAGCATGATGATAATAACAACAGCTGCAATTTCCCTCCCAGGCTCCAGAACTGGGTCCGGCAGACAGAGAACATCCAAGGTTCCCCTGCGGAACCAAACTGTTCCGTAGAGTTTGGTCCATGCAGGCAGATGGAGGAGCATGGATACGGCTGCCATGACAGGGCCTTCTCTGTTGCAGGTCCAAGACTGTAGAATGGGTCACCACTACATGTCAGGCAGGCTCCCACTCTCACTGCTTTTCAGTCTCGCTTAAAACCCCACTTTTTTATTCCCTGGCTTTTGACACAGTGTGATTCGTTTTTAATCCTGTCTGTTTTCTACAATGTTAGCCTTTCAGTCGTTATATTTTTCCATTTAGATCTATGTTTTTATCCTGTTTGCTTTTTTTGTTTTTCCTGTACAGCACTTTGGTACTGTTTTAAGTGTTTTATAAATAAAGTGGTGTGGTATGGTATGGTATGGTATGGTATGGTATATGTATGCTATTGTCTTTACTTACTCTGCTCAACCTGTTTTGTATTTGTAATTATTTTTCTATCCTTGACGTGTTCTCGTCTTTCAGGTACACCTGCACCTACATCTGGACCTGCCATTCTGTGTTTGTTTGTCTCTCCTTTCAGTCCTCTCAAACCCAGCTGGTCAAAACAGATGGCTGCTTGTCCTGAGCCTAGTTCTGCTGGAGGTTTCTTCCTGTTAAGAGGAAGCTTTTCCTTTCCACTGTTGCCCTTGTGCTTGCTCAGGATGGGAGACTGCAACAAAGTGAAGATCCAACTTGTCTGCTGGATTCCTAAGATAGAGAACTTTACTAATTGGCTTTTCTATGAATTGAATGTTCCTGTAAAGTGCCCTGAGACAACTTTGTTGCGAACTGGCGCTATATAAATAAACTGAATTGAACTGAAAAGAGGAGCTACCCTAACCCTAACATTGTATAGATACAAGGCAAAATTATAGATAAGGACAGGCCAGTACTGAAAGAAGACTGTATGTTCAATGTTTAATATGTAACTTAAAACCTTAATTGCATATTTTTACTTTTTTTAAATTATTTTTAATAAAGTCTGCCTGTGAGCAGTTATCCTTTGATCAAGACTTCTGCTGAGTTCTTCTTTTTGTGTATTTGGTAAAATTTCTCTTATTTTGTTCCACTGATTGTCTGCCTGCTTACTGTGAGCTAACCTCTCTCAAGGGTTAAGGCTGATTTGTTACAGTTGTGTGACGAAATGAGTGGTCCGACCCTTTGTGGGTGTGTTTATGCGGAAATGTGAGTCGTCTATATTTCTATCGTTTGGCTTCAACTGCTTCACTGAGGAGCAGATGTCCGAGGCTGTTAGAAAATACAACCATCCTTTTAGATGTTCAAGTAAAACTTGTAAAGACAGTCAAACAAAACTTGATATAAAAATATTTATAAAGATGGTCAAAGAACTCATGGAGTATTTTCCCTGAGGAGGAGACAGAACAGAAACCCAGGCGGTTATGATCTCGTCTACGTCTCAGCCGGACAGCGCAGGCAAACGTTCCTACACTCTGTCAGAGACGGTGGCGTCCTCTTCACGACAGATTTGCAAACTAGCGCTTCTCTTCAATCAATAATAGAAATACCAAAGCTTCCTACTCCAACTCCTCCATCATCAGCTGAAAATATACAGTACATTCACTTTGACAACTGTGCTGTCACTGTGTGGTTTCTGCCTGGGTGTGACATGGGCTGAAGTGGGAGGGGCTTACCAGGACTTCTCCCCTACAGTTTCTGTATAAAACATCCACACAAAAAGGAACCACTTACAAACATGTCAACAAGATCAGATGTTTTACGTCTTGTGAAGTATGTCACAACCCTTAGTCATCTTAAAGCCTCAGAAAGAAGAGACAAAGGAGGCTCAGAGTTCCCTGGAGAAGCATAGCTCCTAAAAATGGGCCTGGTGTCCCCTTGGGGCCACTGTTGATTCACAGTCTTCCTACCATGCTCTGTTTGGGTTGTTTTTTAAACAGATACCCTGCTCATCTGGTAGTCCTGCAGGAATCATTGTCATTTGGAGTGTGTAGATTGCCTTTTAGCTGAATAATGAAAGGTGAAACTGCTGGATGATGTTGGTTCGTAGAAAATTGTGATTAAAGGATCTTAGAAAACAGAAAACACCCAAAAATAAAAACTTCAGAATATAAAATGGTCTAAATTACTTTAGCTTAAAAGCCCTCCAGTGACACATTCATATTAAACCCAACAGACCACTTGCAAGTTACGCCATAGTCTGATGTAACTTTCCGAAGGCCTTCTTGGCTGACTGTCCCAAAGGTAAACTGTTCCCAACAGTGGTGCATTGTTCCTGTCAGGCAGGCCGCTGGGAGGTTTGTGATTAATCTGGTGTTCATGTTTGTGGTACATCTATTCAGAATTTATTTTGACACATAGAGACCTTCTTTGCAGTACAGTAAACAAAAGGAAGTACAGAACCAGAAAAAAGATGAGTGTCACTGCTGCTCGCAGCAGAGTATGAATACATTTGAATTCCTCTTTGTGTGTTTGTATAAAGTCTGTTTCTAACTTGCCAAAGTTCCAGTTTGCTACATTTTTCACAAAAAGCTGTCTCAGCAGAGGTGTGTACAAGTAGTTGGAGATGACCAGATTAATGTTCTAGTGATTCTAACAAGGTTGCCAACCTTGTGTTTTCTTTTTTATTTTACTTTTAGATTTACCTGGATTATTAGGGATTGAGCAGCACAGCCACCTAGTGGTTTTAATCACCTGCAGCAGCATTTCTCTGCCCAAAACCAGCAGGAGTGCAGACAACACCAACTTTCTGAGAATTATTCATAGCACAAAAATTAATTTCTTTCTGTTCAGATTTTTTTTTTTTTTTTTTTGCAGTTTGGAGGCGGCAGGTAAATTTTTGACCTTTAACCTTTACTCATATTAGTGCACAGATCATTCTTGCCTTTTTTGGGGGGGGGTCTCCAAACAGAGCTTCATCTGGGCGTGACATCAAACCAGACAGCTGTCATCACACTAGCACTTACAGATCCTACGACTGTTTAAAAGTCAACCCATCCAAGTTTGATAATTTATTGACATCAACATTTCATTCAACAAATATATTTTATTACTTTACTTTTTAATTCCTTAAAGGTACGAACTGAAATAACAGGTTTTCTCTGCACTGCTAGTCTGGCCTTCATGTAAGACAAGCTTCAGCCAGCTTCATCTCAGAGCTGGAGGCAGTGTTGTAGTCAAGACCACCTAACCCGAGACCAAGTCAAGACCTAGACCAGAGTGTACCAAGACCGAGATAAGACCAAGACAGGGGGTGGGCGAGACCAAGACCTCAAATCTTGGAGCTCAGTCTTTTTGCAGAATTTCTGTCTTATACTGTCACGACATACTGACGGTTTTAACAAATATGTTAAAAAAAAAAAAAAAAAGTAACATTTATAAATAAATATATAAAAGTTACATACTGTAACTTTAAGTTTGCTTTTGAATGAATGTATCAGTTTTTATACAATTTCAAAGCTACATAAAGAAATCCGACATTTAGTGGTTTTTGCGCAATCATTTTCATGTCATGTGACCCACTGTGACACAAAACTTATGTTAAACTACTCTAACAGATCTGACAGATGAGGCACCCTCATTTATTTCTCATTTTATAGCATTTTCTAATTTTACACAATTTATTTTTTCAAAAATCATGGTTTTTCCTCAATAACTAATTAGAAAATGCTTTAAAATGAGAAATAAATGAGGATGTCTTGTGCGTCAGGTCTATTATAGTAGTCTAACATTAGTTTTTTTGTCAGTGGATCAGATGATGTAAAATATATAAATTTTTGTTTCTGAAGAGTGTTTGGTTCAGTAATTTGTTGATGGTCCCTAAGTGAACCATTACGTCTCGGAGGAGGGGCAGACTGACACTGAAATCAGACTGCCTGCTTGGGATCGAACGAGAGGAACACACCGCTGAAGCCACGGAGCTCAAGTGTCCAATGTCCAACGTAAAACTAACTTCATTGCGGTACAGAACTGAGGTTCCAGCATGACCAGTTCATTAATAATTTGAAATGACAATAAAAATCTATTAACTGATGAAGTCATGTTTTAGACTGATTATTGCCAGAGAATCTATTCTTGCCCAAAGTGCAGCTGTGACTGGTTCTGAATGAGTCTTTACAGCAGACAGCCCCTCTCTTCCAGGTACTGAGTACCAGCACAGAATCTTTTAGTGGTACACAGTACTGGACCATACTGGCTTACTTTCACCCCTGGTTGTGACGATACGTTCTGTTGCCTGTATTGTTCTGTAGGTACAGAACCACGTGCGAATGAAAGGGAGTGGGCTTGACAGTGGAAACACAAACACGTATTTAACAATGATTCACATTATCGCTTGGATTTGAATCAGTACATTTTGCATTCAATATTTTTTTTTAACAAATAAACTGAATCGTAAGGTAATTTAGTGATATTTCCACAATTGTGGTCTTGACTGGTCTTGAAATAAAATCCAGAGTCCTCAATGTCCGAGACTGAGACAAGACCGAGGCCAAATGCAGTCGAGTCCAAGACAAGACCAAGTCCATCAAAAAGTGCTCTTGAGACCCGTCTCAAGACCAAGACCAGTCTTGAGTACTACAAGACTAGCTGGAGGGTTCCTGACTCACCCAGGTTAATCCTGAATTGAATTTGAATCCTGGGTCAGGGTTCAACTTTTGAAAATTTTACTTAACTTCAGTCCTCTGATAGACTGATGCTACATCTAGTGGACTCACTGCAAAAACAGCCAAATCCCCAGTAAGGCTGTCAAGAATATCGTAACCTCAGAAAAATGGTACATACCCATTCCTTGTGGCTCAATGAGACTAGTCTGCATAAATAAAAGTTGAATTAAAAAAATACAGGTGAAAATTTGATAACTTTAATGAGTGACTCAGATTAACCTGAGTCCACAAACTGAACTGAATTTATTGCCTCTACCCTTAGCGTTTTCAGACTGTTGTGGCAGATGACTATACCACCGCTGCTCCAGTGTTGACATAAAGCAAGTTGCTGCACCAATACTTTAGCTAGTATTTTTAGCTGATTCGAGGCTGATTTGGGACCTCTTTGCATCCCTGCTTCTGTGGTGGGACTGTTGGAGCTGAGTCGAGCTGACTCCGGATCGAAATACAGGACAATGATTGGTCAGAGGAAAGAGTCACTGAATCTCAGAAACTTTTCACCGATCCTCCATTTGCAATTTCTCAGAACGCGGAGCAGTGGCTGGATCTATTTTTAAGATTTTAAAAACAACATTGACAACACCGTGTTTAATGCTGAAGTCCAGGCTTTTTTTTTTTGTGTTTGGTGACCGACGACAAAATTAAAGCGAGTGGAGTCACCGCGGAGGATCATAGGAGCTGCCGACCCATTGACGCACACGAGGCCGGACCCCGAGACAAACGAGACAAACAACCATTCACTCTTGCTCTCTCTCGCTCACACCTAGAGACAATTTAAAGTTAACAATCAGTCTATCATGCATGTTTTTGGTCTGTGGGAGGAAACCGGAGCACCTGGAAAAAACCCACGCATGCACGGAGAGAACATGCAAACTCCACACAGAAAGGCTCCCGGCCAGGATTCGATCCGACGACCTTCTCACTGAGAAGTGGCAGATCTACCCACTACGCCACTGTGCTGCCCAGTTGTTTGAACCATTTTTGAGGATTCTATGTAAAAACAGTGACACAGAGCGACTGGAGACGTGCCAGATTATAAAACAAACATAAACTGTAAGATTTTTTAAGCTGCTTAATGAACTTTATGAAGTTAGACAGGTTGCCTGACTGTTAAAAATTTCAAGAGAATAAATGTTTCGGGGACTTTTAGACTAGACTCTAGGTTTATTTTTCATTAAATATTGCTCTTGAACCACTGTCCCAGAAATCTGTCCCCCACAAGCTTTGCTACAAATATTTTCAACCTCTGTTGCTTTAAGCTGAGGTATTTTAGGTAAAGGTTAATTTAAAATATATTTTTTTCTCCAGCCTAGCTGCAGAAACATTGTAATGGCTAGAAATCTACTGCACCTAAATGGAGAAACATCTCAGATGAGCAACATGTCTGCAGCTTAAAGACCATCTTTTTGTTGCCCTGATAACATTTTTTATTGACTGTCAGATTGCTCTCTCTCTAAAGTTTATTTGACCTCAATTATTGTAGTTTTTTTTTCTGCCTGTATCATCCATGAGTCCTCAGTCTGTAGAGATGTTTTCATTCATTTAAAATCATGGAAAAACCCCAATGATTATGAAACAAAACCAGTTGATTTTATTATGAACTCTGCTGGAAATGGAAAATTACAGTTGATTTATTTGTGCAAATATTTATTTATTTATTTATTTATTTATTTATAGTGTTTTAACATAACTTTCTTTTGTGCATTTTTTTCCTTTTTCAAAATAACACCGCTGGATTCAGCAAGGGAAGCGTCTTGGGCAGAATGAAACCTTATCATGTCAGGGAGTCAAGCAGTCTGAGCATGCTCCAAAACAGACTTTGGAGCTGATAAAACGCTGGAAGCTGTAGCCTCAGTGACGTATGCTTTTTCAGTGTCTGTTCGGTTTTGCATTTTCCACAAAAGTGGTGAACTTGTTTATTTTATTAACCTTTATTAATTAAACCAGGCAAATCCCATTGAAACCACAGATCTCTTTTATAAGGCCCTTCTGGGCCTGAAGGCAGCCTAATACGTAGGTTTTTGGACAGGAAACCGCAGTAACACGGAGAAACACCAAGAGCAGATCCTGCAAACTCCACCCAGAAAGGCCACCAGACCGGGATTTGAACCGGTAACCTTCTCGCTGAGAAGCAGCGGCTCTACCAGTAGCACCACCGTGCTGCCCCTCAGTTCAATTCAATTCAGTTTATTTATATATTGTCAAGACACAACAGAAGTTATCTCAGGGCACTGAACAGAAACATTTACATACATTCTAAAAGTCAGTAAAGATATCTAAGGAAGCCAGCAGACGCGCTGAATCTTCACTTCGTCACAGTTTCCCATCCTGAGCAAGCGGAAAGGCAACAGCAGAAAGGAAAAACTCCCTTTCAACTGGAAGAATCCTCCAGTAGAACCAGGATCAGGACTAGTTGCCATCTCCTTCAACTGGCTTGTGTTTGAGAGGACAGGAAGTCCTACCAAATGAACACAGAATGGCAGGCCCAACTTTCTATTGGAAGAAAGACAAAAAACGCGTTAAGATCGAAATACTTACAAATAAAAACAGGTGATCAGATTAGTTCATACAGTATGAACAGGGTATGAACAAGGTGTGAACACGGTATGAACATGGTATGAACACGCTATGAACACAGTATGAACACAGTATGAACACATTATGAACACGGTATGAAATGGTAAATGGTAAATTGACTGTACATATATAGCACCTTTCTATCTGATCAAGATACTCAAAGCACTTTACTTTACAATCTGTGTCGTCATTTACCCATTCATACAGCACTCTACTAGATCTATACAAAGCTAACTGAACAAACCATTGTAAGGAGACTAGTCAGAGCTTTATCACATTCATACACTGATGGGACACGTATCAGAGGCAATGAGGGGTTCAGTGTCTTGCCCAGGGATACTTCGGCATGTGACTGCTGATGGATTTGAATCCCCAACTCTTGCATTGGAGGACAACTGCTCTAACCACTCAGCCACAACCACCCTAAACATGCCCTGAACACGCCCTGAACATGGTATTAACACAATATTAACACAGTATAAACACAGTACTGTATATATACAGTGTGAACACATTATGAACACAGCATGAACATAGTATAAACACAGTATGGACACATTATGAACACAGCATGAACACAGCATGAACATAGTATGAACATGGTATGAACACATTATGAATACAGCATGAACACAGTATAAACACAGTATAATGCGTGGGTTTCCTCTGGGTGCTCCGGTTTCCTCCCACAGTCCAAAAACATGCATGTTAGGCTGATTGGTAACTCT
>JARVGS010000672.1:4327550-4338789 GCA_031762315.1 Hypsolebias antenori
ATTTGTGTTCTATTCTGAATAAAATATTAGATGTTGGCACCTCCACATCATTGCATTCAGTTTTTATTCACAATTTGCTTAGTGTCCCAACTTTTTTGGAATCCGGTTTGTTGATTGACTTGATATTTAATGATAAATCACAAGTTTTGCCATAAGATAAATATTTTCATGGGGAGATTATTATTTTTATTAAGTTTTAGCAGGCTTGTGTGCATCGTTATAACAACCCTGAACCTACATGGTGTGTTGACTGAGTCGTGTCACCATAGAGGTGCAGGTTTTGCTATATAAAATTCCTGTCTCTGCTTAGGCTCATTCTGCTCGTTCATCTGTGTTATCAAAAGGTCAGCATAGTTGTTGGACTACATTTTAAGCTCCAGTTGTTTCTCCCTCTTAGCAGTGTTGTCATATTTTTTGCCCGCACATGATATGACGAGGAGTGACACTTTTCTTCGGTCTTACATTCAGTCTGGATACATGTGTGAGGAAGTCAACATTGAGTCATGAGATTACTGTTTGCGCTCGGCTTGGGTGGAGTTCCAGGGATGTTTCCTTAAACAAAGGAGCTTTCTGGTGTTATCATTAGGTCAGGGTTTAAGATTATACAGGTGAGCATCACAGTGGAGTCTCTTACAGGGGTAAGGTGGGAACAAGTCATATTATATTTCAGAATTCCTTAACAAGAATATTGTTGTGCTTCAGGTTTTTGTTTTTGGAAGTTTGAGCATCGTGTACAATTTTTTGACCTATTTATGCAAAGTAAAAACATTTTTAAAACTTATTTTTTCCCCTACAGATTTTAAATATTTCTTCAGCAAGGATTTTGCACCATTTTGGCAATTGGGTTATAGCAGAGTCGATATAATCAGTGCGCCCAGAAAGAAACCAAAATACTGTTCAACAAAAACTTAGATCATAAATATGCTATGATAGTTAGGCCTCTTCTGGCTGGTGTACAAGAAAAATTATTTGAATGAAGTTCCCCTCCACTTTTTATTTTAGTCAACAGAAGTAAACTTAAGGAACATTTTCAGGTTTTTCAATGGACATTTTTTTTGACAGAATCTGGTTGACCACTAACATTTTTTGATTGTCTAACTTTTACTATGAAGAAGGTGAAAAATATATAAAAAACGTAATTTAATAAGTATATAGTACTATAGACAATGTTTACTACAGTATATACAAATGTCCAGTTAGCTTTCTCTTGTGTCTGACTTGGAGTTTCTAAGCTACTGAATGGCAAATGCTTTCAGTAGCTGCTCAGGTGGAACTTCCTCATTCTCCCCGTCATCAGATTTTGCAAGAGAGACATTCACAGCATATTTATGTCAAAGATTAAATCATAAAAATACATTGTGAGTGAATAATTTCTACACCGGAGTATTTTTTTCATTCAACCTTTATTTAGGCAGGTTAATCTCATTGAGCCTCGAGGACTCATTTAGAATTAAATTTAAAATGTATAAATTAATTTAAAATTATTATTGTTTATTTGTCAGACTGACATATCTCTCCCCTAAAATGATTATTTCATTGAAGGGGGATGTTTTTACAGGACTTTAGTTCATACAGTCATTTGATACTTATTTTTTTATTTTTTATCATTTATTAAATAACACTTATCACAGTAGTTACCTCTCAGTATGGTTCTAAATATAATCAAGTTTAGCACAATCAAACATCCACAATTTATTATTAAAGCACTGTAGAATTAAATTTAACAGATATTTATGATAAAGGAAAAACACCTGAAACTGACTTACACAGAGAACTTTGTGAGTTTTAGGTGAAAAATTAAAGTTAAATGGAGACATCGTCTTTGCTGTAACAAATATCACATAAATATTCATCTTGTGGTGTCAGTATTGTTTAATTATAAGAACTAAAGCAGTAGAAGCAGCCTTCTCCCTCACAGTGAGAGACACAAACAGGTTGAGTGCGCTCCCGTGGCGGCGCCGTCTCCTTTGAGGAAGTTTAGTAATGCGGGCAAGTTGCACGTCCGTACAACAATGATGCTGAACACATTGTTTTTTTTCATTTTTTTTAACTTTTATCACTAAATATCTTCTGCAACAAGTAGGTAAAATAGAACAAGTACACAAACAAAGAGAAAAAACATGCTACACAAACACCATACCATACAAATCATGAGTCCACTATTTGTCCATTAATTATGTCCACAGCAACTAAAGTTTAAAGTTTTACTTTTACCATAAACCATTAAACATTTAAATTACAAAACAATACAAGCACAAACATGCATTTACAGATGACAGAAATTTGTTGAGGCGATGGAAAACTTTAATCCTTGTCTATTTCACTTGGTTGTTCACTGGACAACCTCAAGCTTAAATCGGGTTGTCCGAGACGAAAAACGATTGTCTTGGACAAACGGAAACTGCTTATGTTGACTCCTGGTTAATATCCACCCATGCTGTGTGGCCTGTAGGGGAGTAGCAGTACATCGCTTTAAATTTATGTATCGATTAAACGATTAATGATTCAATTATATCATGGCAAAACTAAATCATCGATTGATATAGTCATCTTTAAGATACGCTTTTATTTTGAAATTCCCATCGCACGTCTGTGTCACAATTTCCGTGCGCGGCTGCGCTCTGCGGCAGCCTCAGCAACATGGCAGATGGGGCAGAAAACACAGATAATGAAATTCGCTCTCCTGCTGGATTTAAATCAACACTGTGGAAATATTTTGGATTCTGACAGAAGGACGGCTCAACAGACAAAACTCATGTCATGTGCAACAGGTGTGAGTTAAAATACTCAGGAAACACAACAAATTTGGCCGGTCACCTAAAGAAGAAACACAGCATTGATAACCATGTTATGTAAGCTCATTATTTTTGTTTCTTTATTACTGAAAGGTCATCAGGGCACTTTTAAGTTAAATGATTTAAAAAATGCACAAACATGAGAAATGTGAGACTATGTATACTGAACAGGACATTTCTTTTTTCATTAAGTTTTTTTTAATGTATTTAAATGCCTGTTGCCTGTAATAACATAAATAAAATAGTTAAATAATGTTTTAATTGTCTTTGTAAATTTATTATATGTAAATGAGATGGGCATTTGATATTGCAATACATCAATTGCAGACTTGTGAATCGGATAGAATCGAAATCGTATTGTGACAAACTTTGTGATATCGAGAGAAATCGTATCGTTATACAAACAGAGCAATATAATATCCTGGTGATTTACACCCCTAATGGCAAGTGTCTTTTAAATGCTCCAAATTAACTGTGCCCCATCTGGGATAAGGATAGAGGATTATTATTATTATTTTTTTTATTATGTTTAGCTGAGCTTATTTTCTACACAAATTGGTCTTTCTTTAAAAATGCAGAAACAAATAGAACACCTACCCAGACACTTAGCAAGTCTGGGTGAAAATAAGTGGGGGTAAGGACTTGTAGCCTGGGAAATCTCACTCTGGTCTCCTGGGAAACCAGTTCAGTCTTAGTTTGCGGTCGGCTATTTGCCCTTCAGTCAAACGCTGCCTGTGAGATGCCTGATCCCTCGTGCACTGGAGATGATCAAAGACTGTAAAACAAGAATCAGGGCTACCATGAAACTTGTTCAGTTAGACTCTTGTCTTTACAACCCCTGCAGTAAATCATGCATTTCTTTGCTCATGCTTTCAAGAAGCACATCAGATTTTAGGGTCAGCAGCACAAAAGCAAATAATTGAGCTAATAATGATTTAATCTGTTGCTTAACTTTATTGCAGCAGTCAATGTATCTTTATATGATGAAGTATTTTGCCTCGTACAAAAAAACAACAACATTTTTACAGCATCCTGGTGGCTGGAATGCAACACAGCTTGCAACCTCAGAATACAGTCTGCTGAATATAGGCGGAGGGAAGCATTTTCATCCCTGCAGGTTGTTACCAGCCTTTCATGAATGGCACTGGCGCCACATCCTTTCATCACTGTTTTCACTTGTTGAAACCTACTGGTTTGCCCACCAAACCCACTCTATTGTACACAACTATTTACAGAGGATATCTTGAGTTTATTCTGTTTGCTTACTAGTGATACTGAAAGGCGTTTATACTTGACTCAAATGATCAGATTAGTTACAGTCTGAAAGTACAGTACAGTACTTAGTACATTTGAATTTGTCTGTTATTTGTTACAGTTAGTACTTGGCTGGATTATAACAGAATACATAAATACTGTATATAATGTATTGCATGTTTTGACTTTTGTGTAAAGAAGTTATGTTCATATAGTTATTTATTATTATTTAATTAAAAAATTAATTAATTTATTATTTATTTATTATTTATTATCCTTATCCTTATTATTATTTAACAAATTGTGAAATAAGGGGCAGATATAAGATTTCTTCTTCTTTCTGCTCCTTTCATTTTATCCTATTTGTATTCTTGTATCTTATGAAACTGTTTTGTATTGTTCTTTTAAAATGAATAAATAAACATCAAATCAAGTCAAATTATCCACTCTACCTCTGCTGTATTTAAACTCCTTCCATCCACCTCCAAACTGTCCGGTCATTGTTCTCTTTACACAGACATCTCAGTCCTCCTCTGCCCGTCCTGTTTCTGTCCTGTCTCCGTTCAGCCTTTAGATGATCGGCTCTGAGTTGCTCGCTGTACACTTGAGTAAGTTTTTGCTGCCTTGTCAGCTTTTTGATTTCATTGTTTAAAATAAATTTATTTTATTTTTTAAACTACTGCGTCGCTGCCTGCCTGCATATGGGTTCAAAACACGAGGATTGTGACAGAATGACCGGACCGTCAAAAGAACTCAACAGGCAGCGGAACCGGTCCAATAGGACCACCCCGCGGCTGAAGGGAACAGCTCCAGCTTATGAAGAAGCAACTGTCATTCGTGTGAGTGGGTTCTGAACCAAACCCGTCTGGAGTCACCACAACCCCGAGGTAGAGATCCTTCCATCTCCGCTCTTGGTGGAGGAAAAGGAGAGGAGGAAGCGCAGAGGCGGCCGCGCAGTTTTTGGGTCGGCTTCTTCCTACACTCCTCCACGAGTGTGTTCATTTTGGTCCCCCTCCGACGACGACGACTCAGAGCCAGAGGAGCTCTGGGCCGGTCCTGTTCCGGGTCCTCGCCACCACCGGAGAGATCGTCGGACTAAGAAAGTGGACATTTCCGAGGTCCAGCCCCTCCCTCTTTCAGTATCTCCCAACAAGCTGTCAGAAGAGCCAGGTAGAATTTCGGGGGGGGGGGGGGGCTGCCTGCCTGTCAGAAGGGCTCTGTGAGCGCTCAGGGGAGACTTTCACAGAGGGAGGATTGTCCGAGCCCCTGCTCTTCAGAGGAGCAGACAGATCTCCCTATGACCACAGGGGGCTCTAGTGGACTAAGACCTAATGTCAGTTATCTTCCAGCAGCTTCAAAGACTTGTTAATGCTGCTGTTAGTAACTCTGACCCTCAATACCAACACAATACGTACACTATTATGGAGAACATCATCACATCCAGCCTGCTTCAGATTCCAGACTTCATCCAAATGTTAGAATTTTTAAAGATTTTAAAGTCTGAGTGCAAAGACCTCACTGACTCCCTCTTGCCTTGTGCCTCTGCTGAGTCTCCAGTACCTCCAGCGTCTCCAGAGGGCGCTGCACCTTCAGCGTCTCCAGAGGGCACTGCACCTTCAGCATCTCCAGAGGGCGCTGCACCTTCAGCATCTCCAGGGGGTGCTGCACCTTCAGCGTCTCCAGAGGGTGCTACAACTTCAGCGTCTCCAGAGGGCGTTGCACCTTCAGCGTCTCCAAGGTCTGTTGGTTGTTCTGCACCTGCGGGGTCTGGTTCCAAGACCTCATCCCACATATCCTGTTCTGAGGGGGTCCTGGAGGACACCCCTCACGTCTCGTATTCCGAGGGGGTCCTGGAGGACTCCCCTCATGCCTCGTGTTCTGAGGGGGTCCTGGAGGACGCCCCTCACGTCTCGTGTTCCGAAGAGGTCCTGGAGGATGCCCCTCATGTCTCCTGTTCCGAGGGGGTCCTATAGGACGCCCCTCATGCCCTCTACTGTCCTGGAGTCTTCATCTCTGCCGACAAAGACTCTGCCGCTGAAGATCCTGTGTCTCCAGTGTCCACAGATGGTCCCGCGACGCCTTGACGTCTGCAGAGGGTCCCCACGCCGCCGACGCCTTGACGTCTACAGAGGGTCCCCGCGCCGCAGACGTCTCCTCGCCTGCAGAGACTCTTCGTCCAACTCTTCATTGCCAGTGGCTGACGACTCCTTGCCAGCGGCTGACGACTCCTCAGCGGCGGCTGACGACTCCTCGCTGTCTGCGGCTGGCTCTTCGACGCCTGCGGCTGACTCTTCGCCCGACTCCTCGACAGCTGAAGACGACAGGCCTGGCCCAGCAGCTGCCAGCACCACCCGCTCTGGGCTGTCCCCCGGCCGTCCGCCCAAACCCTGGTCTCACCCTGGGTGGTCTCCGGGCCGTCCGCCCGAACCCTGGTCTCACTCTGGGCGGTCTCCGGGCTGTCCGCCCGAACCCTGGTCTCACCCTGGGCGGTCTCCGGGCCGTCCGCCCGAACCCTGGTCTCGCCCTGCGCGGTTTCCGGGCCGTCCGCCCGAACCCTGGTCTCGCCCTGGGCGGTCTCCGGGCCGTCTGCCCGAACCATGGTCTCGCTCTGCGCAGTTTCCGGGCCGTCCGCCCGAACCCTGGGCGGTTTCCGGGCCGTCCGCCCGAACTCTGGTCCTGCTCTGGGTGGTCTCCGGGCCGTCCACCCGAACTCTGGCTCTGCTCAGGATGGTCTCCTGGCTGTCCACCTGATTGCCTCTCGCTTTGAACTATGCCCAGGGTCATTCATATGTTTTTTTTTTTGTGGTTCCTCTCGTTCCCAGGTCTGGCCTGTCGGTTTTTGTTTAGATTTTTCTTGCCCTCCATCCTTGTGTTTCCCCCGTCCTCCCACCCATTCTGTGTTTTTTTGTTGTGGTCTTAGGGGACGTTGGGAGACATCCCTTGAGAGGGGGGTTATGTCATAGTCTGTCCCCTAGCTCTCTGCTGTTTCTGTGTTTTCCCCTTTTCTACTTTGTGTTTTTCATTCTGCCCTTTGGACTTTTGTTCTGCTACTTGTGTGATTTGTTTCTTGTCAATGTTGTGTTTTGTCTCTGTCATTGTCTCACTCACTCCTCAGTCTGCCTCTCCAGCCTTTAACCATTCACACCTGTCCCTTATCAGTTACCTGTTCAGCTGCACACATTATCCACTCTACCTCTGCTGTATTTAAACTCCTTCCATCCACCTCCAAACTGTCCGGTCATTGTTCTGTTTACACAGACATCTCAGTCCTCCTCTACCCATCCTGTCTCCGTCCTGTCTCCGTCCAGCCTTTAGATGATTTGCCCTGTGTTGCTCGTTGTAAGCTTGAGTAAGTTTTTGCTGCCTTGTCAGCTTTTTGATTTCATTGTTTAAAATAAATTTATTTTATTTTAAAACTTCTGCTTCGCTGCCTGCCTGCATATGGGTTCAAAACACGAGGATTGTGCCACATTTATATGTCCCAGTGTGCTGCTCTTTACTTGGGTGTGGCACATCTGATGTGATCTACTGCTTCACAGCCTGAGCTGTTGACAGGATGGTGACATCATCTGCTCAACTCAGTCCTGCTCTCATAGAGATCATCAGGAACCGAAGACTCTTTTTGTCTGTGGCACACTGTGATTGTTTAAAAATAAAAGTGTACTGAACCCTAATTTCTACTAAAGGCTTTAATAAAACTGATTTAGGAACAGCCGACATCTTCTTGTCCTTTTGTTATTTTAATATTCTAGGTTGAGATGAGCTGAAATTTTGTCATACCTGAGAACGACTTGTTAATTCTGCCTGATGCAAATCAAACATCCAACATGGTCGACTTAGCCAAAAGAGAAAAATCACAACTCAGCTATTTTAAATAAATATTGAGCTGAAATTTGGTGTGGTGGTATCTGACAGTGATGCACAACACATTCTGAATTCAAATATAAAAGTTACAGATGGTCACCAAAGCTAAATCCATCCATCCATTATCTTTTACCCACTTCTTCCATTTTGGGTCACGGGGGTCACCGGTGCGAGGGGCGTGGCACACCCTGGACAGGTCACAAGTCAAAGTAAATTCAAATGGCTATAACTCAGCTGTTTTTAGAGCTACTCAGCTGAAAGTTGGTGTATTGGTAGTTGAGAACAGCCTCTGAATAGTCTCAGATTGCTAATCAAAAATCCAAGATGGCCACCTGAGCTAAAAAGGAAAAAAAATTATAAATCAGCTATTTTTAGAGATCAGCTGAAATTTGGTATGGTGGTAGCTGAGCACAATGCCCAATATAAATTGAATCCAAATCCAAAATCCAAGATAGCCACCATAGCTTATAAAACGACTTTAGCTCATTGATTGTTTTGCCATATGGAGCTTGGAGTGGTATGGTGGTGGCTGAGAACAAACCCCAACACAATGTACAGTGAAATCAAAATTGTAAAATGGCTGCCACATGGCAGTCTCTTTCATATTTTCTTCTTTCTGCCTTTCATTTTTATTTTTTTGTATTATCATTTATGGGATATTGTATTTTAAAAATGAATACATTTTATAAAATAAATTTAAAAAAAGTTTATCCAAGAATTTGAGTTTTCAGTGTTTCAGTTTGATGTTTTAATTTGTTGTCTTCACAGTAATGTGGTAACTATGGTTTGTATTTGCTGGTGTCTATCTTGGCCAGGTCTAGGTCTCCCATGAAAACAGTTTTTAATCTCAATGGGATTTTCCTGGTTGTATGTGTATATATATATATATATATATAAAACTTCAAAGCCCTCTGAACACTAAGGTGTGTGTGACTAAAAATGATTATCAGATTATTGCCTACTGCAGTGAGACAATCAGTAACTGTGTTTATCTGTTCTTTAGTAAAACACCCAATGAACCACTCACTGCACGTGGACAATTTAACTTTTCAGAAAGTAATCATGTAATCTCTTCAACTGCAATTTTTGGAGCCAATTTGATTCAAGATGGCCGCCACAGAGGATCAACATCAGCAAACAGAAATTGTTATAACTCAGTAGATTTTACATGAGGCTAAAGTTCAGTGTGGTAGTAACTGACAGTTATTCACAATGCTAACTCTGAGTGCACACAAGATATCACATGTGCAAAGCAAATGTTCTTTTCCACATTTTCAAAAGCAACTCATTTCTCAAGACAAGATTATTTCAGTCTAAAACTGTAACGTTTCCTGAAATGTTTATTTAATATGCACTAATTTGCATTTTGTTTAAAATAAACACCAACTCTTTGTTATAATCTGGGGCAGCTCTAGTTTGTAGAGTAAGAAGACACCATTCTGGAGCGGCTGTGTCTGAGTGGTTAGAGCAGGCATCCTCAGGAAAGTTGGGGGTTCATTTCCACCAGCAGTCACATGTTGAAGTGTCCCTGAGCAAGACACTGAACCCCTCATTGCCTCTGATGTGTCCCATCAATGTGATAAATCATTGATAATTCTTTGTATAGATCTAGTAGAGTGCTGTATGAATGGGTAAATGAGGCACAGATTGTTGTAAAGAGCTTTGAGTATCTTGACAAGAAAAGGCTCTAAGTACTGTACAGTCCATTTACCATCATGAGGGACGAGGCAAAGCAGCTGACTGGGGACCAGAAAGTTGCAGCTTGACTCCCCGCCATTCCCACATCCAGTTGTGTCCTTGAGCAAGACACCCAATTCCTAATTGCTTCCCAGGTGCGTACATACTGTAGTTTCATCATTGTATGGGAACATACGATGACAACACTTAGCACTTACTTACGTATTAGACCAGACTGTCTCAACTCAGACTTTATTTCTTTTCAGTGAAAATGCAGGTAGGTGTGCACCAAGAGGTTTACATTAAGTACTTAAAACCATTTCACAAATATTGTTGGCTTGAAACTGAAAACTCAAAAATGGCTTGAAATACAGAAGTTTAAATAAGACCTGTGTGCACCTTTATGACCTTGTTTTATGTCAGCTACGAGTGATCGCGTCTCAATGTTTAATTTGGAAATTGGTTACATTTAAAGTTACACCCATACATTTTATCTGTCCCATACATAAACACACACTGAATGACAGTAAAAAATAAAATAAAAATAAAATAAACCTACTTCTGGGGTGACTATAATAACAATGTCTGATCAAACTGATATCAAATGGTGACAGTTCTGAGCAGGAAGGTATAAATTCAAGGTTGAGGGAACAGGAGGTGCAGATGTTGTTACTGGGTCATTTGGGCTTCCATAGCCTGTGCGGCCCACTCCGGTGCTGCCTGACGGATCTTTTCTAGGAGGTTGTTGACTTGGAAACATAAAGACTGGATCTGTTTGTCCCAGGTAGGAAGTGGTTCACGAGCTGCCGAAGATGAAAGGAAGAATTAGAAAACAAATGTTAATTTTAGGACATGTTGAGACAGAATGACAGCCAGGTGCTGAGGAAAAAAGTGATCCAACAGTATTTCATGTGGTCTGCAACTCCTGTATCCAAGGATGTAATTGCTCTGGATGCTCCATTTGAAAAAGCAGAAGATGATTACCTGTTTTAAATTTAGGGAAAAGTTGGATTTGGGTAATTTATCTCATGGATTAATATATGCTCAGGTATCTGTCAGAACAAAAGACGAACTGAATACATTTGATTACACTGCTCAGCAAGGTAGGAATGTCCACTATGCCCTTTTTTATTTGCCAGTGTAACGGATTCTCCACCTGTTGGTTTAGTTTCATCCTGATATATCTGGAACAGTGTAGAGCTACAGCTAAATACAAACACACTCAGTTAGGGTTTCACCTGCAGGAAATCATACTTTCCTCCATCCTTATCTACCTAGTTTAGGTATGAAATTTGTAAAATAAGTAAGTAAGTAAATAAATAAATAAATTAGATTTGCAAATTTAATTAAAATTTTTTCTTCTTTTCAACTGCTGCCAAACAAATTTCTCTCTCTAAAGATAAAGCCCTGTTTACGCAAGAAAAACATCTGGAAATGTATTTTTTCAATGTTGATTGGGAGTAATAAACAAAAAAATGAGCAGGTTTACATGAAAAACGCTGTAGTTTCCATGTCAACTGGGTCGCCAGATAAGAAATTATTAACTACTGTATAGTACAGGTTTCCCTCGGCATCCGGCTCCCTCGGTAACCGGCATTTCGCGTATCCGGCCCGCCTCCCCAGTGACGTCATTGGCCAAAACGGCAGTA
>JARVGS010000672.1:4513959-4524883 GCA_031762315.1 Hypsolebias antenori
TCATTTGACGTACTCTGTTGCACTTTTGACATCATAATCAAAGATTACTGAAAAAAATTAAAGTGATAAAAGTATTTTACGTTTAAAAATAACATCTTGGGGGCCAGATAAGACGTCAACAAGGGCCACATTTGGCCCCCTGGCCTTGAGTTGGACACATATGTGTTAGTTGAACACATCTTTAACAGGAACTTGTACGCTTAAGATAAGTAAAACTCGTGATTTTTGTTTAAGTATGGACAGGTGTGACCCTTCAAAAGTGACTAATGTCAGCTGATTTATCAGCCGTCTTTAATAGATTTTTTTATTAGAGCCTTCCCCTTTTAATTCTTTTACAACTCTCTGGGCACTTCATCTCTTTAAAACCTTTAAAACGGTGACAACCTTTGGCAAACGTTGTTATACTTACACATTTTTTGTTGTGCTCTTGTAAACAGCCGCCTCCAGAATTATTTTATTCCAGATTTTTTTTGACAGGAGTTACTTAATAAATAACTTTTAAATTCACATTTTTATTTTAAAGTTAAAATGATCAAACCATGACCCAGAAATGTTTGTTTTGTCTTTTGTCCAGACTGTCTCCCTGGTCATCTTCACTGAGCTGTTGGGGACAGGGACAAGCGTGGCAGGACAGGAGGGATGGACGAGTCCTTGAGTGCAGTAAAACCAGTCAGACAGTCTCAGTCCAGAGGAGCCAAGGCTTCGTCTGCTCAGAAGTCCAATAAAGAGGCTTCTATGCAGAGAGACGGGCTGAAGTCTGCACTGCGGAGCAAAGAAAACCTCACGGCTGCCAAGGATGATCGAAATGCAGGCAGCCAGGTGAGCCGCGCACCTGGTAGCACGTTTCCAGATGAGAAGAAGAGAGGACGGCCCAACAGAGGGACCAGACTGTCTGGAAGATCAAGTTCTGGGGAGAGCAGCAAAGGCAAGGGGGCAAACGCTCAACATCAGCCTTCCGAGTCCAGGACCCCCATTTCTGCAGACACCTGCAACTCCTCGGCTAACAGAGAGACCACCTCTTCGTTGGTACCTGCTACAACTGGGAGGGGCCTCACACAGCAGGCCCACACCTCCACTGGAGCTTCAGCGAAGGAAAAGTCCCACGGTGAGACATTTTCCTGAGATGTTTAAGTTATCCTGAAGAAAGGTTTAGATTGTTTTTGTTTGTTTGCAGTCCTGAAGGCTGCAGCTTTGATGCAGCAGCCCAGTGGAGAGGAGGCAGAGGAGAGGCCCGCTGCAGAGGAAGGACGCCTGACGGAGCAGCAGCTGGGCCTCCGGCAGGTGGAGGAGCGCCTCAACAGAGACCACATCCACCGGCTGCTAAAAGTACAGAAACATTCTGATGCTGAGTTTGGAAACCATTAGGGCTGGGCGATATCTCGATATTGTAAAATATCAATATAATTTCATTTGCGATATAAATTGACATTATATCGCTATAAACTACAGGTAGTCCTCGGGTTACGACGGTCTCGGGTTACGACCTGTCGAAGTTACGACGCATCTCCCTTAGTCACATTACGCGGTTAAGTCGGTTTTACGCCGTTAAACGTCGTGGCACAGCGGCGGAAGAATACAGTATGCGGTGCAGTGGCGGAGGAATACAGTACTGTACAGGTACCACTGTATGAAGGAGGACGGCATTACTAGCATCCCAGTAGGCCATTAGACCTTCATTATGGCTCCCAAATGCAAGGAGGACTGTTCTGATGGCAGTACATCAAGGAAAAAGAAGGCCATCACCATGGACTTACGTCGAAAATCGGTTCACGCGCTTGGTAAAATGGGTACGGCACATGTTTTACGTACGTTCTGACTTATGTCGAAAATCGGTTTACGACGCCGTGTAGGAACGGATCTACGTCGTAAGTCGAGGACTACCTGTACTGTATATAGTTATACTTGAAAATCCACTGGGAGTATATAAAACAATAACATAGCATAGTCCCCTGCGATGCTGTCTCACTTGTGGATGCTTGTTCCAGCTGCAGTGTGGGATCCTCTGCACTCCTGTGCATGAAGGACAGACTTTTTAAGTTCAAAGTTTTTGTCTATCCATTGTGCTGTAAGACTAGTCATGCTAACAGGGCTAACACAACATTCAAATGTCTGTGGTTAAACTCACTCAACAAGTCCTGCTATCGGCTATTAGCTTCTCAATGACGTCAGGAAGGACGGCTTGTAACTCGGGTAACGTTACGTCGGAAAAATCTCTCTTGACTGCGGACGATGTAGCGAGACAACGTAGTCCATAAATCTTCAGAATCCGACATCCTCACCAATGAAAAATAAACCTTCCGCACCGCCATTTTGAATTTTCCTCTCTGCCGTGAGATCGAGTAGGCACATGTGAAGTCATCGCGTTGCGCTGTCGCTGCAACATCATCAGGTTGTGCTGCTGCTGCAGGTAAAAACAGCTCCTTTTATATTGTTGAATTATTGTAATGGAATGTCCGATGTCCGATATAGAATTTAAATGCTAGTATCGGATGATACCGATACCATGCCAATAATATCGTGCATCTCTTAATCTATTATCTACTGCTTGTTCTCATGTCTAAATGCATCATCGAGACTCAATGGGATTAACCTGTCCATCAGTACTGGGGTTCCCCAGGGTTGTTACCTCTCCAGTACTCTTCACCATTTACGCAAATGACACATCAGCAGCTGCCCCGGGAATTATGTTTTTGAATTCTCTGACAAAACTGCTATTCTCAGCTTGCTGCATAAGGTTATGGACTCTTCATCATATTTTAATGAAGTTCAGTCTTTTGTTCAATGGTGTGATGACCACCACCTTGTTATTAATGCCAAGAAAACAGAAGAGATGCTGATTGACCCCAGGTCTCGAAGTGACAACCTCCCATTTTTTTAGCCATGACCAGAAAATAAAACATGTCTGTTCTTACAGGTATCAGGGTGTTCACCTAGATAATCTGTTCAGTGGGAAATTCATGTTAATATGCTGTACTCTCGGCTACAGCAGAGATTGTATATTTTACAAAGACTCAGAAACTTTGGTGTTAACCAGAAGCGTATGGTTTTATTCTATCAGGCCATACTGGAAAATATCATCAGGTTTGGAATGTCAGCATGGTATCGTAATCTCTCTGTGCAACTTCAGTCTAAACTTAGTCACATGGTGCAAACTGCAATGAAGGTGATAGGAAGGACTGACCACCCCTCCCTGCAGTCTGTCTATAATGATTCTGTCCTCAGACATGCTCAGAGGGTGTTGTCTGACCCCGCTCACATCCTCAACTCACAATACGAACTGTTACCATCTGGAAAACAGTGTCGAGCCCCTGCTTGTAGACTTAACAGATTTAAAAAACTCATTTGTCACTACATCCATCAGATTGCTAAATAAAGTAGGCATATAGTTTTTTGTTATGCACTGATGCTCTGGTCTCATTGTTGTTTATTTGCTGGAATGCAAGTGGGAATGTGCAATATGTGTTTTTATTGAATTATTTGTTTTTATTAATAGGGGTTTTATATTTCTGTATTTTATTATGGGGTTCATGTGATTTTATTGGTGGTAGTGTATTTAATTGTGGAAGAAGCTTTGTTAGCGCACAATATTCAAGACAAATTTCCCCTTCGTGACAGTAAAATATCTATCTATCTAAATAAAGGTTGATTGAATGTTGGGTCACAGGTCTCAAACCATCTGTGCATCACTGACTTGACAAAGGTCCAGTTAGGATATCCACATGTTTGGAGAGATTTATTGATGTTTCTGTTCCTTTTCCTTCCCTTCTGTCTTCGTGGGGATGTGTTCGGCCCGATGCTGTAAAGTTCTGATGATGGAGAGTTTGTGTTCCAGAGGATGGTGAGAGTCAAACGGAAGATACTGGTCTGTGTGGGTTGGTTTTCTATAAACTTCAATGTTTCAAAGTTCAAAGTTCAAAAAGCTCAAAAAAAGTTCAAAAAACTTCAAAGTTTAATGAATACTTTCCCAAAATTCTAAGGAAGCATGTTTTTAGCAAATGTGAGGCTGCTTTTGTGATGTTTTTGCTCAGCACTGGTTTTGAACTTGGAATTCCCCCCTAAAGGCCATTTTGCCCCCTTTTTCCCCCCTTCTTATTGTTGAATCATGAACTCTGACCATAAGTGAGGCAGGTGAGGACTGCAGAGTGTTCAGTTTTGTTTTCAGTTGTTTTGTGACGACCTGAAAGAGTGCTTGATGTGCTCTTGGAATCATTTTGGTAGGAAGGTTCACAACTGTTATGTTTTTCCCATTTGTGGATAACGGCTCTATTTAAGTGATTTCTTGAAGCCACAGAACTGGCAATAATCAGACCTGGGTGCAGACTCAGGTAATTATTAATAAAAAAAATTTTTTTTCACAGAGAAACATTTGTTTGAATAGCTTTTTGTCCTGTTACATGCATGAAATCATCATTTTAAAACTGTAATTTGATTTTACTTGTCCTCATATTTTTGATACTAACATTTGTTTGATGGTTGAAATCATGTAAATGTGACAACAAAGCAAAAAAACAAAAACATGTAAGGGAGGAAATATATTTACACTAAATAAAAATTAATTTGGTAGGAAGGTTCACAACTGTTACGTTAAATTGTTAAAAAATATATATCTGAAATGATTTTAAATAGTAATTCTATGTGATTAAGGAAGTTAATGAGTTGTTCATTTCTTTTTTGTATTTAAAGGAAGTTGTTTGTTTGAATTGTTTAGCAGAAAAAAGGGGCAGATATGATAAGATTTTTTTCTTCATCTGCCACCTTTCATTTTATATTTTGTTTTTTTTCTCTTGTTATCTGAATGTTAACTGTTTTGTGTTTTTATTATAAAATAAATAAATACATAAATAATACAATTCAGTAATATTAAATCAATGCATTACGATTTCAATTCTAGGTTACTCCTCTGAGTTTGTGTATCTTAATGATCCTAGGTGCTATGCCGTCTAGGGCTTTTACCCTTGGTAGGGTCCCCCTAGGCTGATTTATCCTAGGTGACAGGCCAGACAAAGCAAAATTTATGATACACATATGAACAGAAGAAAGCAGGTAAATCAATATCCTTTATCTGTGCATGGGTCACCAGGGTCCAACCCTGGAGCCAGGCCTGAGGGAGGTGCTTCTTGGCAAGCACCTGGTGGCTGGGCCTTTATCCATGGGGCCTGGGCTTGAAGGACTCAGTACAAATGAGCTACATGGGGTTGCCTTTCTGCAAGCCCAACACCTGTAGGAGGGACCATACAGATTGGGTGCAAAGTGCTATGGGTATAAGCCTAAAATGGGGGCCTTGGCACTCTGATTCGAGCTTATCGAAACTGACTCTTGGAATATGGAATGTCACCTCTCTGGTGAGGAAAGAGCCTTAGCATGTAGGTGAGGTTGAGCGTATCAGCTAGATACAGTTGGACTTACCTTGCCGCAAAGTGTGGATTCTTGAACCATTCTCCTTAAGAAGAGCTGGACCCATGGTTGAACGATGCCAGGCTGATGTTGGTCTACCTAATAACCCCCGGTTTGGTTCCTATGCATTGGACTTTTACCCGGTAGACATGTAGCTTCCCTGAGTCTTTGGGTGAGAGGACGGGCTCTAATTGTTGTTTATGCCTATGCCCGAATGGCAGTTCAGCGTACCCAGACTTTTTGTAGTCCTTAGCAGAGGTGTTAAGTAGAGCCCGACTGCTATGGAAATTTTGGCTATCGACGATACCGATATTGGTAGGGGAAGGCTGATGTCAATCGATATAATGGCTTAAAATTGTTAGCTTTGTCCACCCCCAAGGATCTAAGTGAACAGTGAGTGGAGGGGGTTTATTTAGCACAGCTGCTAGCATCCATGAAGCTAAGTAAATCAGATTCACGCTATACCACACTAGGGTTACAAGTGGTGCACTGATCATAAAAACAGTCTTCCTAATGTTTGTTCACATACTGTCCTCCACTATTCACCATAAAGTTTTCAAATGTGTTACAAAACTATACATTAAACAAAGAAATGCTCTTCCCTGTTCATTTTTTAAACATGGTGAAGGCCTAATTACTACTGACGCAGTGGCATGTATTTATTTATTTATTTATTTATTTATTTATTTATTTATTTTTGCAGAGAAGTAAAGATTTCAGACAATGTATTTCATTGAGGACGACAAAGATAACATTACTAACTGATATATTTCACCTCTACGTTAGACTTATTGTTCTGGCTAAAGTTTTACCAGGTAAAACCTATGCTAGGTTATCTAAGCATTAGCTTGCTAACTTGAGGGGCATGTAGCTAATAACGTGGGTTGGAGGACTGAAGATAATTTATTATTGTTGATTTTTTTAAATTTTACAAATCAGTAAAAATAAACTTACAGCAAAATACACTACACAGTATTGCTCCCTGTTTCAGCTGTGCTGAAAGCAAAAGTTAAAGTGAATGGCCATGGCTTAAAAGTAATCTGCTTGTACTCTCTGCTGGATACAATTATGGCTGGTTCCCAGCATTTTATGGGGTGAAAATTATAAGTGTTTATATCGGCCCATAATGGGACATTTATTACAGATACCAATAGGTCCCCAAACGTCTATATCGACCTAAAATATCAGCCCTACCAAAATATTGATAGGGATCTAGTGCTAAGTACTCCAAGGGGTGCTCCAGCTGGGAACTCAATCAATCAGCTCTAGGTCTTTAATGCTGACATGGATAGCAATGATCTAACCTGGATAGGCTTGAATGTGAGGTACGGTCTCTCTGAGCAGAACATGAACGGTGTTCAGTTGTTAGATTTCTGTGCGAGTAAAGGTTTGTCCACAACAAACAATATGGTAAAACTTAAGGGTGTTCATTCATGCACACATGCACATGGCACCAGACCACCCTAGGTGATGATAGATGTGAAAGTCTTGCTCTCCAATCTATTTTAGGCACTCAAGCTAAGAGAGAGATTTCAACTAATTAGCACCTGCTGGTGAGTTGGATCAGATGGTAGGGGAAGATACCAGACAGACCACATAGATCCACATAATGAAGTTTTCCTGGGAATGTCTTGATAATACATCAGTCAAAAGGATATTTGACTTCAGAGCAGTATCAGCTGGACATGAGAGCTGTAGTCCTGGCTGTCACTGAGACAAAAACTCAGATGTAGAAAGAGTTCAGTGAGGTCTTGAATAGAAACTCTTGATCGACTCCAAGAAGATTCTAGCAAACTGCCAAAAGGCTGAGGCAGGGAAAGTAGCACTTTACCAATACTATGAATAGCGGAGGTGGCATTGTGTTGACCTCAACCAATGATGTTGAGCAGTAGGATGAGTATTTTGATATCATTTTTTATTCCACCAACTTGCCTTCCGTGAAGGAAGATGAAGTGGGAGGTTTTGAGGTTGGTCTGTTCATAACTGTGGCTTAGGTCACTGAGGTAGTTCTCACTCATGCCAGGAGCCCTGCCACCACAGAGCTTTTGGTGTTTCTCAAGGCTCTAGAACTTGCTGACCTGTCTTGGCTGACATCTTTTCAACAACTTGTAGACATCAGGAGGCAGTACAACTGGATTGATAGATTGGGGTGGTGGTTTCTCTTTTCAAAAAGGGAGAGCGGACACCCCCTCCTCACAGGGGAATACAATCCTCAGCATCCCTGATTAGATCTATCAAAGAGTGATGAAGACAAGAGTCTGATTGATGTTTGACACTGAGATCAAAGAGTAACAATGTGTGTTCTGCCTCAGCATTGGAAGACTGAACCAGCTTGATTTCTTGAGTGGGGCATAGAAGTTTGCTCAACTAGTCTGTGTTTCGTGGACTTGGCGACAACATTAAAACAAGTTTTCTGGGGTATGTATTGAGGGTTGCTCAGCATTGGGGCTCCATTGCTTTGGGTCATTCAATCTCCAGACAAGCATTGCAAGAGACCCATGGGATGGCTATTAGAAAAACATTCAGAAAGGAATAATTGGATATAGATGTACAACTTTTTAAAAATTGGAGTCAGTTCAATTCAAAGTGGCCACCAGTTATTTGAAAAAAAAAAAAAAAAAAAAAAACATGTTTCTGTAAACGGACTAATTATTTTCTGCTTCTTTATAAATGTTTTTTTTAAACAGTGATGATGAGTATAGAGAGGTCAGTGCAAGTAAGGTTTCTGTTCTTCCAGGTTGTTTTTCTTTATATTTTGGCTGTAACTACCCTTCTGGTCTTCATTAAGTGATGTCAGTAAACTGTGTGCTCCTCAGCTGCAGCAGTAGGAACCACTCGAGCCCGTCCCAGCCAGTACAATCAAGCTGCAGAACCACTTCCACCCTCCATTGCTCCTCCACCTGCAGTCAACCAGGCACTGATGCAACAGCAGAATGGTAATGTTTGCTTTTGACACGTCATGTCCGAGTTTGTTCAAATTCCCATAGTTCAACTTTGATAATCTGTGGCACTGAGGGGAGCGGGTGTCCTCCATCTCTGTCGTTGCTGTCTTATGCAGTGCAGCCAGAAGCAGTGATGTCACGCTCCTTCACAGCTGTGTGTTTCATCATCTCAAAACCTCTTTCATTGCCTTGGGCTTCTCACTGCAGCACTTGTTTCTCTTTTCTGCTGTGGATCTTTGAAAAAAAAAAAAAAAAAAACTAAGTTTTGAAAATAATTACGTTTGACGGACTGAAGTTTTCCACAGTTTTTTTTTATTTGGTATAATCTCAACGAAAAACCTGATGTTTGCTTCTTTTACTGTTTTTAAACCCAGTTCAAAGACCCTTTGTCCTTTCTGCAGTGCCCCCTGGTGTGTGAATATTGGCATCTCATGTTTTCTTTTTTTTTACATCTGAAAAAAAAAAAGAACTGTTAATCACAAGGCATTTTATTAGAATAAAAAAACAGTTTAAAACATTCTTATGGTGTCTAAACCTACAAATTTTGTGTTAATACATAATGCTCGATTGGCCTTTCTTTATGTAAAGTGCCTTAATAGGCACAGGCCATGAGATTCTGATGATACAATAAACTTAAGCAAAAGGACCACAGCTTCCCTGTATTAGTACAAACTAGCAAAAAATTATAAGCTACATGTATTTGCTTCTATTTAAAAACAGTAATGTCCATACTAATGGTACTGCTGCTTGAATATTGTTAATTGCCTAATATTATCATAAACATTTGTACTACCAAACATAAAATTGATTTATGTATTTTTTACTGTAATGCACAGACTTAAAAAAGAGACTGAGTTTAAACAGTGACTGTCAACATGTTCACTTGCGTTCACTCTGTCAGCTTTTTCCTGCACTCAGGAGCGATTTTAAAACAAGATATGGTCAGCTTTTTTGTTGAGATGGAGCGAAGAAAGAGAATTGAAAATACCCTCCGTCTTTCTGTCTATGAATGTTGTGAGTAGAACTAGAAAAATAGAGGTACCAACTTCCATTATGGTGTGCTGCTGCATCTAGGCGTAAAAAGGTCAGTCTCAAAAATTGGGTTGCCACGTCAAAATCTAAGATGGCCACCAACATAAATATGTGTAAGCCGGCCAGCCCAATCATTTGAGGAAACTACACTTTCTGGTTTTATCTTGCTTAAAAGTATAGTTTCCTCAAATGGTTGGGTGGCTGAAGATTAGTCTATAGCGGTAAGCCCACCACTGGTCACCCCCTGGCTCCACCATTGCACCTGGTGGTGGATAAAATTGCTCCCTCCACACTGCAGGATCTGTCACTTGGCGCTGCCTCTGACAAGCAAAAATAAAATAAAAACCTACCTCTGTTCTTCTCCACAGTGTAACTCCAACTCACTTTAATATCTTGCAACAAAACATGTTTTATTTGCATTCTCTGTTTAATTCCAGTCCAGAAAAACACTCATCTTGAAAACAACAAACATTCACCATTCAAATCCCTCAGCGATGGGGGACATTGATGTACTGCTTGTTTATATAACTTTTTACAATGATACTGAAAATCAAGACTAACTTTTTATTTTGATCACAAATGTTGAGATTCATTTTTACATTTAACTGTCAAAGAGTCAGTATTCATGTTTATAGCAATGATTTATAGAAGTATTGTAGAGGACAGATTGTAGACGTTATAGTCATAATTTGCCAAGAGCAGCTTGTTTAGGACACTGTAGGCAGGTCTATGGATACATACAGTACCGGTATATGTTTGAGACATGAAGTTCCTTTAAGTCTGTTTTATATTTGGACCTTCTGTTTTTTTAGAGCTGCATTTCCATTTTGAAAGAAACAAAAAGGAAAAATCTTTCTACTTCTTTTTGTCATCAGCTCCACAACTTATACACGTGAAAAATTTTACTAAAGCACAGTACCACATACATTTAGTTAGATTTCGAGTAACTGACAGAAGGAGAAAGTCACAAATTACTTTCCCGTACTTTACTGTAATTCAGCATTGTTTGTGCATGTTGTATTTTTGCAGTTATTTTCAGTATCTGTACTCTTATTTAAGTGTTTTATTTTAAATATTGTACTGATTATTGTAGAAGTTGAAGTAAAACTAATGAAATAAATAAACTCCTGTAAATCCTGCCCATGTTCAAAGACACCATGGCTCTAAGTTAAAGGAAGAAAGCAGCTTAATTCTGCTGTTAAATGTGCTAACAGAGACAATCAGACCTGCAGCCTGTGGTGGGGAGTAAAAAAAAACAAACATTTGTTTTATGACTTAAAACAAGGTGTTCATGGTTTAATAAGAAACTTTGTGAAAATTGTTGCAGTTGTAGCAACTACATGAAAATTAAGCTGATGAGCCACACCATGAAGATCTGGGAGAGAGTTGTGAAAGATAGACTTTTAGACGAGAGGTGACAATCTGTGAGCAACAGTTTGGTTTCATGTCAAGAAAGAGCACCACAGATGCCATCTTTGTTTTGAGGATGTTGATGGAGAAGTACAGAGAGGGTCAGAAAGAACTCCATTGTGTGTTTGTGGATTTAGAAAAAGCAT
>JARVGS010000672.1:4667673-4678303 GCA_031762315.1 Hypsolebias antenori
GGGCCAGATTGAAGTCACCCGCGGTCCGGAAATGGCCCGTGGGCTGCCATTTGAATAGCCCTGGAGTAGACAGATGGTTTGAGAGGGGGGGTGAAGGAGGTTTGTTATTTAAAATGAGAGAAACCATTTTTAGAGGAGGAGGTCTCATATTTCTATCCATCCATTACCTTTTACTCGCACTCTAAAACGTATAATGCAGCTTTATGCCTACCCATTGAGTTTCACACCTATCAGGAGTCTCATTCATGTGCAATGCAATGTCCTGTTTTTAGTTTTCTACACCGCCTTACAGTCTAGCTGTTTTTTCCACTACTTTTCCTTTTGATTGTCCTTTTGGATGCCATTTTAACTCGTTAAAACAATTAATTTGTACACATCCTTTATGATTGTCTATTTTTGTCGTCGTCATCCACTGTGGCCATCACTCTTTGTCAAAACCAGGTCTCTCTTGTAAATGAGTCCCCGAAGCTCAATGGGATTAACCTGCATAGATAAAGGTTGAATGAATGAATGCGAGTGGCTCCACTGTAAAGCAGACTAACCAAGACTCTAACGAACCCCTATTGTGAGGATTGATAGGGCAATCTACATACGAATATAGCTTAGCTCAGCTTTATAACTCGAACCCCACACTCTCTGTTCTTTGAATTCAGAAATCTCCTCAGATGAGAAGTGAAACATCTTCAGTTACAAAGTCCAGTTGTTTTTTAATTTATTTTTTATTTTAATCTTGTTTGGATTTACCATGTCCTGAGTGACTGAAAATCTTTACCAGCATGTTGCAAAAGAGGAGAATGTCATATTTAAATATTGCTCCCACATAAAAGCCATGTCATAATGTTTTGCCCATGGCTGTGTGTTTGTGTGTCTGTCTATTAGCAAAATATCTCATAACCCAGAAGACAGACCTTAATGAAACTTTAACAAATCAATCAGTTAAACTATAGCTATTCCTGGTTATCCTTTGGACAAAAGTTTTTGAACAACACAATTCAGTATGGCTGCCAAAGCCTACAGTTATTGTACTAAAATTAAAATGTGATGGGAAAGTAGCTGAGACTCATGCAACCATATTGTCATTTTCAAGGTTTGACTAAAACAGTTGTGTACCTGTGACATTTTTCAGCTCAAAATGAATTCAGTTCAAAACTGACACAAAAGGCAGTGGGCAATATGTTTACCTTAAAAAAAAGTTTTTTAATAGACAATAAACATTTAACCAGCATCATTACGCTGCCTGCAAACCTTCTCATGATAGCAACTGAAAACCACAGATGAAACGCTGCATCATAAGTTAAAGTACTGTCACAGAACAAAAAGATGAAGAGTATTTCCCAAATTTCTAGAAGTTGTCAGCTGTTTGATGTAAACAACTGAAACATCACATTAAGCATTTTGCTGGAAATCACTAAATGCTTCATCAGTTGTTTGACATGCCATTCAGTCACTCTTAGCTAGCTGTGATGCTGCTGTTTACTGACGTATGATTTCTGTTTAGAACAGACCCTTGTACTTGTTTAGAAATAGATCATCTGCGCTGATATTTATTATATTAACATTGGCCCTCACTGCAGTGCAGACATGCTGTATCCCTTTTTCTATCCATCCAGCCTTTATCTTAACCACTTCTTCCTTTCTGGGTCACAGGGAGGTCACTAGTGTCCATACCCAGCCATCACTATGTGAGAATTGGGGGACACCCTGGACAGGTCTCCAGTTCATCGCATGGACACATAGAGACAAACAAGACAACCATTCACGCTCTCGCTCACACTTAGAGACAATTTAGAGTTACCAATCAGACAAATTTACATGATTTTTGTCTGTGGGAGGAAACTGGAGTACCTGGAAAAAACCCATGCATGCACAATGGCTCAGTTAGTAGAGCTGCTGCCTCTCAACAAGAAGGTTGCCAGTTCAAATCCTGGCTGGGGGCCTTTCGGGTGGAGTTTGCATGTTCTCTCCGTGCATGCATGCGTTTTCTGCGGGAACTCCGATTTCCTCCCACAGACCAAAAACATGCATGTTAGACTGATTGGTAACTCTAAATTGTCCATAGGTGAGAGAGAGAGTAAATAGTTGTTTGTGGAGGCTGTGGCTGAGTGGTTAGAGCAGTCGTCCTCCAATGCAAGAGTTGGGGGTTCGAATCCACAAGCAGTCACATGTCCAAGTTTCCCTGGGCAAGACACTGAACCCCTCATTGCCTCCAATGTGTGCCCCATCGGTGAATGAATGTGATCTAAAACTCTGATTAGTCTCTTTAGAATGATTTGTTCAATTAGCTTTGTAGAAATCTAGTAGAGTGCTGTATGAATGGGTAAATGAGGACACAGATTGTAGTTTAAAGCACTTTGAGTATCTTGATCAGATAGAAAGGCGCTATGTAAGTACAGTCCATTTACCATTCACAGAGAGAACATGCCAGCTCCACACAGAAAGGCCCCCGGGCTGGGATTTCTCCTGTCAAATTCTCGCTGAGAGGCCGCAGCTCTACCTACTGCACCACTGTGCTGCAGATAGATAGATAGACAGATAGAGAGACAGACAGATAGATAGATAGTGTAATGGAAATAAATTATTCAGACTCTTGAATAAAGGGATGAGGAAACAGTCTTTGTCTTTAAATTTATTTTCTCTTTGTAAATGAACTCATATTTTATATAAACTGTATAAACACTGTATATACAGTATACTGCTGCTTGGTGGTCAGTGCTGCAGTCGTAATCCTGACGTCGCAGATTCAGCCCAGGTCGCATCAGGAATGGCATGCAATCTCTGAAGAAGGGAGCAGCCAAATGAATCTTACTATATATATATAAAATATATGGTAAAAAAAAATATTAAAAGGTTAGTTAGATGTTAAAAGTATCATAAAGGTAGTAACTTATTAAAGTAGATGTTCAGGTCCAAAATCCACAACCTTTGACTTGTCTGAGTTAAAAAGCAAAATTAAGAGTCATACAGGTTATATTGTCTCTAAGACAAGCTTTTAATCTAAATAATGGATTACATTTTTTCAGGTTTCATTGAATAATAAAATTGGTTTTCATTGGCAAAACAATAAAAATGTGATCATATCTGTCACAGAATAGAATAAACCTTTCATTCTAACACAGTAAACCCTTTCTTTTGGTTGTGACATCGTTGCTGGAACAAAACCTGGAACACATAAATAAGTTATTTCCAGTCTCTGTGCATATTTGTTGAGTTTCAGTCTTTCCTCTTCACGCAAATATTTTTGAAGCTCATCACAAGCTAATCTGAAGAGGCTTTCCCATGCTGAGGAGCAAGGTTGGCTCTCACTGCTAATCATCCAGGTGGTAAAGTCATCTGAAACATTTGTGGGGGAGGAACATCAGATCATCATGGGATGGATTATGATTTTTTTTTAACATTGTTTAACCTCACAGCATGAATAGGTTCTAAAAATTCAAAACAGCTATCTTTCTTTGTATGCATTCGTGGTGCACAAATACAGAGACAGTAGATGACAGGCCTGCACAGCCGTGGAATTTTTTTTTTTTTTTTGTATTTTTCCCCCTTGCATTTCAAGATAGCATAAAAGATTTGTACACCGCTGTAAATCTCTGCTTTGTTTAAAATTTATAAGCCTGCAAACATCTGGTTCAGCTTAATCTTGTAGATATTTCACCAATTATTTGAAAAAATTTGGGAAAGCACTACCGGTAAATGTAATTAAGGGACAAATCACATATGAAAGGGTTTACCCTGACTAAATATCACTCAATGTCAAAAGACAGGCAATATATTTTTAATCTGTATGTGCATTTACTTGTGTGTCTTTTAGATATATATATATATACATATATGAACATTAAAATGGCTTGACTTTTTCTGTAAGTAATCATTTGACCTACAAAGTACATTTAAATTTGATTAATTACTAAAAAATAATTAACTTAAAAATGGTTACATTTCATTCAGTTTGCCAGTTATTGAGTTAGTTAGTTAAAAATTGCTGTGGTAGTAGCTGGCAATCATTGCCATGAGTTCTACCTATGGTGTAACAGTTTAGCTTAAAACTTTGGTATTAACTGTTGGAGCCAACCCCGTTTGCCTCTTAGGACATTTTCTTATGAACTACTGAACAAAATTTGATAAAACTTTCCAAAAATGTGCATTTATTGCATTCACACTTACAACGGAATCACGTGTAGTCAATCCAGTTCAAAATCCAAGTCAAGATATCTGCTACAGATGATGAAACTTAGTAAAAACAAAAAGGCTTAAAAATTTCATATAATATGGATTGTACAAAAACATTTACATTTGACTGATAACTGTTACAATTAAGACATTGGTTACTAATAAAGCTTTGTTTTAGCCTCAAGATACCAAAAAAATTTAAAATACCTTATTTTTTAAATTATTTGGAAGTATCTCTAATTCCTAAATGAAAGTCAATTGGCAGCTGAGTTTCTCTTTGGGACTTTACAATCTCCTCAAGCTGTAAAAATCAAGGACCATATTATCTGTCCTTAACAAATTGGTGGCTCTACGATATATTAAACTATTTTAGCAACGTTCATTTCCATCCATCCATTATCTTTACACGCTTCTTCCTTTTTGGATCATGGGGGTCACACTGGTGCCTATATCCAGCAGTCACTGTGCAAGAGGCAGGGGACACCCTGGACAGGTCTCCAGTCCATCACAGAGACACATCATTTGTTTTTTTATTTCTTGTGTTTATAGAGTGTACTATATTCCAAAGGTGGAACTGCAGTGGGTTTTGTTTCAGCACTTTTAAACCTTAATAAAAAGTGATCCACTTGTTTCATTCTTCACTGATTTGTTTGAGACCAACAGTATGTTCAGCAATATGTCTGATAATTGATCAGCTCAAGAAAATGATTCGACCTCGGTAAATTTCAATTCAATCGTATTTATTCATTTTATTTATATAGCACCAAGTCACAAAAGAAGTCGTCTCAGGGCACTAAACAGAAACGTTTCTCTCTGATAAAGGTTGTACATTAAGTGAGTGCACAGTCTTTTCCTAATTTGTATTAAACTGCAAAGGTTGATTTAAAATCATATTTACATATTTAACTTCCTGTAGCTGTTGGTGTTTTCCCCATCATTTTGTGGAAGCCAAACTGAAACTTCATCCATTATAAAGTCTATGTCAACTCAACAGCATTTTTCTGGGTGTCTATAAGACAGGATCATCTATGCTTTAAATTTTTGACATTACCAGCATACAGTCAGTCTTAAACAAACTAAATTAAAGACATGGCAATCCCTGAAATAATGCATATCACTCACCACCACCATACCAGAGCGTTAAACTAAGTTCATCTTATGATAGTGAGTTTTAGATGATATGGTCAGATCTTCAAAATAACATCATATTTGAACTGGGTTGACATCAAAAGATAATCAGTTGTAGATGTACATCTAATAATTACTTTATGAGAGTTTAATCAAAACCTGTCCTGTGAATAATGAGATATTTTACTTAAAGTGTTGACAACAGTTATTACAATTTAGTTTTAAGCTAAGCTCTTGCAAATGTTAGGGATTACTCTCAGCTACTACCATGCCAAACGTTAGGTCAATACTGTATTTGTAAATAAACAGTAGCCATGACATCATAAAAAGTTGCTCAGCTGTGGCGTTAATTTAAAATCAAACTAATTTTGAAATTTAACTAAATGTAAATTTACATTATACGATTACTTTCTGAGAATTTCATTAAAAACTGTTCATTAGATCACAAGAAATGTTGATAACAGTCAGCTGAACACATGCCTGAGCTTGCCGCCAAAAGTGACAGGACATTTAATTTACTTGTACTGAATCACTTTAAGGGCAAACTGTGTCTCATTTAACTTTTTTCTGTTTGTCTTTTTAGATCATTCAACATAACCTGGATTGGTCTTTAGTCATATGTTTAGACTGAGATATATTTTCTCATTTTACGTTCTACAGCTAGCATGGACGGACAGCGCCTTCTGAGCAGCTTTTTTCTTCTTGTCCTGATTAGTTTAACAAATGCTGGATTTGTCAGAAAAATCCTGCGACATCGACGACAGACTTTGTCGCCTCCTAAAGAACCTAACGTCACCATCCCCGGTGCAGGACACCCTGTTGTTTTCAGCCACTTATATAACATCAATGTACCTGTCAGTTCCCTGTGCTCCGTGGACGTGGATGCACCAGAAGGAGTTCAGATCCATCCCAAGGACACAGTAACAGGCCACCACATCACCGAACACACACTTGATGGAGAGAACCAGATCATCTTCACCCATCGTATCAACATACCCCGCCAGGCCTGTGGCTGCAGTGAAGATCTGCCTGGTCTGAAGGATCTCATGCGTCGATTAGAAATGCTTGAAGGAGAAGTCTCAACCTTGAGGGATCAGTGCAGCTGTGAAGGGGCCTGCCGCAGTGCACAAGTTTTGGGTAGGTGGGATTTGTTTGCCATATTTGTGTATTGCATTGTGATGTTTTGGGAAATTGATCATTACATTCAACCCTATGAGATTTGCCACAAAAACAAGCTTTCTTCTGCCTTTTGCTTTTTTAAAGGAGAAATGAGAACAAAACCCTACTGCAATGGCCATGGAAACTACAGTGCTGAAACGTGTGGTTGCATATGTGAGCCTGGTTGGAAGGGCACCAACTGCACTGAGCTCGATTGTCCTGGTAGATGCCAGGAACGAGGCCACTGCATTGATGGAAAATGCGAGTGCTTGAAGAACTATACCGGGAAAGACTGTGAGTTTGAAATCTGCGCTTTTGACTGTGGAGCCCATGGCCACTGTGTGGATGGTGTTTGTATTTGTTCAGATGGGTTTTATGGAGAAGACTGCTCACAGAGTCAATGCTTGAACAACTGCTTGGGCCGTGGTCACTGCGAAAACAGAGACTGCGTATGTGATGAACCTTGGACTGGATTGGACTGCTCTGAACTCCTCTGCCCCAAAGACTGCTATGACCGTGGACACTGCAAGAATGGCACATGCTACTGTGATGAGGGCTTTGGCGGGGAGGATTGTGGGCAGCACACCTGCCCCAACAACTGCAAGGGCCATGGTTTCTGTATTGATGGTAAATGCATTTGCTCTGCAGGGTACAACGGTGAGGACTGCTCTCAGCTCACCTGCCTCAAAGACTGTAACAGTAGAGGCACGTGCTTCAATGGAATGTGCATTTGTGACTCAGGCTATCAAGGTGAAGACTGCAGCCAGTTGGCATGCCTTAACAACTGCAACAGCAGAGGTCAGTGCATAAACGGACAGTGTTCGTGTGATGTTGGCTTCCAGGGAGATGACTGCTCCGAGCTTTCCTGTCCCAGGAACTGCCAGCTGAGGGGGCGCTGTGTTAATGGTCAATGTGTATGTGATGAAGGCTTTGCCGGCGAAGATTGCAGTATTCACATCTGCCCCTCAAACTGCTATGCCCGTGGGGAGTGCATCGACGGACGCTGTGTGTGTCACGCAGGCTTTGCCGGTGAAGACTGCAGTGATTTGAGCTGTCCCAACAACTGCAGAAGTCGAGGTCGGTGTATTGATGGGCAGTGTGTCTGTGAAGAAGGATTCAGTGGAGTGGACTGTAGTCAGAAAGCTTGTCCAAATGACTGCCTGGCACTGGGTCACTGTCATGAGGGTAAATGTGTCTGTCAAGAAGGCTACACTGGAGAGGACTGCTCTGTCCTCACATGTCCAGATAACTGCAACAAAAGGGGGCGTTGTGTCAACGGCAGTTGCACCTGTGACAGCGGATATGAGGGTGAGAGCTGTGCAGAACTGAGTTGCATTAACAGCTGCCAAGACAGAGGCCGCTGTGTGAACGGTCAGTGCATCTGTGAAGAGGGATACATTGGGGAAGACTGCTCAGAAGGTAAGAAGTTCTCAGTACGAAAATACACACAAACAATTAGCAGATGTTTCTGAAAGTTTCCACAAAGTACTATAAGACAAGTCCAGAATAGTGTAATTTTTTCCATTCTCAAAATTCACTCACCACTCTTCCTGGAAATATTTATTTTGGTGAACATTAAAAAAAAAGATTCTTGGATTGTGTGTTAATGCTTCCTGCTCTTAGTTTGTGCTTTCTTGGCAGTTGTTCACACCACAGTCAAATTTAGTTTTGTAGTTTAATGTGAAATTCATCTCCTGAATTACAAAATCACACACAAAGTTAAAAATGTAGCTAAAAATAAAATAAAATATTACAATTAATAAATAGGAAACGTTGCTTAATATTGATTTTATTGCTTGAAAAAAAAAAAACTTTTGCACAAAGGTGTCACCTCTTTTTTTTCCTGCAGCGAGTCAACGCTGTGTTTCAGGAAAACAGTTTTTCTTGTTCTGTTCGTGTCTGGTCTGTCTGTTCCAAATGGATTTCTAAACAGAATACCTCCACTGTTGGACCCAACAGTTTTTGCTGCACGCGTTTGATCATGTGAGGCCTAGAGTTAGTAGTGGCCATATCTATGCTCTTAAACCATCAAAATGTGTCCCTAGAGCAGAATATTTTATGCTCCGATAAGATTCTGTTGGAGCTGCTTATTCTGGTCACAGCAGACAGGGGTGGACATAATAAATTATTTGATAAATCCACTTGAAAAATGCAGTACAGTACTCAGAATCAGAATAAGCTTTATTATCACTGTACCATGATACAGCGAGAATATGTTCGTAGTCGTCCGAAAGATGGTCGGAGTGCATGTGGTTGTTGCTATGATAGCGTGGCCTCTTATCCTTTTCAGAATACATTTTTAGACAGAAAAGGGGACAAAGCCATGACGAGAAGATTGTGGCATTATAAAAAAGATCTCTTCACACCTTGTCCTAACAAGACACAATTTAAGACATCAACCAAAAAAAAAACTCTGCCAGCGAACACGTTACACATGCATTTGACGTCAAGGTGTTCCATGAAGCACTTCCAGATAAGATGGTCAGCCTCCACAGTTCTGATAAGCCTCCATAGAAGTTCTCAGGGCTGGGGGTGGGGGTTGTTGCGATAGATGAAACTTTTCCTTGGTTTACGTTTCCCTGGAGAAATTGATATATTGGCCTGTTTTTGAGGCCAACCAGGGGAGTCAGCTTCAGCTGAGCCACAACTGTTGATTTTTTTCAGGCAGACTGTTTTTACTTGTCGGCCGTGAGTCCTGCTGGTACTTTCAAGATCTGAAATGGCCAGTTTAGGCTGCATTCTGCTGGTCTGTGCTTACAAGCCACTCCAAGGTCGTTCCCAGCATGCTGGCGAGTCCCAAAGCCACAGGTGGCCTGCGATTCTCACAAATCACTTCCATCTTATGGTTCAGCTCGTAAATCAGCTGATTTTGAGTACTCAAAGCATGAACCAAACCTTCATATGGCAGGCAGCCTGACCAGGGCCAAATTAGCTGCAGTTGTCTTCTTGTATGTTGATAGACTAGGAACCAGCCAATTCGATCCGATGGTGTACGTCTTCGGCGTCCTTCTGAGATTCTCAGTGCGACAGTGTAACTAAGAATATACTATGTTCACTAAACTAAGAATACACAAGACTAAGAATACACTAAGCACTAACAGTACATAATATGGTAGATATTCAGTCATTTAGGGCATGATAAACCACTTGCGATAACACCCTCAACACTTGTTTATTTTTGTAATATTTTTCTTATTTTCAATATTTCCAGTGTCACCTCCAAAGGACTTAAAGATTGGTGAGGTCAGCACAGACACTGTGGATCTATCCTGGGACAACAAGATGCTGGTCACAGAATACCTTGTCACATATGTGCCCACCAGTCCTGGGGGTCTTTTAATGGAATTCATCGTGCCTGGAGACAAAACAGCCGCCTCTGTTAAAGAGCTTGAACCTGGAATTGAGTACCTGATCAGTGTCTACGCAATCCTGAGCAACAAGAAAAGCATTCCTGTCAGTGCAAGAGTGGCTACAGGTACAAAATATGTTTCTGCACTAGTTCACTGAGAATATATTGTCAAATATCAAACTTTTATTTGTTTCACCCTCTATATTCACAGAGCTTCCACGGCCAGAAGGTTTAAGATTTAAATCAGTGAGGGAGACCTCTGTAGAGGTTATGTGGGACCAACTTGACATTTCCTTTGATGCCTGGGAGATCCACTTCCGAAACACGGTTTGTCTGCCCGTCTCTTTGAACGCTTTTTCCCATTTTATTAACATTCGTAGAAAGTGGGAGGTGATGGACTATGTCAGGTTTTCGGAAGATTCACTAAAACCTAGATTTATTTCAGTGCTAACCATTTAATTTTCTTTGACAAAGGACCTCACTGAAAGCAAATCAAGATGTCAGAAAGCTGAGGCTAAATCCACTCTTCAGAATCCGTGGCAGAAATGCTTTGAAAACAAATGGCTGTGCCTGCTGATAAGTCAGAGCATTTCATTTATTCGCCTCCGTCAACGTTTCGCTCAACTTTAAAAATGCTGGCCTTTTTCTGACCTTTGGATTTCTTTTGCTGAAATTGGTACATCCTATTTCTTTGCTATCTGGGAAATGCATGTCAGAAGCAAAAACTGATGGAACTGCAAAAAAAAAAAAAAGGTTGTTTTATGTTGAAGGGTGTCCACTGTCTGCAAAAAGTTTATGCAAACAATTATGAAGACGATTCATACTCCA
>JARVGS010000672.1:4746661-4756961 GCA_031762315.1 Hypsolebias antenori
TTCCTCGACTTACGGCAAAAATCCGGACTTACGAACGGGTTTGCGGCGCAGTATAATGAGTTCTGACTTACGTTAAACTCAAGTTACGAACGGTTTGTAGGTATGGAACCCGTTCGTAAGTCAAGGACTACCTGTATATAAAGGCAAAAACAGTCATTCAGTGGCATTCAGTGACAAATTTAAGAAGTTTTATTACTGTAATCACATTTTGACTTGTTAACATCACACTGTGATTGTTTTCTTTGAGAATTCAAATTTTTGGACTTTATTGGCAGTAAAACTACTTGAACATTCAAAACCAAATGACTGTTAACAAATACAGGCAAACTCGACAGACAGCTTTAACAAAAGCAATGAAAAAATGTCATTGGTTTTTCATATTTTATTATTTACTGAATTAATTATTGTTGCAAAACTATTAAAACAGTTATTGAAAGCAAAAAAGAGTCTTTGTCTTGTTAAACACCCTCCACCCCCAGTTTGAGAACCAACACATTGTCTAGTTTTACATATCTGTGGGATCTGCCTGTACATATCAACTCCTGCTCATCTGAGCACCAATCAGCAGCACCTGAGGATCATTGGCTTGATGAGCAACAGGAGCATTAAAGGCTGCAGAGGACATCCAGTCAGCACTGGAGCATTACCTGCCAATGCATTATCCCCAATGTCCTCCTGCTTCCTGGCTTTCCCTCTGAGGACCTCAAGCTCTCCTGTGCGTCCTCTCCATGCCTTTCTACTACTGTCCTGCCTCCTGCCTGAAACCATTGGGTCACCCTTCCCCAAGATTGACTCCAATCCCTACCGTAAGAAAGAGAAGCAGAAATATTATCTACCCTTCTCTTACTCTTCAGAGTTCCAGCTCCTTCCCTGGTACATTTGCTGACAACCGTCACTTTATATATAAACACTGTAAACCTTATTTAAGTCTTGATATCTGTTTGCCTCAGTCCTTGTATATCAATCATCACAATATTTTGCATTGTTTAAAAAAAATTGTTAAAAACAATCATACGTTTTTTTAAATGGCATATAGTTGTATTTGTATTTAATGTTTAGAAATATAAAACCACCTGAGAGTGTTAACAAAAGCATAAACACACAATGACTAATCCCACAACTCTATACTAACAATAAGCATTCCTGGACATTGATTCATGCTCATTAAGCTTCCTGATAAACCAGCGCTGCAGCAGCATGACGGTACTGTGCCAGATGGTTAATTTAGTTGTTTTTGGGGGATTTCTCAACCATAACAGAACTCACATTAAAGATTGGGAAACTGTTTTATGCCAGATGACGTTCCTGTCCTGTCCTCCTTTCTTGGACTCAAACTTGTAGCCTTAGCATTACAAACAGTATTTTCAACTTTCTTTAAGCTACATTACAATTTTTACATTAAAAATTCCTGCTGTACACCACCAATAAAAAAATAATAATAATAATACAAAACATATTGTAGCCTAATACAGCACATATAATGACAAAATAAAGTCCAAATCTTCTCCCTTTTTGTGAAACTGTGCCTATTTAGATGAACAAAGCTGATATCCTCGCAGGAATTGAAGAAAGGCACAAAGCTATTTCTCGACAACAAAATCTCTCTGTTTTTCATTTTTATAGCAGTTGTGCTTAAAAAGCTTGGCTCACATTAATGTTACCTGTTTCTTGATGTGCATTCTGCACCTCTTTCAATTTGGAGGAGCATATTTTGGGTATCTGCTGAAGCACCTTAATGCAATATTTATCCTGTATTATGACTGTTGAACGAATAATGCTACACTTATTTGTTTTATTTGTAAGCTGCATGGTGGAACAGTTGGTTCACATCAGTGACTCACTGCAATTAGGTCCTGGGTTTAATGGGATCTTTCTGTTTGAAGTTTTCATTTTTCATGCATGTATGGGTTTTCTCTAGGTACTCCATTTCCTCCAACAGAAACATACAGTATGTGTTGGGTTAAGTGGTGACTAGATACATCATAAGGGTTAGCAAGTATGAATGGTAGTTTCTGACCTTGTGATGGATTGGTGTTGTGTTTATGTACTGTACTGCATCACCCAATGACCACTACAGAAGAGGGAACCAGCTACCCATGACCCAGAATATGCATTCATTCAAGGAGTTCCACTTTCATTGGAAATGTTTTAAGGCTGACTTGCAATGATTCATGTTTTATGTCGTCATGCCCAGTAAGTGTGATTTCTGTCTGCCTTGCTAACTTCTCCACACTCATCAGCTTCACTCAGCTCACCTGTGCCACTCCCGATCTCCCTCCTTTTGCACCTGTGCACTGTGCTTCTTAAGCACTCCCCAGTTTCTAGCCTCCCTGCTAGATTATCTGATCGCCTTGTGCCTGAAGTAATCCAGTGTTCTAGCTCCTGCTCTCTCTTGTTCCTGTTATTGACCCCACTTCATGACCACGGATTCCTCTCGTTTTTGCCTTGCCTATGGCAGATAATTTCTGCATCAAATATTTGGACTTCAACTTCTGCTCTGATTTCTGACTACCTATCTCTGATAACTCCCTCCTATGTCTTATCTGCCTCTCTGTGAATGACCCATGCCTGTTTATTGACCACAGTCTCAGACCACAGACTCAAGGAGTTGTTAGTTCCCATAGCCAAGCTCCACAGACTGAAGAGGAGTGTTTGTTGGACCTTCCAGGCAAGGCTGATTCTAGAATCTGACCGTTCGTGTTGTTTAGCCCCCAGTGTTGACAATGGCTCTTGGCTTGAATAACACAGTGGTAGAGCTATCATTTCTAACCCGAACCCAAAACCTGGCCCGGACCGCCCCAGATAAGGGATGGGCCGTTATAATGTGATTAATGGGTGGGCCGGGCCGGTCTCGGGCTTTTAATTAGGTCAGGATCAGCCACGATCCAATTGTATGATAACATGGCCTGCCATACATCCACCAGCTGCACACTGCCATTTCACGCAAGCTGACTGGCCTTGAAAGAGGTGAAAAGTTCAATTAAGCTTCAGCTGGGACTGTACTGCCAGGCAGCGACCCATCTCCCAAATGGGCGTTCATTCAGCCGCTGCCCTCAGCGGACGTGCGTGGACAATGACCCAAACAGGTGAGATCCCAAAGCAGATGTATGGGTCAGCTCTGTCCGCATGTCTCAGTAATTCAGAAGAATGCAGGCAGAAACAGGGTTTAAATACGTTTTTACGGGCGTGAAATTACAAACACCCTCTCAGCTCTGTATCTTCTGCCACTTTTATTAAGCTACGCATCCCCGACCGTTAATAACTAATTTTAAATGTCAGATTTTTTTTCTGGGTTAGGAGTCAGACCTCTAATTATTATTAATTCGTCTGGTTGGATGGGGTTTGGAAATTATAACTGCGGGCTGGGTCGGATCAGATTTTTTTTGGCCCAAATGCAACTCTACGCAGTGGCCATTGACGTCAGAAGCATTTTTAATGTGTGAGCAGGGGGGAGGGGAGAGAGAGACAGAGACACACACACTGGTGGGGCGGGGGGAGGTCTGGGAGTCCTCTCCCAGAAAATTTTTAATAAATTACATGTAATTTCCAATAACCATCTACATTTACCTTCATAAGTAAACACGATTTAATTACTTTAGAGAGCATGGCACAACAAGAAGTAGCACTAAACTAGAAGCGTGCAATGCAGACACACTAGCTAAAATACTACAGACGTAGCAGCACTCTGCTTTCATTACACAACCCAATAAAAACTTTGCACAAATTAGTTTTGTATTACTGTTAACTTATCATAACAAAGACTAAACTTGTACAATCAGATGTTGCAACATATCTATATAGACAACATGAAAAATGAGGAGAAACATGTCGGCGGACATTTGAACTGCCTCTCGGCTGAGATCCCGTCAGCCCTGTTGAAATTTTGCCTTTTATGGTTATATCCCCGCTGCCTATAAGCTGGATTTTGTCTTTGAGACTGGTATCGCTGCATATTTGTGATATGGCCTCGAAGCAAAAGAAGTTGAAGGTTTTGGTCTCTTCTCCCACACAGCCCGCTGCTGCCACCACTGCTGCCGCCGCTTCCGCGGCCACAGCCTTGAACCTCCCTGATGGAGGTGTGGCGAGTACAGCAGGTGGGACTGAAGGTGTGTCGCCACCACCTTCACCAAGCTCTGGAAGTAAGTAATAAAAGTTAGTAACTCTGGATTGCTATTGAGAGGATCTTTATTTAAAAAAGCATGTCATCAGCATATAAAGAAACTTTATGCTCTGTGCCTAATCAATTTATACCTTTAATGATGGCAAACTTGCGTTCTATAACTGACGCAAATAGAAGTGGTGAGAGTGGTTACCCTTGCCTCGTACGACGTTGCAACTTGGGAATATTGATAATTCAATAGTATTAGTCACTGTCTCTAAGTTTATCGCATTCAAAATGGAAATCAGAAAGGTCACTCTCACTAGTTGTTATATATCACCCACACTCCTCAGTTTTTGTCGGAATCCTAAGATTTCTTAATTGAAAAATACTGTATGTGTAACACTCTTTGTAATGATGATGATATGTGCATCACATTTCAATAAATTTCCTTGAGTGATCAGAAATTATGGACGAGAAAGCAAAGACCTTGTTTTAATTTTGACCTTGATGTGCGACCTGCACCTTGAAGCTGGGGTAATGAGCAGTGCATGTGACACTCAATCTCGTGATGATGCCTATGTGTACGGTAAGTAGTTTTGTCAAATTATCTTGAGTGGATCAGAAATTATGGATGGGAAAGGAGAAAATTTTCTGACATACAAATGAACAGAGAAACTTAATATGTCCCATATAAAAAAATCAGTGACAAAATGACAAAATTCTAATTTTACTATTCAGAAGCCTTGAATGGCTGCACAAAATCTTACATTCCTCTTCCAAACAGCTGAAATATTTCAGTCCGGAGGACATTTAAAATGTCCACTGCTGTCTAGTTAAGTGTATCTCTGATTAAACTGATGACTCAGGCCTGTATCATTTACACCAGTGGTGCTTTAAATAAATGATAGGATACCACATAAAAGAACAAGATTTTGTAGAGCATACTAAGAAATAACAATGAGCTGAGTGGTGAGAGGAAAACTGAAATCTTATCAGCAGTTCATGAGTTTTTAATCTGTCAGTGTCATCCACCACGTTCACATATTTCTTCCCTGAAGCTGTCATGAACTCAATCAGAAAAGAACTAGCAAGGAAGTACCAGACTTACATTGGCATTTCATTTTAAAACTCTTCTTGTCAGCGAGATCGGTAAAAGTAAAGACATCTGCACACACTGCATTGGTGATTTGTCTTACCACCAGAGAAGTTTGAGCTTGAAATTGTACCTAAATTCAAAACATGCCATTGATGCTAGCCCATCACAACAAACAGTGGAGGGAGGCTTCTGTAAACTAGGCTGGATGCAGCATTTGGAAAAGCAAGACACACAGCTTATCTTAAAACGCATCATCCCATTAACTACTTTATTCCTTCAAGTTGGAGGTGATTATTTGATCCAGAGAACTTTGGCAACATCCTCACCTTGTAAGATTTGACCTTTTTTTTTTAGTTAGAGACCCTGAAGCCACCTCTGTTATCAGTTTTACTGATAGTAATCAAGGCATACTCATATCTGCTCTATACCATGAGTTGCTCAGTCAGAATTATGGCTCTGGTTGTTGAAAGATAATCTTGAGTATTTGCAGAATGCATATTTGTGCTGTAGTTCTAAGGGGTGTGGCTCAAGAGCAAAATGATTGTAGCTCATTCGTAGCTTGCTGTAAATGCGGGGACTGAGGTTGTTTAAAGGACGGTTACTCGAGGTCAGAAGCTCCCACAGCTGCACACTTCCATGATAATTCCCAGTGTGTGCTCGCTACTGATTCAACCCAGAGGAAACAGTGTGTGTCAGTGAGTCATACACACTGTGTACCCTGGGGACACTCTGACGTTTCCAAATGGGTTTCACTTTAATCGCCTTCAGTCGAAGCTAAACTCTTTATGTAAAGGTTACTCCCCTTGTTCTGAGAAGCGCACAATCCAAGTTTTCTTTACTGAGTAAAGCACAGAACATGACCGTTTGCACATCAGTACATATTTTTAGCCATTTCCATTCAATTGTTCTGCTGAACATTTAAGATAACAACGTGCAATGAAACTTCTTGGAATCTGTCGGCGTGAGCGGCTGTGGATTCATACGATTGTAGCGTCTTGTCAAGCAGACGGGCTGTTTCTGGTTTCAGTTCAGCATGAAATGTTATTTAAACATCAAGGCAACGTAATGTTTAACACGAGGGTGGTCGCAGGCCCCCATCAAAATGTTGGCTGAAGTAAGTGTTAATTAAATGTATGTTACTGATCAGGACAAGATGGTTAATCTTTTGCAGGAGGGTCGATTGATGGACTTTGGTTTCTAATTACTTCCCTCTTTCCAAGAGTTGCTTGTCAATTCTACAGATATACATGTTAATATTTAACAGAGTGCAGTGCAATGCATTGGCCTTTGCTCCCACTATCGAGGCTTTAAAGATAAGCCATCTGAAGCCATTTCCTTATCTTTCAACCTAATCTTTTATGGCTCTGGAACTGAGGTGGCTGCATTTCAGTCTGCACATCTGACATGAAAGGGGTAGAATTTATTTTTCCTGAGAAGAGTGCGAAATCTATTTTTTTCCTTGCTTTGACGGACACAAGCAAAATATGAAGGTTTTTGTTTAGCACTTGCCCTCTATGTGTTTTTTCAGTGTCTCTGTGTGTCTGTCTTTTAGCAAAATAGCTCGTTAAAAACTGAACTGCATGCACATCTACAACTGATTAGCTTTTAGAGTTGACCTAATTCAAAATGGCCACCAAATTTAACTGACCCTAGAAAACATGAAGTGGCTATAAATCAGTCAGTTTTCAGAAATTAAGCTAAAATCTGGTGTGGTAGTTGCTGAGATTGGCACAAACTGAGACTAAGTTTCCCAACACATAGTCAGAGCAAGACTTTGTATTATGAAAAATATTGTTTTAAAATTGTTATTATTATTATTATTACTAAATAACTTTATTGTTATTTAATAAATGTCTCACAAAAAAAAATTAATGAAGCCTTGAGGCAATAATCACTGGCTGTACATATGGTCATGGTTTTGGAGTTGGATCCAGGAATGCAAACTGAATGTAAGTAGCTCAAAAAACAAAGCAAACCATTTAAAACAAAAATAAATGGCTGACCAGGCAGCAATAAACTTACAAAGACTCTAGAAGTATATCACACAGGAGCACAAGGAATACAAGGAGGCACAGGAGGTGATGGGCCTGAAACATAATACTGCTCGATTGGGGGAAGGAGGACTTTGAGAACTGAAAGGACAGAGACTGATGAGTGGAATAGCTCCAGCGATGACTGGTGAAACAGGGGACAGGTGGAGACGGGTGTGGTTGGCTGACTGGAAAAGTACTGAGGGAGCAGTGGTTGGTGGGGAACAATGGGGAAAAACAATGAACCAAAGAATTACATAGAAAATAACTCGAGAAAAAAAAAAAAAGAAAAGAAAAAAAGAAAAGAAAAACCGTCAACAAACACTGATTGTGACACATGTACAAATGAATACTTTTCAGAGCCAACACTGTTCAAGATGGCCACTACAGTCTACTACAGGAAAAAAAAAAAAAAACTAAGCTACAACTAAGTCAATTTTTCAAACTGAGCTCAAATTTGGCCTGGTTGTAACTGAGAGTCATTCACAACACATACTTCAAGTGCTTCGCATTGCACAAGCTCGTAATGTAAAACATTAGTAATAACTGATGAGTTAAACTTGTTTGAAAAATATCTCACCAACCACAGGAGCAACTTCATACATGCAGTAATCACAACAAATTCACTTTTGGACTGAGTTCATTGATTAACATTAGCCAACACTGAATAGCTTTAACAGTGTTTTTCACAGAAATTCAGTTAAAATTTGGTATGGTAGTAGCTGCATGCATCCTCTGAGCCTGACATCCTGCAAGATTTCATAAAATCACACAGTTATTTTTAAGGTTCGGTCAGTGTTTTAACTATGTTTAAAACTCTGGCACAGGGAGGTAGGAGTCACGTCTTTCCTCGTGGTTCCCTTTTCCTTATCCAATGAAAAGGGCAGTGCCTCCCATGAGGCTGCAGCCTCAGGCACCCGTCTACCCATGTCTTATGTTTATGGTTGTCTTTTCGGTTCTTTGGACGGCTGTTCTGAATTTAAATTTTGTTGTGCTTCTTGTGCAATGGCAATAAAAGCATTCTGTTTCTGACGTATCTCTTAAAGAAATCAAGGTTTAAGGTTCAAGTTTTTTTTATTGTCATTCACAAAACATGTGGTACATGAGGTGGAATGAAATTGTGTACACAAGGTCCCAGTTATATCCAAATAGCAAAAAATATAACATATAAAATGAAACAGTATATAAGAATCTAAGATATATGCTAAACACTAATGATGTAAAGTAATATGGTTTATCAAACAGTATATTATGCAGCAGCCCGAACATGCTTGGTCTTTAGTTTTTCTCTGTAATCATTTTAAGCAAACTTTCATTTAGGTCAAGGTATTTCATCATATTCACATGTATGATTTACAGCATTTACTCCTCCGTCTGTGTCCTGATTTAACTCAGAGTGTTTGCAGATTTCTGTCACTGTTTCCAGCAGATTATGTTGTCAGTCACAGATTAGGAGTCCATTTAACCCCTCCCCCTTCTTATGTAACACCAGAGGGGCCTGCTATGAAAGCTCATGAATACAACTTCCACTTTGTTGCAGTCTAAAGACTTAAATTCTCTGAAACACTTTGGTTGGACTCTTTTCTACAGACACAGATTAAGGCATTTTCCACAGGACGACAGAAGGTGTGCTCTAATAACTGTGTTACAGTTCAGTGTTTTCCCTCCGGGGGCGGGGGACTCAAAGCCAGTCCTGCAGCCTGTGAACATCAGCCATTGCAGGTGTAGAAATACAGCAGCTGCAGACTGATAATATAGAAACATTCTGCTACATGTAAAGTTTCCTTAAAATGCAAAATACATTCAGCACAATAGACTTAAATTTCTTATTTGATTTATTTCATTGAATTCAAGTTAAAACTCAATTTTTTTAATCTTCATAAAGAAAATTAATGTCTAAAAAAAAAGAAAAAATGAAAGGCCTAGAATTAGGTGAAGGCACGTTACTCGTTGAGTTGTAGACTCAGATCCTCATGATGAGAAGGAACAGAGTTGTTTCAGCCAAACATTATAAATCTCAAGGGCGGCACGGTGGAGCAGTTGGTAGAGCTGCCGCCACTCAGCGAGCAGGTCACTCTGGTTGAAATCCCGGCCAGGGACTTTTCTGGGTGGAGTTTGCATGTTCTCTCTGTGTATGTGTGGGTTTTCCCCGGGTACTCCGGTTTCTTCCCACAGACCAAAAACATGCATGTTAGACTGATTGATAACTCTAAATTGTCCCTAGGTGTGTGTGAGAGAGTGAATGGTTGTTCGTCTCGTTTGTCTCTATGACGGACTGGAGACCTGTCCAGGGTGTCCTCAGCCTCTCACACAGTGATAGTTGGACATGGACACCAGTGACCCCTGTGACCTGAAAAGGAAGAAGGGGGTAAAGATGAGGGGTGTGAATCTCAAAGAGAGGCGTCACACCCATGTGTTGTGAATGGCTTTCAGCACATTAGACTTGCATTTGGCAGTTAATTTACCACATTGAATGTCCTTCCTGATGCAACACAGACCATCGAGCTACCACAGCCCACATGTGTGGAGCAGAGAGTTGCCATCGAGTGTGCCCAGAGGAGCAGATGGTTCAGGGCTTTCCTCAACCTAACCCTGACCCAGCGTGGGACAAATGAGGGTTCCCACCTAAATTGTTGACGTTGTTGTCAAGAAATTCAAACTAGTTTCTTCTCTAAATTCTGCTCCATCCCTCCCCCTCCATTAAATAAAATTAAAATTAAATTATCATAAAATTTTGGTATAATACCTGTAAAACTGACCAATTTATACCTATTTCAAGGTTAGCTAATGTTGATTAGCTGTGGTAAATAGCTTAAATTAGACTGGTTTTAAATGTTACATGTAAATTCAATAATTAATTACTTTCTAAAAGTTTCATTTAAATGTCATATTTTGCTAACAGACAAACAGGGTTGATGGCAAAAATTAATGCTGGAGTTTTAAAAATTTTTTTGAAATCTGTTACTGTATTACTACAAACCGGATTCCAAAAAAGTTGGGACGCTAAACAAATTGTGAATAAAAACTGAATGCAATGATGTGGAGATGGCAAATGTCAATATTTTATTTGTA
>JARVGS010000672.1:4781186-4794985 GCA_031762315.1 Hypsolebias antenori
TTTTGTTATGGTTTTTATATATATATAGTATATATATATATATATATACACACACATATATTTTATATATATATATATATATATATATATATATATATATACATATATGCATTTTTTTACCCTTCCCACACTCTTGCAATATTCAAAACAATGTTTCTAAACTCTAAAGCTCTAAAAGAGCACAGAATGTCATGATTTCATATCTCTGCCTCCGGCGCCACACTCATCCACACCGACTTCTCCGCTCTGCACGGAGATCAGCTGCAGGAGGAAGCTTGTCCGACAGCTGTGGGCTGCACACAGGTGCTGAATCATTTAAAATAATTTATTAAAAAAAAAAAAAAAAAACCTATCGTGTGTCATTTCCAATCTTACTTTGAAAAACAGGGACAGAGCGAGCCCGCAAAAAACGAACTGCCAAGTAGCGAGGGACTGCCGTAAAGCCATTTTGTCTCTAAAGTTCATTTGGTTATGGGAGCCATCCTAAATCGAGCTGACTCCTAAAGTTAATAAGCTGTAAATGTAAATCAGTTCATTGAAATTCATCCAGTAGTTGAGAAAATATTTTGCTAACAAAGGCCGTTTGGCGATGAAACTTTTCATAATCAAGTAAAAGAACTCCAAGTCATTGAGCTACATGTTTAGTCGGGTTGTTCCCAAACTGAGTGAACGAACGCTGAATGTTTGAAGAAGAAAAACAAATTAATTCAATAAACACATTAGAAGACTTTGTTTTTAATAAGAAGTGTTTTATTTCATTTTTAACAAAGCCCAATACAGATTTGAAGCCAAACTTGGGAACACTGGCCAATTCTAACCCAATCATGTGTGGGACACTTTTGTTTAATACAATTAAAACCCAAAACTTAAGCACAAAGTCGCACGTTATCTGTGATCTTTAGAAAATAAAGACAATAAACAAAAAGGTTTGTGCCAGCAGCTTTTTGTGAGGTAAATAAAAACGAGACTTTCTGGTAAATATCACATTTCACAGATGATGCATCACTTTGATCAAAATCAATAAAACCCTAAACAAATGACGGCTCTTAAACACGTGCTAATCTTTTTGTCTTGGATGAGCAGTTTGGTTCAACTCACTGAAGCCAGTACCATGGTTGAAAAACATCGTCTGTTTGCATTTTCCTCCAAAAAACAAAGGATGGAGGTGACGAAAATGCAAATCACATTTAGTTCATCGCGTCAGGAGTGACAGCTCCAACAGTGACGTGTTGACGATGGGCTTTCCAAAACCATCTCAACCTTTTTAATTTCTCATATTAGACAATTTAAGGCTTCAAACTGGTTCTGCTCGTGTACCACTTGAGTTCAAAGTTAAACCAAAGCCGTTAAAAGGAAACGAGTCAAGAAGTGGCATCTTATAGAAAAGGACTACGTGCGTTTCACCCGCTGAAATTTGAAATCAATTTCTGAAATGAGCTGATCCATCCATGTAAACATTTTCTGATACAGAAAAATATGAAGTGTAAAATGCATATTGATCTTATATTCTCATATGGAAACATATTATTAGATATTTTTATAAGAAAATAAATTTTTCCTGCTGTTTTGGTGGTGATATGGGACGTACGATCCCATCAGTTCTGAGTCCTTGAACAAAAATCTGCACGTCGGCTTTGTTCTGTCGGAGAAAACGTACTCTTCACTGAAGCAGCTCAAATACTCAAAAGGCTCTGCCTGAGAGGAATATTAGATAGAAAGCAAAATAAAGACTAATAAAATACTCATCTTGCCATCTTTCACCAGCTGTTCATGTATAATAAAGTGTATGTTTCTAATATTATCTTTTAAAAATTACAAGCATTTTTTACCATTTCTTGGCATTTTGACACAAAATATCCTCTGGGATATTTACATAAGAAAAGATTCTGTTCAAGCAATAAAACAAGCTTATATCGTGGGTTGCAACAGAGTCAAACGGTTCTGAAGTACAAATGGAAAAGAAATTTGCATAGCAGATCAGAAGAGAACTAGACAGGAAGTGATCCTTTTTGGTACGGTGCACTCATGACTGTACAATTTCACATATGTACATGAAACAATAAGTCCGTTCATAGTTTCACCTGCGCACAGCTAAAATCAAGTTTGTTGTGCACTGTAATGCTCGACGAAAAGAAGGCAGGATGCAGACTTTCTTCCTCTCCACTCTTCTAAAACAAGTCTATAGGAGTCATTTTTCCAAAAAGGAACAAAAAATAAAGGTGTACAAAACAAACAAAAAAAACAGAAAGAAGGTGCCATTTTGCTACATTTTTCAGCTGATCCATAGTCGGCTACCGAAGAGGTAACACAAGCAGATGTGTTACACAGGCCTCCGACATCACACAGTCGTCCGATTCGATGAGTTTTGGTCACGTGGACAGTCAGAACTAAACACAAACACACCCACGACGAAGGGGGAAAACTAAAAGGTTGTGGCCAGTGAGTCCAGTTCCACTCCAGCAGCTCATCTGCTGCAGTTTGACATTCTGGCTGGTAAAGTTTTGAAACAAATAAAAAAACAAGCACCGTAAGGAAAAGGCCTCAGAAGTCCTCTGATTGGGAAGTTCATCAGTTCCTGATAGTTTGTGTGCTTCCATGGGGGGGAAAAAAAAAAAAGCAAAATAAATCTACATTCAGACTCGCCTCAGGTTTGCGCTCAGGCCAAGTTACTGAAATGCTTCAGGCTTTTTGTCTTTTCCTCTGGTTTGAAGTCCATACCAGCTATCAGAGCCTTCACTTCCAATCATGGAGTCCACAGCACGTCTCCTGCGGGGCTTTAAACGTCCGTGTCCATGGAAACGTCCTCATCGTCTCTGCTGACCGTAAACTGGGTACGCTAGCGTCACATTTAGTGAGTCATTGTGCTGGACTAAAGACGTGTGCTGGTAGTGAAGTACGAGTTCTTTCAGTGAGCTGTACAGGTTATATGGTTCTGCGAAGCCGTAGCCTGAGGGGGTCTTGTTGATGACGCAGTGCTTCGACTCGCCGTCCACACTGCAAACACAGGACAATCATTACAATCACAGAGCGTTTCTTCTTTCGCTGCTAACAGAGGTGTCTGTGCACAGCACGTCTATAAGCTATGGGTTAGTGCAGCTACGTACACCACGCTGCAGGCGTAGCATCCTGCTTTGCTGCTGTCCCGAACCAGGAATGTTCCATCTCTCTTGCCCTGAAGCAGCGCCTCGGCCTGGACTCGGTTGATGTTGCCCAGTCTCCAGGTCCGCTCATCGTGATGAGGAAGGTCGTCATCATCGTCCACCATAGAGTATTGACTTGAGAAAAGCAAAGCAGCCAAATGTTAGCCGCGACACTAAACATGTTCAGTTTGATTCGTTTTTAATCATACTTACTCTTCTGTGTTCTCGTTCTTGATTCCCAGCCACTCGTTGAGTTTTTTCTGTCGGACTCCCTTTTGGGTCAGCCACCTGTGAGACAGAGTGGACGTTAGAAACCAGGGAGGACCAGTTTAGGAGCCAACAGGACCACAGTCAGGGCCTGCACTTACATGAGGTACTGGTCTCTGGTCTTGCGGAGCTGGATCAGGTCAGGCTTGATGCTGTTCATCCTTTTGTCGATCTCCCTGTAGTCCGCTGCCTGTTTCTTCAAGTCTTCCTCCAGCCTACGCTTGCTGTCAACTATTTCACTTATCCTGGATTTCAACTTCTCGTAGTTTCCAATGATTCTACAAACAAAAGACGACAAACGGTTAAGAAAAAAAATATCTAAACATTATATTCACATCTATTCCAGCCTTCTTACCTCTGGATCTCCTTGTCGTTCCCTTCTCTCTTGAACTTCTCGATGTACTCCTTGCTGTACCGCTCTTGCGTTTGACACTGCTCCTCGAATATCTTTATCGTTTCGTTAAAAGCTTCTATTGCTGTGCGTTTCATTTGGATTTCCTGAAAGCAGGAGTTTGAATGAGTCCAGTACAGATGCTGCTGCAACGCTCCTGTCCTCATTAGACGGAGGTGGAGCTCACCTGTGATGTTCTGGTGTACTCCTCATAGAGGCGATCATACTCCTTGTTCTTCTCCTGGTACTGTTGGTGGTACTCACACAACTTCCTCCCCACAGCTTCAATGTTGTCCTCTTTGACCACCTGATCCTGAGGAGGGATTTAGAAAAGCTGTGGTTAATTTGACTCAAACTCAAATTAATTTTAAGAACTACTTCTTGCAGGGCTGGCCTCACCTGCTGGTGTTTGGAAACTGGATACAGCAGCTTGACATCTAGCTTAGGATTGTATTGAGCCAGTGACTCATTGCGATAGTGGTTGATGAGCTCAACGACAGAGCTGAAGGTCAGCGGGTCTGAGAAGCCATATTTCCCATCTCGATGAAATATCTTGATGAGCTTATTGTTTCCTCCTTTCCTGTAGACAAACGAAAAGCAAAGAGCTAAATTAAATCCTGGACGCAAATTAAAGACGGCCAAGGAGTGAGAGGAGGAGCAGCTCACCTCAGAGTCAGAGTGTAGTCTCCGTGCATCTTCGTAGACGCATCTCGTACCAAAAACGTACCGTCTGCAGTATCCCTCAGTTTCTCGTTGACTTCCTCGCGGGAGATGTCCCCCCAGTACCATTCAGCGTCCTGCAGAGCCATGTTGTTGTTCATGCCGTTGCTGTTAGTCACAGAGGTGGGCTTGGGTGGCTTTGGAGGTAGAGCTGTTGGGACAACAGGAGCAAATGCAGAACGTAAATATCTCATTGCTCCTGTTTAAATCTTGATTCCTGGGGTCTCACAGCCGATTAAAGCAGAATCCTGAGCTGAATTAAGATTTTCTTATTTAAAAAATAAGAGATCTACTTAAAAAAGGACTGATCATGTTACTGCAGGCTCTCACTCATGCTTTCTCTAATCAAACAGGGCTAATGAAACTGTGCCCCTCTCCAGCTGCAGCCATGGAGTGGGAGGGGACAAGTGTGAGTCAGTGAGAAATCTCATTCAAGAAAAGGGTCATCTATAAATAATCCCAGCTTCAAATGCAGCAGAGCAGCCTTTTGAAACGACGACGCACAGAACAGATTTGAAGATAAAAACATGAACTGGTTAAATGCTTGTAGCTTAGACTTTAAAACACATCACGGCTGATGAACAAACCTCCTTCAAGCTGAGCTTTAAAGTGGGATAACCTTTTATTGTTCAATGGATTTAACATCAATAAATCAATACAAGTTGAGCCAACAGTTTTTCAGTGAAGCTAGCAGTGGCACAGCTAAGGTGGCTGGCTATTTATAACCTGCAAATCTGCACTGCCACTGCATTAGCACTCCTTCTGCACCACTGGGAATTGCTGAAGTTTGCTCACTGAAACCAAACATCAGGTAGATACACCTAGAAAATGAACAGTAACCAAAGAGGTTTGTGATGTCTGCAGCCTGACAGGGCAAAAAAAAGCTTCTCCTCTGGCCACTCAACATGATCTCTACACATTTCTACAATTTGTCTGACTCTCCAGCTTCATGAACATGCACAAAAACGCAGCGTCTGGTTGCTCATCTTTGCTACAGGCAAATTAGCACCTTCTTACTGAACCGCCTAAACAGCAATTAAGCAGCAGCCTGCTCAGTAACGTGTTACATCACTCACCACAGCCAATCACACAGGGGATCTGTCACCAACCGCTCCTGCATCTTTTATTTCCTGAGAACGATGAGGTCACTCATAAAGCACATCCCCTATTACTGTCCACCTTTAATTATTTACAAGCCAGCAGATAAATCATCGTTTCCTCTGAGAAGCATCACGTTTCGAAGGCGAACGAGCAGCGAAAAGGACCCTGCAGCTGGTATCATGCTTCCCCAACACGTCCCGTCTCCTCCTATGGAGCGTGTGCACGGGCTCTCTTGCAGGTTGCTCGGCCCCTCCTCCCTGCGTGTGTCATGTGGACGTTAGGTCCATCCCACTGCTGGCACGCAGACAAAGCCAGCTCTGCTGCAGCAGCACGTACGCAGCTGAATTATAATGCCTGGCCTGGTCAGCGCTACTCTGAGACCCAAAATACAGCTGTAATCCCACAGCGTGACACTCGACGTGACAGAGATAGCCCACTTGATTTACTTAATGCCATTAAAATAGAACTACATCTTAATTAGGGATTCCACTGAAACTCAGTTTTACTTCCAGGTTTAACTGAGAACCAATTAAAAAAAAAATCAGAAAGCCATTGACTCAGATTTGAAATAAAACATTTAAAGTCTAAGAAATAAATGAAGCAGGTCAATGCTGTTACGAAAAACTAGTGAAATGCACACGGTTGTTTAGAACGTCTATAAATAATCAGACATTTCAGGTCTGTGAACAGTCTACACTGGAGAGGCGCACACTCTAACCTTGGACAAGTTGGTCCATAAAGACTGGAGGCTTACACAGAAAACCAACTTTTCTTGTTCTGACTTTTGTGTTACGACAAAGTAACATTTTCTTTTTGTAACCAAAGAAACCAGTTGACACTTTAGCCTGAAGGAAAACAGCAGAAATTCAATGTCCCGTTTCTTTTTGGCACAAGGATCAAACTTACGTTGCAAGTTAAGCATATTGTGCTGGATGAACAGTCTCTTTTCTGAAGTTTCTTTTTTATTCCCAAAGTTCAGTTTAATCCCAGTGAATGACATTCAGGTCCCCTGGTTGAACTCCACTTCATAGTTTAGTCCGCAAAGACGACAGCTCCTTTAATTCCTAAAAAGGCTGCAGCTTTCTGGGCTTCTTAATAAAATCCAGGTAATCCGTTTGGCGTGAGGCAGGTGCACCATGCGTCAGTCTGAGTGCAACTGACTGTCTCTCTGACGACTCGCTGCTTAGTCCCTGCTGAGTCCCTCCTCCTCTGCTCCTTTTAGAGCTGTGTGAGGCCGACTGCTCACGTGGAGGTGCAGAATTAATGATTAGCAGTAGCTGCTCTGGAGTTGCTCTGAGCGCCAGCGTCGTTTGTGTTCGACTCTTTGTATCTTTGCTCAGTCCTCCCCTGTCTGTGTAAAGGACTGGGAGGGAGGGTTTAAAGGGGAAGTGGGCTGTTCAGTCTTATGATTAACTTGCAGAGTTTTAAATATTTGCTGACTGAGCCCATTGAGGGGCAGTACGTGGATATCCAGGCGGAGGGAGGACCGAGGGGGGAGTGGGAGGGAGGCTCCAGAGACTGGAAGCAGACCTCAGTTAACAAGAAGAGCTCTGTGGTGCAGCCCGACTTTCCAGCCAACCAAATCTAAGTGGGCCTTTTGTCGCTTACTTAAAATAGGCTCGCAGTAACTGGGAGGAGGCATGTAGACGCTGTGCATACACGCACACATGCACACGCAATCTAAACATGCATGTTTACAAAGTGCGCTCTCGTCTTTAGCCCCAGATATTTGAATGGCTGACGACTGAGACCTGGCACACCTGAACTTTTGTTGTCAAATGAACTTTTCCTGTGTGAGAAACAAACTGGAAGCGTGCTGTGGTCTGCAGCTCCCAGTCAGACCATCCCTCCATCTTCCGCCCCCCTCCCACAGTGCTCCCGCAGGTGCAAATTGCTGACAACTGAGAGCGGTCCGAGCACAGCCACGCTATAAAAAGCCCAACAGGTAATAAAATGTTTTTAACAGACACAGGCAGTCTGCAGCCTGTGGACCTGCTAACAACACTGCTTTTAACAAGCTCCGTAAAAATGCATGTGCCACACAACGTGCTGCTGTCTCACAGCAGACACACCATCCACAACTTTAACTCTGTTTCCCAGCTGTACACGTTGGCCATGAGAAAATAAATATAACTATAAAGTGGGAAACAAGAGTATTCTAAAAGTCCTATGAACAGTTTTCATCTTTTTACTGTGAAGTGCCAGAAGCTAACTCAGAGACGACCATGCTACCAACAAGTTACTGAAAGTTTTCACCTAATTTAAAAGCCAATAATCGACACAACGTCCAAACGTTTGCAGTCAACACTCTCCAATGAAAACCACGTGTATTTAAAAGTTCAATTATAACGTAGTTTAACGTTTATGTTTGTTATGGAAGTTTTAATCTCACAGGTTTTCTGTCACCAGCACGGTCAGGGCTCGTGTTGACGTCCATCTAGTGCACCGCAGCTTCACATCCTAAACGTTAGCAGCTTACCTGGCGTCGCAGCACTTAGCCTCAGTGCCTTTCCTCATGCTATTAATAGCTAAATGTTCAGTTTCTGTAGCGCACCACTTTGATTTCATATTCTGCACCAAATAATAAATAATGTAAATAAATACTGTAACACTTTTGATTTGATACACTTAGATCGGAGTTGATAACGAGGTAAAAGACAGAACTAAAAGAATTAACGTACCTGGAGCAGCTAGACTCTCAGTCCACTCGTTGGTCACCAGAACCTCAATGATCTTGATAAAAACATCTAGATTGGCTTCACAGCTGGAATGGGTGAGAAGATAAGGGGGGAAAAAAGGAAAGTTAAAAGTTTTACTGCCCAGATGACTATCACTGACATTTTGGTTTCAATCTGATAGTAATTCAGTCTTAGCTACTTTAATTGCACTGCACAGCTGTGAGGAGAAAAGCTCTAACCTATATTTGTGTTAAACCCATGAGTGCCTGGCAGCCTGCACTTTGAGTGCTTCACTGAATGTGCATGTGTGCGTGCATGTGTGCCAGAACTGCATGACTGAGCCTGCACACTCATCTCTATCTTTAACAAACCTGAATGTGTAGCTGGAAGGCATGAGCCCACTAATCCAAGACTCACCTGGTGGGCTGTTGTCTGAAAAACACAGGACTGAAGATCTCGCCAAGAGCTCGGGCGCTGAGCAGGTTCTTGGGCCCGTTCTGACACACTCGTGCAAAATGCCTCAGCAGACACTGGAGAGTCAACCAGTATTGGGGTGGCAGGCTTGGGGAGCTGGCGATGTGACGCAGCAGCTGGGCACATTCCTCAGAGTTCACCACCTCTGCTGGAAAAAGACGAGACCGTCCAGAGGGTCAGATGGATGAAACAAACTGATGGTGCACGAAAGGTTTTCTTCAGATAAAGAGCACAAAATGAAAGTTCACGCTTCAGACAATAAAGAGATGGAAAAAGTCGTCATGTGCAGTTGGTTCTGAAAACCGCAGAGAGACTGTGTGGTTCACGACGAGCGTAAGGTACACTAGCAGGTGATTGGCTGCTCAGAGATGATAGAGATCAGCCATCAAGCTTGTTTTAGTTGCTATCAGCCACAGATATCCTGTTTCTGGCCATGTGACGGCAAGAAAATGAAGTTACTGAACAGAAAGGTGATTTTTATAGAGAGCAAAAAAAAAAACACTTTCAGTAAAATATTTTAACATTTCAAAATATTCTTTATACAAAATTTGTATAAATTAAAAACGCTCAGAGGTAAACATAAATAAAATTAATAAAAAAAGTTGAGATGGAGCTCTTGCAGTTTTCTGCTTGTGATGCACAGCCAGACGAAGGCTGCGACATCAACACCTCTGTTTTAAACCAGCTGCACGTGAAATAAATGATCACGTGATTATTTTCATGAATACCACCTTTGGCCGTGAGGATCATCTGAGCATGGACTGCAACGGGCACAATGGGTTGGGGCAGATCTTGAAGGTACTGCCGCAGACCATCACACAAAACTGGAAGATCCAGCTGGTCCAGGTCTGCTGCGGGAGGATCTGAAATGCAATGCAGTGCTAGTTACAAGTCTACATACGTGCTCGTGATAAAACCGCAGCACTTTGTGCTGTTTTTAACATCGTGAATGTGCAAACAGAACTTTGTTTCCCTTTATGTGTGACTTCCTCTTGTACGTCTTACTCACTGCAAATGTACAGAGTTCCAAAAGCTAATTACAAAGTGGAGGAAAAAGCCTCTTACCACAGTCATAATACTGTCTGACTTCAAGTCCACCTCCAGCAGTGAATGCTCGATATAAAGTGGGGTTCTCCAGACCTAAAAATGATCAAATAAGGTCACCTAATGCTGTTTAGTAAATATCAATAAATGTGGAATCAGTGTTGAGATAATGAACAGGTGCAGCGGCTCATAATGATGGACAAAATGAGGTTTCAATATGGAAGCTCACCTTTCCTCTCAATAACTTCCAGCAGTTTAGACAGCAAAGGTGGAGCAGTCTCTGGGAGGAAAAACTGTTCTGTCAAGTCCGGCAAACAGAAGCCTGGTGGAAAACACAAGCAACAGACAAGATACTGTTAAAGGAAGCCTGTGGCTTTACACTAATTACCACCAGCCAGGCTTATTCTGCAAACCTTAACATGACAAGTAGGACGAATATAATCCTAGATTACATGTAAAATATGTGAATGTGCTGAAAATCTGTGATACTTTTACACATCATAAATACACTGTATTATACATTATCACACACACAACCAAGGAACTGCTTAAAAAAAAATTTTTTTTGTTTGTTTGTTTTTTAATAACGATTAAAGAAACTATTTAACAACAGGAGTGGTTTTGCTTCTACAACTCTGCAGCCCGGTGTGGCCAAGAAAGCATCAAGGAATGAGCAAGAACTTTATTTGGATTTGTGAAAGTATATTTTGACAAGAGTACTGCATTACACAATCACCAACAAACTAATATATATCAATCTATAGCACGGGTGTCCACATTGTTTCATCCTGCAGCTATTTTTACAATGACTAAGTCAAAGTGATCTACCTACTACAAGGCCCTGTTTACAAGAGAGCAACCTCAGGAAACAGTGTTTTTTCAATGGTTATTGGGGGTACTAAACAAAAAATGAGCAGGTTTACATGACAAATGCTGTAGTTTCCCCGTCAGTCGGGTTGCCAGATAAGAAATTATGAACTATAGTACTGTGGGTTTAAAATGAAAGTATTTTGACCTAAACTGTCATATGTGCTGAGTAAAGATATTCTAAGATGAGGTGTATATTGTGTTTGTTGAACATGTGCACAGAAAAGGAGGGGTAAATAAAATATTTAAAATTTATCTGGCAACCCTGAGGACTTGGATGCATTCACTGTGCATGCAGAGTCTGCATGACAGTTGCATCCAAATTGGTGAATACACCAACGTCTCTTTGTAACTGGATTTTATTAGTTTTTTTTTCCCTACATCCTGAAGAATGGTGAGCAGCACAAAAACACTCTGCTCTCTGACATTTATTATAACTGTTGTTATTTATTACAATTGTTGTTTATTATAACTGTTGTTATCTATTATAACTGTTGTTATTATAACTGTTGTATTTATTATAACTGTTGTTATTATAACTGTTGTTATTTATTATACCTGTTGTTATTATAACTGTTGTTATTATAACTGTTGTTATTATAACTGTTGTTATCTATTATAACTGTTGTTATCTATTATAACTGTTATTTATTATAACTGTTGTTATTTATTATAATTGTTGTTATTTATTATAACTGTTGTTATTATAACTGCTGTTATCTATTATAACTGTTGTTATTTATTATAACAGTTGTTATTTATTATAACTGTTATTTATTATAACTGTTGTTATTATAACTGCTGTTATCTATTATAACTGTTGTTATTTATTATAACTGTTGTTATTTATTATAACTGTTGTTATTTATTATAACTGTTGTTATTTATTATAACTTATTTATTACAACTGTTGTTAGAGCAGAAAAACTTTGGACTGCAACTGCCTGTAGTAAGCATGTGCCACTTCACTTGTGGAGCATTTCACACCTCCGTGGGGGGTTCCCCTGAATATCTCCACTCTGAGACTGGACGAATGTTTCACATTGTGTAAACACTTAGTCAATCAAGTGACTAATTATACATAGATGGATGATAGACTAACGTCTAGTTTTTAATGCCATGCCATCTACCCATAATACCTTTGATATAGTAGATCAGCAGCCCTGATTATGAGAGGAATGCATGAAATCCTGACACCTACACTGCTCGCTGCTGCCATCTCCCAGCTGTGCACACGTGTGGTCGTTCTCCTGAAGTGCCTTCTTGAAGTAGAAGATTCCCAGGTTGTGTTTTCCCATCGCAAAGTGAATGCAGCCCAGATTGTTCCAGAACATACAACGAACACATTCACCTGGACAAAACAAGTCAGGTTAATGAAGGGTATGCTAACCAGCTCAGAGAAACCATCTCTACCAGAATCAAAACCTGCAGGTAGGCCAGAATTATCTAAGAACATCACCAGCTCCTACCAGTCTTCATTGGTCCAGGATGTTCTGCGATGTTGGAGCTGTTCAGCAACTTCACTGCTTTCCGGTAGTTTCCTCTCAGATACTCAAAGTTACTCTTCAGGAATAGTGATGGTGCAGACTAATGACAGAAAACAAGGGTCACACACCCGGACAGACCTGACACTGGCTCTTCAGTACCTTTAGATTCTACGCCCAGCCTGCTCCAATCCCACATCCATTCTCTGTCAATGCAACTCTGACCCAACAAAACACACATCTCAACCACAATAATGCCTTCAAGTTGAATCTTCAGACTTAGACTAAGATCTGCAGTTCTGGGTTGTTCCAGCAGTTACTCACGTTCCCTGCTGTATTCATGACTGATTTGATTTCTCTTTTACAGGCCTTGGATGACTTCATCTGAATGTAGGCTCTCACTTTGTACTGGAAAACAAACATGAAGGAAACCATCACATCCAGAAACAAGTGGATGCTCTCTGATCTGGACACAGCATACCTGGTGAATTTTAGATTTGGCTGCTTCGGTCATTGCTGTGAATTCTGCTCTCTGATTCGCTCCTTCCTTGTTTGATCCGTTGCCCTGGAAACAGACAAGATGCAACACTAAATGCTTATAAATAAAGGTGAATGGTCCAACTTCTTTAATATTTTACTGACTGAGACGCAGCAGTTTGTGACACAGCTCTGATATTCACTGTGTACATGTAATACACTCTGCTGTGTTTTACTGCTCCTTCATCCCACACATCTGCACTGGACCAATCAAAGTGAGGCCATCAGCATTATGTGCTAGTGTTAAAATAAAAGAAACCTTTAAAAAGAGCAGCCAGTTCATTTTATTTTTATTAGAGCAGATGTGGTTTGATGTAAAGCATTATTCAGCCCACAGGAAGCTGAAACTCCTTGACTTACTACTAAAGATCCACCACCTTAGAACCTGCCCTGTACGAAGAATTATAAAGAAATATACCAGCAGAACTTTATGTCAGCTATAAATGTGTCAGATTTACGGATCACAACCATTTATTTTGTTCCCCTGTGCTCCTTAATGATTAAATCACCACTCGTTTATAAATACTGTATATTTCTGCATGAAATCTAAGTCTTTTTTAATGTACTGCCCTGTAACAGGATGAAACTACACAGTACGTTTCAAGTGTTCCTAAAGCGAACCAATGCCCCTGAAACTAACATGAAACTATGGCTGCTTTATCATTTTGATTGTTTGTCATTTGAAATGATGAATGTGATTACTCGAGTTTGGAAATATTGCATTTATTGTACTTAAAGAACAGTGAAATGATAGGAACATGAATTTGATTTATACCTTCCTGTTCCTCCCTGTTCTTAAAATAAGTGACAGCGTATTTATTCAAACTGTGGCTATTGTATAAAATAATAATTTCATTTATGTAGGTGTTTGGTACTGTTCTGTCCAGTGATTATGTTTAGATAGTTGTGTTCATTTTGAAGGTATAATGGTTGTAACCACGAGTCAGACAGCGAAGCTTCATGAAGACTTGTGATGATCATGCAGTCTGAGCGTGTGCAAGCTATATTCTATATTTTTGTATTGAACTTTTTTGAATATATAGGCAGTCCTCGGGTTACGGATCATCCGACTTACGGAAATCCGGACTTACGTTCG
>JARVGS010000672.1:4936318-4948098 GCA_031762315.1 Hypsolebias antenori
CTGGCCTGGAGATGAGTGTAGACTGCAGAGTCCTGGCCTGATGATGTTGATCTTCTGTGCTGGGCCATCCTTTTGGCTAGTGGCTGTTTAGTTTCCCCGATATAAGACTGATCACACTCCTGACACTGAACAACATACACAATATTACTCTGTGCAGGGGCACTGTGCATTTGGGATGAACCAGTCTTTAATGTATTTTGGGGTTTAAAAGCCACTGAGACATTGTGTTTAGAAAATAAATGTCCACCACCAGGTACAGTGGTGGAGCCAAGGGGTGGCAGATGGTGGCCATTGTTTTTTATTTTGCATAAAAGTATAATTTCCTCACGGTTGTGGTGGCCAAATATTAATCTAAGATGGCCAAGGCCACCATTGGCAACCCGCTGGCTTTGCCACTGCAACTGGTGGTGGATAAAATTGCTCCCTCTAACCAGGATCCATCACTCTGCATCGCCTTGAACTGCTACAGTACATAAAAAACATACCTCTGTTCTTCTACACAGTGTATCTCTTCTCCACATGATTATATCAGAGAATAAAAACATTAAGGTTTACTTGCATTCCCTGTTCAGTTCCAGTCCAGACAAACATTGAACTTAAAAATCCCTGTTGACGGGGACGTCGACGTACCGCTCATTTAGTAAATTTTCACAATCTGATGTTAAAAATCAAACTGGAGGTTATTGTTGTGTACGTATAATTTACTGGTACAATTTCCCTTAAAGAAGAAGTTCTTGAGATTCTTCTCTACAGTTATACCAGCTTGCTACCATTATTAGAAAAAGTATCATAAATATGGCCATGCACTGCTAATAACACTGTTGTTTAAAAAAAAACATGCATTTCATCAATTATCCTGTTACAATGGATCCAACATCGACGTTTCTTCCCCCTGACATTTCAAATTCTCCTTTATTTTCTGCCAAGCTCATGTTCTGCTCGCGGCTCTTCTCTGATTTATATAAAGATACAGTCACAAGCTCCGTCTCCGTGGCCTCAGGCAAAAGTCGCGCCGCTACAAATGAGCCGAACCAGGCCACAACTGGATTTAACCCTGGCACTCAGTCTCACTGTCGCCTAATTTGGGGAGTCAGGTGATGATGGGGGAGCTCAGCCTTGTCGTAGGACACGGTTAGTGTTACATTTAGGAGAAACGTACAAGGCTGTGATGGTCAAGCTGAGTTAAAATGATGGAAGTAAAGGAACATGGAGACGACACCGAATGCTGCCATCCTGTTTCAGACTGGAATTACCTTCCAGGAATCACAATGTTCTTCCTCGTGGAAACACTTAATTTGTGGATAAGCTCATTTTTGAGTTGTGGGATCTATGCTGCTGAGCTTCACCAGTCTCCGGTAGTTTTCCAACTTTTAGATTGCTAGAAGGCCTTACTGACATCAGGTAAACTACAGCAGCACGCTGACCTTTGGCGCCAAAACATCTTGCATTAATGAGCGTCTTGCATTTAAGATCAAAAGAGGTTCAATACAGAAACATTTAAGATATTGGTGGTTCTTTATAAATTCCCTCCCCCAAACTCTTTTTCTTTGATGAAACCCCAAGATGTGACAACGTGGTAGAAGTATCACCAACTTGGAGTTTTATTAACACGTTCACGCTAACACAGTCTTGACATCGCCCCGGGAGGGTTTTCACAAACTGCTCACGGCTGGGAGCTTCACGTCACCAACCAACCAGTTTAATACACCTTTTTAAAAATCTTATTATCACTTTTTTTTTTTTTTAATTAGGACTACCGGTAAATTACAAACATCAGTTTGCCCTAAACTTGTCAAGTGATTTTTAATGTTATTTACTGTACATTTCTAAGTGATTGGTAAGAATTTAAATGTGTATTTTTACCAGATTTATTGTCACATCAACGAATATTATCATCTTGGTAACACTTTACAGTAAGGTGCACACAGTTTGTTTAACTAGTAGGGAACTACGGTGGCCCTAAGGTGTAAATGAACAACATTTGAAAAGACAAAATTACATTTAAAAAAATGGAATTACATTAAGCGAAAGTGGAAGTGGCCAAAGCAGAAGTGGCCAAAATCGCATCAGAAAGAACTGAATTACATTTGAATTAAAAAAAAAAAAAAAATGGAATCACATTAGAAAAAACTGAATTACATTAAGCCAAAGCAGAAGTGGCCGAAGCGGAAGTGGCCAAAGCAGAAGTGGCAGAAGTGGAAGTGGCCCAAATCACATTAGAAAAAAAAACAGAATTACATTTGGAAAAACGGAAATAAATGTATTTAAAAAAAATAAATAAATAAAATAAAATAAATAAAAAAACAGAATTATATTAAGCCAAAGCGAAAGTGGCCAGAATCACATTAGAAAAATCAGAATTACATTTGGAAAAAAAAAAAAAAAACAGAATCACATTAGAAAAAAACAGAATTACATTAGAAAAAATGGAATCACATTAGAAAAAAACAGAATCACATTAGAAAAAACAGAATCACATTAGAAAAAAACGGAATCACATTAGAAAAAAACGGAATCACATTAGAAAAAAACGGAATCACATTGGGGGGAAAAACGAATTACGTATATTAATCTAAAGCAGAAGTGGCCGAAGCGCAAGTGGCCCAAATCACAATATATTAAAAAAAAAAAAAAAAACAGAATTACATTTGAAAAAACAATTAGATTAAAAAAAGTTAATAAATAATTATGATAATAATAATTAAAATAAAGTAAAAAAAAAAACTTCCTGTGTGGCTTAATGTAATTCTGTTTTTCAAATGTAATTCCGTTTTTTTAATGTTGTTATGATTTTGTTGTTTTTGTTGTGTTTTTTCCAATGTAATTCTGTTTTTTCAAATGTTGTTCATTTACACCTTAGGGCCACCGTAGGGAACGCCTCAGGAACAAATCAGGAGCTAACGGGTAGTTAACCAGTACTTACTGGGGACACACAGCCAAGCCTTATTAGGGGACTACTGGTTAGATACCTTGTAAAGGAAGAGGAACTAATCAAGAACTAATGGAACCAAAGAGGAACAAATCAGGAGTAAGGAAGTACATTTTATTTATGTTGCACCTTTTACAGGTCAGAAACCACAAAATACCATACAGAATACAAGACATAAAAACACAAGATAAAAGATAAAACATAAAAGATAAAATATCCTGATGCATGCTCAATAATCCAGGCAGAAAAAATCTAAAAAAGTTAAGTCTGGTCCTCTGGACGTCTGATAATGCTGATCTTCTGTGGTGCAAACTGGTTGAACAATGAGTCCTGAGGTACCCCACATAGCAGGCTCTTGGATTCTGACATTTTCTGGTTTGCAGAAACACTAATTGTTCTGCCAGAAAGATAGGAGATAAACCACGCCAGTGCCAAGCCTGATAGACCGACTACATCCCATAGCCTGTCAATCAAAATACTGTGTTCAACAGTATCAAAGGCAGATGTTAGATCTAGGAGAACCATCACCATGGATTGTCCACTTCCTAGGTTCCAGGAGCTAATGGGTAGTTAACCAATAGGTTTACAAATAATAAAATCCAATAAAATCAGTAATCACTAGGAAACAGGTGCAGGTTTATTCAGAACCCACATGGATAATTTCTCCTCTGTTTCTGTGGTAACAAGCCAGTAGTCCCCTAATAAGGCTTGGCTGTGTGTTCCCCAGTAAGTACTGGTTAACTTCCCATTAGCTCCTGATTCGTTCCTGAGGCGTTCCCTACTAGACAACTCCGGATAATTCTCTTTTTATTATTAATATTATTATTATTATTATAATTATTATTATTATTATTATTGTTTTTGTCAGTCCACACACAAAAAGCTGAAATATCCAAACCGCTCTACTAGGTGGCAAGAAATCCACATTAACTGTTAATTAGCTGTTTTTACTACTTTTTTGCCATCTTATTTTAGCTTGTAAAAAACAAATAAATAAATAAAATAAAAAACCTGTATGCCTCTTTTATGATCGTCCATTGTTGATATTATTCTTTGTTAAACCAAGTCTCTCTTGTAAATGGGATTAACCTGCCTAAATAAAGGTTGAATGAAAAAAATGATAAATGGACTGTACTTAGATATCACCTTTCTACTTTGTATCTTATCAAGATACTCAAAGCTCTGTTTCATACAGAATCTATTAGATCTATACAAAGACTAATTGAACAAATCATTCTAAAGAGACTAATCAGTGCTTTATCACATTCATACACCAAGGGGACACACATCGAAGGCAATGAGGGGTTCAGTGTCTTGCCCAGGGACAGATCGACATGTGACTACTGGTGGATTCGAACCCCTAACTCTTGCATTGGAGGACGACTGCTCTAACCACTCAGCCACAGCCAACCCTAGGTAGTTGCTTACAATCGAACTTGTGAACAAGTAAAATATAGACTCACCTAGCTTTTCTCCTCGTGCTCCTAGCAAACTGGTCTCCTGGAGTCTCGTGCCCTGGATCCCTCGTGAAGCTCCTGATGCCTGTAAAGAACTTTGTTCATCATCAGCTGCTCTGCTTTCATTCCAACACCAGCCCTACTGCCTACCTCAGCCTGGAATCTGGAACCTTCTTCATGCGTCGGGGTCACCATTGTCCAGTAAATCGCCCATGAAACTGCAACATCCTTCTACGTTCCTGGACTCACCCTGTTTCCTTTGTCCCCAGATGTTCCCTTGCAAGTAAGAACACCAACATTAATTCACTGGAACTAAAACACTGGAACTCGTATTTGAGTTGGTTCTGTTTTCTCTCAGTCTGGTTCTTTATTGGATCTGACTCTCTGATCGTGGCACATTTTACAATTTCTGCTCAGGTAATAACATTTTCAGTGCATGATCAAATTTTGACAGTGACAGGATCAGAACATATTAGTGCTATGTGTTGGCATTGTTGCATGTTCCCATATGATGATGAAATTGGCTCTCTGCATTTAACCCATCCCACCTGCGATACACCCAGGTGGAGCAGTGGGTTCCACCTGGGTGTTGAGTGCCCAAGGAGCAATTAGGTGTCTTGCTCAGAGACACCATGACATGGGAATGGCTGGGAGTCGAACCGTGACTTTCTGGCCCCAAGTCGGTTGCCCTACCTCTACCCCATCTCGGGCCCTTGATGATACCGTTCATCTTTTGTCTTCCACTTTTTACAGTCAAGTCATGGGGTGGCAGCAGTTTGAACAGGGGGGCCCAGACATCTCTTTCCACAGCCACCTCTTCCAGCTCTTCTGGGAGGACTCCAAGGCATTCCCAGGCCAGCCTAGAGACACAGTCTCTCTAGCGTGTCCTGGGTCTTCTCCGGGGATCTCCTCCCTGTTTGACATGCTTAGAAAACCTCCCTAGGGAGGCAGCCAGGGATCATCCTCAGATGTCTGAACCATTTCAACTCCTCTCAATGTGGAGGAGCAGCAGCTCCATCATATTCCTGCCATATCCCTATGAGAGAGTCTACCCAGAACTGATTTCGACCGCTTGTATATGGAATCTCGTTCTTTCGGTCACTACCCAGAGTTTGTAAGGGTAGAAACACAGACTGACCGTTAGCATGATGACAACGGTTGGTAGCACTTTTATCTGTGAAAGCTTCAACCCCTCCAAACACACTTCTTGTGGCCAAATGGCTCAGTCTTTGTCTCGTCTGACCATAAAACTTTTCCCCAGAAGGCATTTAACACGTCCCTCAGCCTCGAAGGTGTCACTTTCGGAGCTTCTTTCTTGTGTACACTCTCAGTTCGAGCTGAGCGTCGGTCATTAACACTGGCGATTCAGAAAATCCCAGTTTATAGTAGACCTGAGCCTTGGTGGTTCCTGAACATCTTAACCAATCGTTCACCCGAGAGAAAGAGACGAGTGCTGATCAACTCAACAAACACTGGCGAACAAGTCCCTTTCCCTATGATCACTAACAACAACCTTTTAGGTCTTAGTCATGTCACATTTTGGACCCTTCAGCATCACTTATTTACAGATTCAGGTGAAGCGACGCATGTATTGAGTTTTATGTAGAGTTTTAACCCTGTCTAAGTAAAAATCCATAGAAAAGTCAAAGTTGTGCACCCAGTTCTTGCTTTTATTACCCATTAAAGTTGTATGTCATGTATTCAATCCACCTTAATAAAAGGAATGGTTGAAATGAATCATTAGAAGCCCTGAATTAACAAAACATTAATGCCTTCTACCGACGGCAGCTGTATATACGTATAGTCAAAGTATTTTTGCTTGATATAACGTTCTCTGAATTACTTTTGAGACTGAGTGTAGCTCGTGACGCTACACGATGCAGACGGTGTTCACGCTGGCAGCAAGGCCTTGAGCACATTCCTGTCTTCAGTTGTCAGTACAGCTCAACGCTGCCTGGTATGTTTTAACCTTTATTGTACTCACATTCCACCTGCACGCACTCATCACCGCAGCACGGCTGGAGTCAGATTCAGTTCGTCTGGTGCATTTTTCACAACCGTTCGAAAGTATTGACCGTCGACGTTATCTGCAAGTTCGCCCACAGATCACCGCAAATGGACTCCGACTCCCCAGCCGTGGATACGAACTCAAATTCAAAGAACTCAAATTCAAAGCCTATGTGTATGCTCGAATTGGCGGTCATCACCGCCAGCTATGAGGCCGTCGAATCTCACCGGGATCACACTCGCAAAGTGACACAGCTGTCTGCGAGAGGCGGAGAAGACGGGATGACTTGGGGTTGGCCACTGCCGTTGTATCGGACATGTTTTTGTTGATCTAATCCACAGCGGGGCCTTTAGGCTGACTGCACACCGACCCGTGGGACTCCTGTCACCGCGGGGACTAGGATTGAGGTTACAGTTTCAGGGTTTAGGCTTTCAGTTCTGATTATTCAGGGGAAGACGGAGCTGCAGGCGATAAGACGTAACTCGGTGTCTGATTTTTGTACATGATGTGTTCACGTGTGACTCGTATTGATACTGTGTGTGTTTATGAAGCGTCCACTCTGTTCTGATCCACGTTTCTTCTGTACAGTTTTCAGTGCGATTCTCTTCCCCGAGTTTTCAGCCGTTTCATCAAATCATAAAACGTTCGGCTGTTTCAGGACAATCCTGCTGTGACTTTTGGTATTGGTGCGACGTTAGCTTTTTCAAATATTTAGCCTTTTCTGCCACTTTTTGTCTAATAGAGCTCATTTTACATCCTTCAGATCTTTAGATAAATGTACAACCTTTTACTGCTCCTTTCACATTTTGTTCGGCTTCAGCTGCTTTCAGCTTCTTTCAGCTTCCTGCTGCCAAAATAAATAAATAAATCTGCTATTTTCAGCTGTTTTGTGCTCCTTTCAGATTATTTCTGCTAACTACAACATTTTTTGTGGTACTTCTAACTTATTTCTACTAGATTCAACTTGTTATACTCCTTTCAGCTTATTTCTTTTAGTTTCAGCTTTTTCGGCTATTTCAGCTACAGCTGATTTATGCCATTTTAGGCCTTTTCAGCTAATTCCACTTTTTTTTGGTACCGGTACTAATAATTACCTTTTTTCTGCCTAATTCAGCAAAAATGAGCTCTCTCCTCTTCCATCTTGTAATTTTAGCTTCTTTCTACTTTTTGAGATACTTTTCAGCTGTTTTTTTTATTTCAGCTTTTTTCAGATTTTTCCCCTGCTTTGTAGTCATTTCTGCTTCTTTCAGCAAACATTTTCCTTGTGCTTCCTGCTAATTTAAGCTTGTTCTACTTTTTCAGCTACCTTTATTAGCATTTTTTGCTAATTTCAGCTGTTTTCAGATAAATTCACGTTTTTCATGGTAACCTCTGCTACGTTGAACCTAATTAACTTCATTCGGCTAATTTTAGCTTGTTATGTTCCTTTAAACTTTTCTGCTATTTCACCTACTATTTAGCTGTTTTTCTGCCTTTTAAGCTACTTTTCAGATTTTTTTGCTAGTTTCAGCTTTTTTCATATACAGTAATTTCCACCTTTTTTTTTTTTTGCTCATTTCTGCTTCTTTCAGCAAACGTGTTCTTTCTACTTCCTTCTGCTAATTTAAGCTTTTCAGTTTCTTCCTTTTAGCATTTTTAGTTAGATTCAGCTGTTTCCCCATAAACTCTAGTTTTTCATGGTAATTTCTGTACTTTGAGCCTAATTAAGTGATAATTTCAGCTTGTTATGCTCCTTTTAGCTTTTATATTCTGGTTTCAACTTTTGCTGCTGTTTCAGATACTATTCAGCTGTTTTGTGCTATATTTAGCCTTTTTAGGTGAGTCCACATTTTTGTAGTTCATTTCAGCTCCTTCCACTTACTTCTGGTAGTTTAAACTTATTTCTGCCCTTTCAGCTACTTTTAAGCTATTTTAGCTAATTTCCTAATTTTTGTGTTCATTTCTCCTTATTCAAATCTTTTTCAGCATATATATTCTTTCTGCTTTCTTCTGCTAATTTAAGCTTGTTCTACTTTTTCAGCTACTTCCTTTTAGCATTTTTAGCTAATTTCCTAATTTTTGTACTAATCTATCCAAACCTAATTCAACAAATATGTTAGTTCTTCTTTGTTCTGCTAATCTAGGCTTGTTCTTCAATTTCAGCTACATTTCAGCATTTTTTTTAGCTAATTTCAGCTGTTTTTCAGCAAGTTCTTCAGCAATTATCATTCACGCTACATTCTTAGCAGGAAATGCTGTTTCTCTCGTTAGGGGTTAATTGTCTTACCCTCACGGCTTCTGTCCTCGATGTGTCTGGAGAAAGTCCTGACCCACCTCTAACCATCCGTCACGACATTTACTGCACGGCCCTTCAGATAAACACCTGATGAGATGAAATATTGATTCTCCTCGCCGTAATCTCTCCGTCTCCTCACGCACACATCTGCGCCCACCCAATAAAAGTGTAACCTCGCAGCCTGTGTGTCGCAGCCTCCGTGTACTTAAGGCTCGCGAAGGATGCGGTTGACATGATTTGTGTGCAGCGGGTGCAATCATCCGTCGCGGCCTTTTATTTTTTTCCATATTTCTCATGGAGCTGACGGGATGAGATAAGATTCCTCCTGGACATCGCTCAGACGAGCTGCAGTTTGGAAAAGCAGGGAGTCGTCATTTGTTTCCTTTACAGTTTGTAGAGTCGATGAATCGCAGGGCCCAGAAACGTGGGACATGTCTACAGGTGTTTCTGTGTGTCTGGATTAGCTCGTGTCTCCTGTGGGAGACTCGTGCGCCTGAACGCCATGTGGTCCCGTTAAGCCCAGAGCAAGCGTTGAGTTTTCTCCTTCCTGTAGCCCCGTGGACAACAGTCACATTGTTTTCTCCACCTTTCTGTTTGTGGCCTTCAGAGCACTGGAGACGGTCCAGTTGACTGACATTACAGCATCTGCTCTCTGCCGGTGACACCGTCCTCCTGGCTTTGATGACCCGTAAACGCTAAATTGTGCTGCAGCCCTTAACTGGCCGAACACGTTGTGGGTCAGCACCTCTGCCGTCCCGGTTTAGCAGCTCAAAACGGTGCCGGTATTCCTGCTGTCGTGCATGTTGGCTCAAATTTCTGTCCAGAGAAAGGATCTGGGGAAAAGAGTGACGGCCTGCCCTGCTAACCTTTAGTTTCATTAACCTTAGTTCAGTTTTTAAAGCTGCTATGTAATGCTTCACTTTTTGCAATGCTCTAAAAGTTGACATTCTACCAGACGGGAATCCCCGGGGCCTTCTACATCTTCGGAGAAGGCCTAAAGATATTCAGCACATACAAAATGTTACCGTATTCCTCGGCCTATATGTCACAGTTTTTGAATAATTTACATGCCCTGCGACTTATACACCGAAGCAACGTATTTATAGATTTTGTTCCCATATAAACTAATTTTTGCCAGAAATATGACCGTTTTCATTCATTCTGACATTGAAAATATTGAACACTACCATTTTCAGCTGCTAGATGGCACTCGAGTAGTATGGCATGCCGCTGTGTCATGTAATAGGTAAAAGCGACTATTAATGACACAATCAGCTTGCCCTAGAACCATCTTCGTCCAGCTCCGGGATCATGCCAAGAGCAACAGTCAAATCAGGTTCATTTTGCTGTGCTGCCCCAGTGAAATGCAGCTGATTTGACCATTAAAGTGCATTTATTAAGTTAAAGTTCAACTGAGACACACCTTTACTATAATGTCGAGCAAACAAATAATTGTTTTTAGAAGGTTATGCTGAATTTCTAAGAAGTGCACAGTGACTCGTCCCTCTGCACGCTCCCACGTATTGGCTTTTGAAATGCATCTGATTTGACCGTCAAAGTGCATTTATTAAGTAAAAGTTAAATTAAGACACATCTTTGCTATAATTTCAAGCAAACAAACGTTTTTAAGTGTTAAACTTGTTAAATTATTGTTAAAGTCCACCTGTGCACGCTCTCGCGGCCACCATTTGGCAGCCAATCGATTTTTGGCACAACACCGGCCCACATTTCTGGGTTGTCAGCGGTGACGCGTAATAGATGCGACTGATACAGCGAAGCAACGTATTTATGGATTTTTTTCAAATTATTAGACATTTTTGGACAGATGCGACTTTTAGGCCAGAAAATACAGTACATCAAATCTACTGTTTATTACTGAGATTTGTTTCTAGTTAAATATTCAGATAGCTTCGATTCAATAATCTGTTGGTCTGAGTGACTTGTGCACAACACTCACCGTCTCCTCTCGGAGTTTGTCGTAGAGCGTTTCCAGTCGTTTACTTGCATCATCCAGCTTCCTCTTGGTTTGCTGGGAACGGATGAAAACAGCACTGGATGAGACATGGTGTCCTGCACATGGCTCCTGTGCAGCATCATCACATCGGGACACATTTCTCTTTCGCCCAAAAACTTGTATCACATGTCTCTTACAGCTGATTCAAAAAGTGCTGAACCTTGTGGAACCCAGAAGCAAGCAAAAAGCTTGTTTGCAAATCATTTCCATGGATTGGACCAGTATCAGATGACAGGAGGCCTGGAGCTGATGGGGAGGTGAACCTATCCTTAAGTGCATCATTAGGTCTAAACTGCCTGAACAAAATGTGTTCAACTACACAATGGAAGTCCAGTTGCTTAATTAAAAAAAAAAAAAAAAAACTTTTAGTATTTTCCAGCACCAACAGACACACGTTTAAAAAAAAAAAAATCTTCACAATCATTTGACCCTCCCCTTAGCGATCTCCTGAAGCCACTAAAGTTGCCTTTGCATGAAGGAAACAGAAAAGGACTGAAGCTGTCTCAACTCACAGGGTCAGAGGCTGCGGACAAGCACTTCAGGATCAGCTCCTCGAACGTGGTCTTGAGAACAAGGTGCTCGTCAGGGATGGGCTTCTTCATGATCTTTTCAGCAGGGATAGAGTGCAGAGGCTGAGGATCAACAGACAACCAGTTAAACAACATTCAGCTTTCTTTCTCCACATTCACAGTCTGAGCTCTACGGACATGAACCGTGTCTCCTGTGGGAGCTCCTGGTGCACCCTCCATGTTGGAGTGGAGCGCTGCCGGGGGGAGCTGCTGCTGCACGCCTGATGACGTGACCTGACCCATGTGCGGACACTGCACCTGAGGGGACCCGGAGGACATTGGCTGGTTCTGAGAGTCAGCACCCAGTGGGGCCTTAATGGGGGCAGTGATGGGGGCCAGTGGGGTGTAGTTCTCTGGAACCAGCTGGACAAAAACAAAATGGTTTTATTTTGTGTCTGTGCACAACACCTCTCTCTCTCCATATATATATACAGTATATATACAGTATATATACAGGTATACCTCGGTTTAAGTCCTAGTTCCGTTCCTACGGGCAAAACGGATACCGATTTAGACTTAAACCGAAAC
>JARVGS010000672.1:5005804-5016217 GCA_031762315.1 Hypsolebias antenori
TTTTTGTTTCGTTTTTCAAAATACCATTTTCTTTCACTTGTTTTTAATTTTTATACTTTGGCCATTGTCATTGTTGTCTACTGTTGTCGTCATCACTCTTTGTTAAAACCAGGTCTCTCTTGTAAATGAGTCCGTGAGGCTCAGTGGGATTAACCTGTATAAATAAAGGTTGAATGGAAAAACAACCTTAATTTTTTTTTAAAGAGAATAGTTTTCACCTAATTGATGAGTTAACGACAAGTTAACTCATCAATTAACTCAAAGAGGGTAGCACTTCCAAATTGGGTCTCTGCCACCTTAAAACAATTCAAATCTTTAAACTTCTAAAGTGTTTAACTCTTTACCTGTTATATTAGAAGAAATACAAAAAAAATCCAGTAGGAAGTTGCTCAGGCTGCACCAGAAGTGTTCCAGCTAGCTGCTTCTGCTGCTATCAAAACATACAAATAATCTGAAAAAACACTGAGTAACTGTCTAATGTGAAACTGATGGCGATGTAAATAATTAAATAAATAACCAAGAAAATGTGAACATTTGGATATTTAAGTTGTTATGGTAGCTGTTCACTAATCTGAATTATATTTGGACTTTAAAAGTTAGCTTTAAATGCTACTTCTCCAAACTAAAGCACTTCATAAAGCTTTCTATGTAAGGTATTAATTGCTTTTAACTTAGCACCTAACCGACACAAAAATGTTTAAACAATCCCTTTAAGTGCTACGGTACATACTACGTATATGTAAGGGTCAGCTAGTTTATCAAGTCCCAATAGTAATAAATGTTTTATTTATTGACTTGTTACCAACACTCACCTGTCACTTTCTTGTTATCTTGATTATGGCCCCTGCCTAAAGGAACAAGTTGGTGATAATGCCAGTTTGTGCATGTTTGTGAGTCTGTCTGTCTGTCTGTCAGCAAAAGTTCATGAACAACAGGACAGACTTGAATGGAACCCACAGAAAGTAATCATTATATATTACCGCAGCAACTGCTTCGAAACGGCCTCTACAGCCAAGCAACCATAGCCAACACAAAATGCCTATAACTCAGTCAGTTGTATAGATATTGAGATAAGATTTAATTTGGCAGTAGTTGAGTCATTATGCTCATATAGTTTGAGATTATGAGATTGTGCATAAGTTGTTTGACCAACTTGGATATAACTTCTTTATTTATCAGTATAAAATGATCATTATCTGAAATTCTGATATATAGGAAACAAAGCAGGCTGTTTAAATGTACTCCCATGACTCAAGATGTCATATGAGTGCAAAGAAAAGTGGGCACCTGTGCAGTTCAAACATTATTTTTCACATTTTCTCTTGTATTTTATTCATAAAAAAAAAAAAACTCACTTTGTGCTCTGGAAGTATGAAGAGTAAACTGGGTGAGTTTCCAGATGAAGGTGCTTACTGATGAGAAATTGATATGACAGTGCTGCAGCAGGTCAGTGGGGCTTGGCCTTGTCCTCGGTGCAGTTTTGCAGAATGAACAAGAATGTGGTCCTGCTGGGTGTTGTATTTCTGATATGCTAGCATTGTAAGGTTATCTAGCATTGACGGATGGAACTGGGCTTGAAGAGGACGAAGGATTATTAGGATGCAAGACCTTGCTTGAAAGGAATAACAGTTGGGACATGAAGCAAACCCAATTTATTAGTTTTTTCTTTTATTGGTAGAGTTTAAATTAGACTTAAAGGGACCGTTCGTTGATGTTGCTTTTTGAAACATGGCTCAAAACATCCTGAGAAATGTGTCAGGTAACTATTGATATTATGCTGTTGACCTTAACATTACTTTAACATTACAGTTTATAATAAAAGATGCATGTATTGCTCTAAACTAATTTAACATTTGTTAAAAGATGTTGCAGTTTAGTCTAAACTTGCATTAAAGGCTATACTGTATATTTTTCACAAATGCCCAATGTTACCATTTAAATACAGCTTTCTTTAACTCCAATTAATTGTTTCAAGCAGTTGCTCTATTTTTGTTTGTATGTTTGTTTAGTTTACTCGATGGCCAACATACGTGGAGGATGTCTGTGTGTAAACAACCTGCCAAGAGAATGGTTGAGCGTTTAGAGGGAAAGTTGCAGTATAATTATAGGGTAGGTTGTGTCTATGTAGAGAGACGTACCATTTGGTTAAAAAAAAAAAAAGTTTCTGCTCAAAACAGTGTCTGTGAGTAGAAAGTCCTCCTCTGTCCCTCCTCCTGTGGAGGAAAGGCTGAGAGATAATAGTCAGATGCATTTTGACGTGAAAGAAGGCTTTAGACTTGAATAGAAATATTCACTGAGGAACATAAACTGAGGTAAGGATCAAAAAAATATGTCAAGAAATTTTGGGAAAAGAGGATTGTGTATGAAATGTATAAGATTAGAAATTTTTGTTTTCAAAATTATTGTATTTGGATATAAAATAGAGTTTAAACCTAAGTTACAAACAAAATTGTTATTTTATTTTTTATTATTACACACTGTACATGCTTTTTCCTTCTCACTGTTTGCTTTCTTTTACTTTTCCATACAACTGTATTTGTGTTAGGGCTGTATCTCACCAGGCTGTGAATGTTGGAAATTAGTTGGTGACTCAAAATCGCAAGAAAATTGGCAAGTTTTCAGTTGCAGACTTACTGAATTCTGAACGTTTAGGACCAGTAAGTCACTTTAAGCAGCAAATATTTGAAAGCCACTCCCTAGTATTGTTCACATAGCTTATAAATCATCAGTATTCTAGTCCATGCATTTTCCTTTGCCACCTACATCATATCTTCTTTGGCAACTGCCCCCTTGTTTAGGATTTAATGAACCAGTGTGCATTTTTAAACAAAAATATGCAGATTCGGTCCATTGGTTAACAATACTGTAGTTTTTTTTTTTAATTAGCATGGTTTTAAGGTCTGTAGCCTCAGATATTTTCTAGTTTGAGGATAGCTGCCCTACATGAGTCAAAATGCAGCTCTAGCAGTCTAGAATAAAAAAAAATTGAGATGGATTGGAGCTGAGTTTCACATGTCTGCTAAAGTTTCATGATTTCTTTTAATATAAAATTAGTTGCACAGCTTTTTTGAAAATTTTCAAAATTCAAGCAGCAAAACTGTGAGCCTCTTCGGAATCACAAGAGACAACTGAGAACCTGTGACATTTTGAGTTTTGACCTTTGGATATTCCTTCACATGGACGTTTACCAACTATTATTTTCAGTTTCAGCCCAGTGAGATGCTACTTTAAGAATGTAAAAGTAAATCTTTTCCACCATTGGTCCAACAGGTCAAAGCATTGAAGAGTGCATTCCTAACTACACAGGGATTGATTGTATTTATCAGCCAGGTTTGGACAGTAACCAAAACGGCATCACCATTAAGCGACTAAGCCTTAAAAAGAGGCCCAGAGTGGCTCTCAATAATGGGGAAAATCCACAAATTGCCCAGTGGCATTCTGCAGAGTCTATGTCATTACCTGGCAGGAATGATACAAGATCAATGGACAGGTCTTCTGCACCAAAAGGTAAACCTCCTCTTCCTCCTCCACACTGTTCTTTTTTGGACAGCAAATCTTCCAAGACTGAAAGTCCTGGCACCTCTCGGAAACTCCCTGAGTCAGTTCCTCGACAGCTTGACAGATATTCATCATCACAGAACAAAAATCCCATGATAGATCAGATAATCGAGAAAAACAAACACTTTAATCAAGATGTGTCAAGCCAGTCTCCCCCTCAGCCCCTTCCCCGTCGTCGACTAGCCAGCTTTGGAGGTATGAGTACCCCTGGGTCGCTCTCACCATTCACTGGCCTAGGCGCCTATAATCAGAACAACGAGCCTGCTTCTGATATGAATGTCCGTCTTAGCTCATCCTTGGGAAGTAGAGGCAGTACTGGCTGCTTGAAAATGAGTCCACAGAGCTCTGGCAAAACTACTCCAGTTACAAGCCTTGGGTCCATGCAGCTTCAGCATGTTCGTGACCAGATGGTGGTAGCTCTAGAAAAGCTGAAGGAGCTAGAGGAACAAGTAAAGATCATTCCTATTCTCCATGTAAAAATCTCCGTCCTTCAGGAAGAAAAGAGGCAGCTGATCCTTCAGCTAACAAACCAGAGTGGCAATGAAGATATGACCTGTAAAAAATCATCTTTTATGGGAAAGTCTGACATTGAGAAAAGGGTGAGCAAAGATTCAGAATCTAAAGATGTTGGGAAAGACGACTGCACTGACTTGAGAGAGTTCAAGAAACTATCAGAGGAAATGCAGGCATTGGAAAGAACCATAAAAATTGGACATTTGCAAGCACGGAGTGAAAAAAGCTGTAACCTTTTGCAAGATAAGGCTAGTAAGTCCATTGCTGTTGGAACTGCTATACCAGTAAATGTGGATAAAACTGTGTCTAAAACCTCTAAAGAAAGCAAATATACATTCACTGATCAGATAGAGACAAAGTCCATTGCAACAGAGGTGACAGAGGTTAATCTTGGACTTTACTCAAAACAAGAGGTAGAGCTTGAAGCCCAGCGAGTAGTAAATGGTGCCCTAAGGGAGAGAATTCATCAGCTAGAAGCAGAGTTAAAAGAATCAGCGCTCAAGACTGAGTTGATTTGTCTGAAACTAGAACTACAAGCTGCAGGAACCAGGAACCGAGTTGACAAGGCCTGTTTAGCAAGGCCATCCACTGTCAGTATGGGCACAGAAACAAAGCTGTCCTCAAACAGCAAGAGAGTGTATAACCATATAGAGCTTCGAGATGCCAGCACAGGAGAGACAATACAGGTCAAAAGTGTGGGTGTATCTTGTGAACCAACAATGAAGAACACATGCACAGGCCCAGATATGCCTAACAGTCACTGGGATGTCAAGGAGCTTGTGGAGACCAGGGATAAAGCTGTTGGGATTGAAGTGCACACAAGAACACAAGGAACTGGGACAGAGATGAAGTTGTATGAGGAGGAACAAGTAGAGAATCTGAAATGCAAGAAAGAAAATATTACATGTAAAACAATGGTTCATGAGGATTACTCTATCAACATGACTGTTTGTGAGGCAAAGCAAAAAGTTTCTCAGTGTTTTACTACCAATTTAGCCAGAGGAGTTGATCTGGGTATCATGGCATCATCCCAAACAGCTTCACAGCTTACCAACACTGTATCCAGTACTGTGTCTCGATTTACTAACACCAGCCAAGCCTTCAGCAACAATTCCAGCACAAATACACTTCTCAGTAAACAAGACAAACACACCAACACCACTCACACTTTTACTCGGACAGTGTCTGTCGGCAACAAGATTCAAGGCTTTACATGTACCACAGAAACCCGATCAATTGGTGTAGATACAGCAAACCTAGCTGAAGGTACTTTAAAGCAAATGCCAGAGACAGGGAACAAGGTGACTCGAGACTGTGGTGTTGGATTCACAAGTATTTATGAGAATTTTCTAGTCGGACTGAAAACTCGGAATATGGCCTCTGGACCATCCCGTCTTCCTGATCCCATCAAGACAAAGAGTATTGGTGTTGGTGAAGGGAGAATATGGGATACTTCTGTTTCTTCTGATCTGCCTAGACAAAAAGTCCAACATTCCACGCAGTTCCAGTGGGATCTTGAATTGAACCATTACATTGAGAAGATGCATAGGCTCCTAAAGGAGCATGGAGACCTTCTCACAGGGGAGTGTACCCATGACAGCAGAAAGAAACCATTCTGCAATACCAAAGATGTGGCACAAGGAGGGACAGAATTACAGCAGTTCACATCTAAACCAACAGGTAACACTACAAACTTGTTCAAAGTTCGATTTCTAACTTAAGTCGGATTCTCTTGTACAGGTCTCTTGTAAATGATTCCTCATGGCTCAATGAGACTAACCTGTATAAGTAAAAGCTGAATAAATTCTGTTTTTCTTCTATAGAAACTGATAGTAAAGACATGCATATAAATGTTTTCTTATTGCCCACCATTAAAAGGTGGGCAATAATTCAATTCAAGTCAAGTAATAATGTTTTGCCTGTGTCTCCATATGTGGGTTTATGTTTGTGTCTGCAAAATATGCACCACTGGACAGATTTTGCTAAAACTCTCAACAACTCTACAACTGAATTTAACCCAAGATGGCCACCATAGCGATTCAACCTTAGAAAACGCAAAAATAGCTATTAATTTGTTAATTTTACAGATATTAAGCTAAACTTTAATGGGATAACAGATGAGAATCATTTACAACATATTCTGAGTGTAAGCTCTTGTAACATTGACTGAGCCTGAGTATAATGTTGTTTCTGAGGTTTGACCAAAATGATTGTCTAAAACTCTGGCCTGATAGGAGTGTGCATTATACATTTCTTTAAGGAATGATAAATCTTTATTTATTTAGCAACAAAGTTAAATTTCATGAAAATTTATTACAGTACAAGTTTTTTCCATATTGTGTTTTGAACTACAGAATTCTAAGTTTTAATTTAAAACCAAATTCCATGATATTCTGGAGTTTGACTGCTCTAAACATTTTTTAATTGCTCTTTTTTAATTAAAATTAATTTTTTTAATTGCTCTTTTTTAATTAACTCTTCCCAGTTAAACATGTTTGATGGGGATGTGGGGGAAACAACTCCAACGTTCATAAACTTCACTGAATACCCAGGGTTCCCAGTTACTAAGGAAATCAGGGAAAACATGGAAAATGATTTTCATAGTTCCAGACCGGAAAAACTCAGGAAGTTTGAGCACTAATTTGCTTCTTAAAATCTTTGAGATTGTCACATGTATAATATAATTAATTGTAATTAATTAATTGTAATTAATGTACCAGTATTAATACTAGTATTTTAATACCAATGAGTCTATGTTCTGCTTCTACAGTGTACAAAGGTCATGCATCCTTATTCATTTCATTTCAGTTCAATTCATTTTATTTATACAAGTGCCACGTCACAACAGAGATCGGCTTCGGATGTCATCAGTCCATTAAATGGCCGTTATTAGTTGTTATCATCCCCATATGTAGCGGTGAAACTGTCCCAACTACCTCGTAGTAGGTCTTAAGTTACGTGATTATCGTTATTATCGCTGATAATAGGCAGCGTCTCGCCGGGGTAAACCAGGAAGTGTCTTTTTTTTTCCAGCTTATATAACCCTTTTCCTAAACCTAACCTTACACCTGACCCAGAGGACCAACCCTAAACTTAACCCCCTTACCCGTGTGCCTAAACTTAACCAAGAAACCTAATGCCAGACCCTTTACTCTAAACCTAAACGCGTAGCTAAAAACGGAGCCTATTATCATCGGTACCATTGCTAACAATGTACCTTTAAACTACAGAGGTACAGGAGGGGCAGTCTGACCGCTACTTATGGGGATGATAATAACTAATAACGGCCATTTAATGACTGATAATGTTCGAAGTGGGTGCAAGAATCCCAAATAACTTCTGTACAAACTAGACTGGTCCGAATACATAGACAAGATGTTTAAGTTTGTTAAACCTTATTTGGCTACCTGAGGCCCATCTGACTCAGCAGACTCATGCCATCTTAGACCTATAACAACTTTAACTGAAAAGTACTATATTTTCCGCTGTACACTTCGCACCATCCCATAAGTTTCATCAGTCCAAATATGTCTAATAAAGTGGAAAAGTCCATAAATATATTGTGTTGCCGTATACGTCGCATCTATTATGCGTCACCGCTGACTATTTACATTTGTTACATGTCACCACTGACAACTCAGAAATGTGGGCTGGTGTAGTGCCAAAAATCGATTGGCTGCCAAATGGTGGTTGTGGGTGCGTGCACTGCACAGGAGGACTTTAACAAAAATTTAACAAGATAAGCACCTAAAAACAATTATTTGTTTGCTCAACATTGTAGTAAAGTTGTGTCTCAGTTGAACTATTACTTAATAAATGCACTTCAATGATCAAATCAGCTGAATTTCGCCGGGGCGACACAGCACAATCAAGCTGATTTGATGGTTGCTACAGGCGAGCTGGATGAAGGTGTCATTCTATGGCTGGCAAGTCAACTGTGTAATTAATAGCCACTTTTACCTATTACATGACACAAAGGCATGACATACTACTCGAGTGCCATCTAGAGGCTGTAAATTGTAGTGTTCAATATTTTCAGTCAGAATGAATGAAAACGGTCATATCTCAGCCAAAATTTGGTTTATAAAAATGGGAAAAAACAAATATGTTACTTCGATGTATAAGTCGCAGGACATGCAAATTATGCAAAAAACTGTGACTTATAGGCCAAATAATATGGTACTTGGTCTTTACTTTTACTCTTTTTCACATAATTTCCTGGAGCGATGCAGTTTTGATTGAATAACTACAAGACAGTTCTTAGTGTGTTAAAAATTTTACTAAGGACTGGGGCGGCTATGGATGAGTGGTTAGAGCAGGCATCCTCCAATGCAAGAGTTGGGGGTTCGAATTCACCAGCAGTTACATGGTGAAGTGTCCCTGGGCATGACACTGAACCCCTCATTGTATGAATAAGATGAAACACTGATTAATCTCTTTAGAATGATTTGTTCAATTAGTCTTTGTATAGATCTAGTAGAGTGCTGTCTGAATGGGTAAATGAGGCACAGATTGTAAAGAGCTTAGAGTATCTTGATAAGATAGAAAGGTGCTATTTAAGTACAGTCCATTTAATAGTTGGCATTTTGAAGCTTCTAGTGCAGCTATGACTTCTGCTTCACCTATTTGGACCATCTCTGTTAATACAAAGTGTATCCAACAAAGTCAAGTCAGGTCTTCTGGATGGTTTCTTTCTGATGAAATATAAAAATAAATAAATAAAATAAAAAAACATCCAGGACCTGACTTAACGTTGTTGGATTTATCTACCCAGATTATTGAGCATGAACTTTGATACAAAAAGTGTTTGTCAAAGAAGTGCACCAAAATACATAACTAATGTGATTGAATGTCCAACTAGTGCAGAGCCATCACAAACTGTTGAATAAAAATGACACTTTCTTTGTTTCCTTTTGTTTTTACTGCTTTGTACATTGTGTTTTACTGTACAGTGTCATTGAGTACCATCAAATAAAATTAATTGTATTATTATTATTACCTGATATCTAGGATATTAAATTCACACATTCCTTCCCATAGCTCCAGCCTATTTTCCTCCTGGTTGATGGCGACATGCTTTTGATGCAAACTAAGTCAAATCAGATTAAACCACATCAATAATAGGAAAAAGCAACAATTCTACTTTAACGGGAGCATCTGTCTTCCAGTATTCCACTATGTAGTTGGAGAATTAATGCGGCTCTATCACATGCATTTTATAGTTAAATAATTAGGAAATGGCAGTATAAATAGGCAAACTGGAACAATGTGATTACACAACGAATTGAAAATGCCAAGAAATACAAGAATAATTCTGTTTACCGGTAAGTCTTGTGAAACCAGGAAATCTCAGACACGTGGTTTCCTTTTTAATCATGAAGGAATCCCAAGTGATTGTAAATGAACTACAAACAAAAGTCTTCCACTGATTCCACACAACGTTTTATATATGTGCATTTATAGCAGATTTCATTTAAACTACTCCTATCTTAATTAACATGCTGACAGGTGTTACAAATCAATTTTGAGATTACACTGCAACTCAATACATCAACAAAAATACTAACCACTGGGTCAGAGAAGTAAAATTGAAACTTTTTCAATAAAAAGTACTTTTCAAACATTTAAAACATACTTGACTTCCTATAAAACAACTGAAGGACAAAATATCAGGTCTTTGGGGCTCCGATGTGTTTTTTTTTTGTCTCCCTTATGTTTCTGTTTAAAACTGAACTCATCTGTGATTGTTCTGTTGTCCCACATTTAACAATTCTTTTGTAATAAGGGCTTTCAGTGGTTTTGGTGCTTTTTAAAAAAAGTATTAATAACTAAACCATCAACAACAATTATACTAATGATCTTTACCTACTTCTTGCTTTCTGGGTTGCAGGGGTCATTGGTGCCCCTGTCCAGCAGTCACTGTGCAAGAGGTGGGGGACACCATGGACATGTCTCCAGTCCATCACAGGGACACATAGAGACAAACAACCACTCACTGTCTCACTCACACCTAGAGACAATTCAGAGTCACCAGTCAGTCTAATATGCATGTTTTTGGGAGGAAACTGGAGTACCTGGAGAAAAACCATGCAGCACGGACAGAACAGGCAAACTTAGGGGTGTAACTTACGCTAAAATCATGTTTCAGTTCGGTTCAGTTTCAAGGAGGGTTCGGTTCAGTTAATTTTTGGTAAAAAAAAAAAAGACAAAATAAAAACTTATAAAATGTTTATTTTTAAAATATGCCAAGTAAACAATAAATTTATATAAAAATAAATAAAAGCAACCCATTTGGATGATATTTTAAATAAACAGCACTCTTTATAATAAATAAACTATACT
>JARVGS010000672.1:5114223-5125651 GCA_031762315.1 Hypsolebias antenori
AAACAACAACAGCGTACTTAGAACGCCGTTTTAATGTGTTTCCAAGCAGTTAGCTAACAAAATACCCTAAAAAAAATGGGAAAAAACATAAAATGTTGCATAAAAAAGACGACGTAAGGAGTGATAACGGCGCTGGGGGCGGCTCCGTAAGACCGAGTTGCCGTAAGTCGGGGGCGCCGTAACTCGGGGACAACCTGAATATACAGTATATATAAAAAGACGTTTTACACCCTTCCAACACTCTTGCCATATTCTAAACAATGTTTCTAAACTCAACGCTCTAAGAACAGAATTTCATGATTTCAGCTCCCTGCCAGTTCTCTCTTGGCCACGCCCACTTCTCCTCTGCAGAGCGGAGTTCATGACATTCTGCAGGAGGAAGCTTCTCCTTGCACCTGTGGGGCTGCACACAGGTGCAACAGGTGCAAAATAATTTAAAATAATTTATTTCAAATTAAAATTCCATGCCCATTGTGTGGCTCATCATCCTTGTCCAATTTTACTTTGAAAAACCGCGATAGAGCAAATTCATGACAGTCGAACCGCGAAGTAGCGAAGGACTACTGCAGTGAGGTCTTTCATCGAGGATCAAGACTTGTGTTCACGAACATAACTTTAGTTGTATAAGTCCAATGATTACTTGTTGAGAATTCCAGTACAATCTGTCCAGAAATTCATGACATATTTTTCCGACAGATAGACACACACAATTGTGTGTGTGTGTTTTTACAAGTTTTTTCTTGTGATTTTTAAATTTTTTTTATTTTGTTACGTCAGGCGAAGCTGAGGTACCTGAAGACTCTGAGACAGCACTTCCCGAGGATCAAACAAGTTCAGACATGTAGTGACCCTTTATAAACATTTTTATTAATTAAATGTTATTTCTTCTTTTTTATGGAACTCAAATTCCTTTTTTTTTTTTTTTTTTGTATTTATGTTCAGGCCTGAAAAGGATGCAGTCACCAAACCAGCCAAGCTCTCGCGTGGCAGAGCCTCAAAGCCGCTGCTGCCGTTGGGCTTGAAGCGAGGTAACAAGGTTCCCCCTGCCAGGAAATACACAGAAGCAACGTCAAATAAAGGGGAGAGCAGCTCGTGTGACAAAACCTCTGAAGAGCAGGTCCTTGAAGAACAGGTCCTTGAAGAACAGGTCCTTGCTCTTTCTTTAGCCACCAAAGCTTATTGAGTCACATATTGAGACCTTATTATTTGCCTGACTGTGAACTTTGCTTATATTTTAGGTGAATGAAGAGAAATCAGATTTGAGCTGTGCCAACAGCAGGAAGTCTGCCAGTGATGAAGTTTCTTCAGAAGATGAGGCTGCAGTTAAACCTCAGAGACCCACCAGGTGAAATATTTCAATTTCTCTAAAAAACAGCATTGAAAACTCTCCCTATCTTTTATTACCCAATTATTTTTAGCGCTGCTGACTTTGTCCATTTGTTTTGTGTTTCGGTAGATACGGCAGAGTCCCCAAACCTATCCAGCCCTTGACTTATCCTTCTAAAGAGGATCCACATGCCTCTGAATCTGAAACCGCACCTAAATCTAAATGTGTTGTTAAGAGAGGAAAACTGTCAAAACAGCAAACCTCGCAGAAGCTCAAAAAGCCCAGACTGGTCACGATCAGGTCCTCCAAGTCAGACTTCAGTGATGAGGAGAGTGAAAACGAGTTTGAGAGTAATCAGATGGAAGGTGAGCACCTCGGCTGCAGGTCCAGTAAAGACGCTGAAGCCTCTCTATTTGTACCTTCCAGTCTGCACCCCACAAATATGGTGGTCTCAGAAGTGGACGATGCTATGGTAGAGGTTAGTAGAACAGTTAGTTTCTTTGTTTTCTGCATAGATACCATCATTTTTCGTTTATTTATTTATTTTTTACATAATTCTGTTTCAATCATTTTGTGTTTAACATTATTGTTTATTTGTGCATGGTTTTACATGACATCTTTCAAACCCTCCAATTCCAAACTTAGCTTGACATCTTGGACAGTATGCCTGACGTGCTGGGCATTTCCCAAGATGCACTGTTCCCCGATTCCTCTTGTCAGAAGGCACAAGATGACACAGGCACTGCTGAGCCATGTGAACATCAGTTGGACCTGCTGGTTGTAAGTGGAAATGACTCAAATATAGTTTAATGCTGTCCTGATTCCCAGTTGCACCTTAAATGTCATTATTTTTGCTGAAGGTGCTGGTGTAGATTCTTAGGACATGGATTACAAATTAAAAAATAAAATAGCTGGACTTGCATTTAGGGGTTGAAGACGTTTCACTTCCTGTCCGGGAGGCTTTATTTAAATTCAAAACTGAAAAGTGTGGAGTTTCAAGCTTTGAACTGCATGAGGTGCTCTGTTATGCAAGCTGAGTTTTCATGCATATTAACCTCCCTGCCCTCTCACTGGAGTTGTATAAAAGATGTTCTAGTCACATGCATGAAGGTGAGTTAGACTGAAACTGGTTGGGTATCGGGCTCGATGCTCCGTTGGTTGCAGAACGCTGAAATCTGTTACCTTCTCTGTTTAATGTTGACTTTTCTTGTTTGATGTCCAGTACAGTCCCTCGTTTATCGCGGGGGTTACATTCGACCCCCCCACCCCGGTAATAAGTGAAAAACCGTGAAGTAGTAATGCTATACAGTATTTATTTTAGTATTTACAGTACAGTATATATATTTTAGAAACCCTTCCCACGCTCTTGCAATGCTCTAAGCTCTTAAACTTACGTAATTTCAACAACATACATATATGTACTGCACAGTAGCTACGTACTGCAAAATTTTATATGGGTGCTTACCGGTCTTGGTCCGGTTCTGGTCCGGTTCTGATCTGCTGTCTGCAGCCATTGAGCACCAAGATGCTTTAGAGAGAGCCAGATCTTCAGAGAGCCAGCATAAAACCACCCAATGGTCCCAATTCAGTCCAAATCCAGATGAAAAAAGTCCCGGTGAGCTCCTAGAGAAAACACTAGACCTCCAAGTGACGCCTCCCCACTCGAGAGGCCTCATGGGCTGGCAAGCAGCACTCAGATTGACCAATGAGGCTGGAAGTCCGGTTCTAGTCCAATTCCCGGTCGGTTCCATGCGGCTCGCTGCATCCACTGAGCGCCAAAGTCGCAATGAATAAGAACCAAAGTTTTTTGGATTGGATCAAAACTTTCCCTCCATTTTGGCAGAAAGCAGCAGCCGGAAGCACTGTTGGCTTCTGGGTAATATAGTCGTTTTGAGTGGCGACACAGTGTAGGCTTATTGAGAGAAAACTATAAAATGGCGGTGCCTGTCCAAAGTATTTATTATTTTTTGTTAACTTTTTACTGTATCCAGTACCATCCCAATCATGACTAATATTAAAGTTGACAATTGTGTGTCGTGTACAGTCCAGTCTTAAAAAAAAAAAAAAAAATTAATCTTGTCCAATCTACTTTGAAAACTGCAAAAGAGCGAGTCCGCAAAAGTCAAATTGTGAAGTAGCAAGGGAGTGCTGTAAATGGCTTCCTTCACCTCTCAAACCATCTGTCTTATCTGTCCAAAATATGAACATCTTGGTCCTCAAACATGTTCCTTGTTCTTGTGGCATAGTTACACAGCTGAGTCTTGTCCTGAAGAGCTGCTCTCCTGTGTTGAGCCATGTGCCTGTGGATTGGTTGTTTTTCCATTATGGACGTCTGAACTTTCCTCAGTGCACTGCGTACGCAGCGTCGCTCAGTTGTGTTTGCAGGTTTTGTCCTTAAGACGGACCAGCTTTGTCTGAGAGTCCTGTTATGTTTCAAATGCAATGGGATGTGTTGTGTGGAAAATATTCCTGAGTTTCTGAGATACTCCAGCTCCAACTGAGTTTGCAAATGCCCAGTTTGATATCTACTGCCTTTTTCCCCATTGTCCTACAATGACTCGCTTCGACTCTACACAGTCAATGCAGTTTTCCATATAACTGGAGTGCCACCTCATTTGGATGAGGCAGGAAAATCACAATGCAGCCGTCTGAAACTTCTGCATCATTATTTTCATCCATCCTTCCATCCATCCATCTGGAACATAGACCAACTGGTAAACAGAGAGTGTTGCCTTACAGCTCAGCTCCCTCTTCACCACAATGGACAGGCTCAGAGTCCGCAATACTGCAGATGCTGCACCAGTCCGTCAGTCAGTTTCATGCTCCATTCTTCCCTCACTCGTGAACAAACCCCCGAGATACTTGAACTCCTCCACTTGAGGCAGAACCTCACCCTCGACCCGTTATGTTCAGTTCGTTGCAAACACAACACAGCCGTGAGCAAAAAAGTGAGAAAAGGTCACAAAACACTCACCATCTTCCACCATGCTTTCAAAAAATGCCAGGTCAAATGTAGCACGTGTGTAGCACACGTGTATCGATGTTTTGCATTTATCATTAAGATTCAGTCTGATTTGGATGAAGTCTTAAAACGTTTTTTCCTCCCTAATATCAACTAGAAAGCTGTAGGAGAAAAATATAATCAGGAAGTGTAACTAGAGGAACAGTCAAACTTTTGTTGGATCAGCATAAATAAATATTTTGATGTTATATATGTTTTTTTTTACAGGATGTTATAGACATTCTCTCATCAGAACACACAGAAGGTACGTTGTAAATTTATTCTTTGCCATTTCTGGTGAGTTAACTATGTTTAATCTATTTCAGTGGATCCAGTTTAAGATAAGACAAGACTTTATTAATTTGAAGGAAATTCAGAAGTTGCTAGCTGCTACAAGTCACACAACACAATGATAGCAAAACATATCACAAAATAAACACAGAAAAGGCAAGTGTATAGAACATGTAAGGAGGTAGTAACAAAGGTAGTAAAAAACTTGATCACACAACTTACAAACACGAAACAGAAAACAAGTTATTTCACAGAGTTTGTTCTCAGTTGTTGCACTTGGAAAACTCAGTAAATATACTGTAGAGATATGAGTGTTTGGTCAACTGTATTAATTTTGATGATGTTTATTTAAGATTCCCTAGACGAGAGCTACAATGAAGCTGCTCAGACTCTTTTGACCATTGGCAACCTGACTCATGTTTCCCAGTCAGCACAAAGTGAAATGACCGCACAGGATTGTACAAAGGGTAGGAGAGACAGAACTTACCAAATTCCTCATCTTGGTTTGAATTTTGTATGTTTTTGGTTGAGTTACAGTATATCATGTTTAATTGCAGAAGTAACACTAGATGGTGTGAATGCATCTGACCATTCTGAAGACGATATTGCTCCTTCTGCACTAGAACAAAGTTCTACAACTTTACTGTGCCCAACTTATGATCAAGGCGTCAGAGAAACATCTCAGACTGTTGGCATTGTGGGATTACAAAGCAGTGAACTGGACTTGCCTCATATTGAAACCAGTATTCAGACATGCAGTGAGCTGAATACAGATCCTGTCTCTCAATTAACATCAGAGTACGAGAGCTCAAAAGCATCTCCAATCCTGAAAACAAGATGCTTTACTAAGGTAAAGCCTAAACCAAAACTTGGTCAAACTTTGAGGACATCTCAAAAGAAAACTCCTGAACAACACGTGGTTAATGAGACAACATCATCTGAAGAAGTAACCCCAGAACAAACGGCTCCAGCATTATCAAAAGAGATATATGTAAATCCTTCTATTACCCAAACCTGTTCTTTGTCTGCACCCCGATTTGAACCCAGTAGGAATCAGACCACCACAGATACAAGGACACCTGACTCTACAGAAGACAGACTGATACCTGGTCAAGCAGCTAATACATGTAACTCAGCTGTGGCAAAGGGTCGTCAAGAGTCATCCACACTTTCAGACCCACTCCAGGAAAGCGGGGACAAGCATGCTCCATGTGCATCTGATGAGGATTCACCTGTCAGTCAAAAGGAACAATGTGAAGTTGCAACTTCCAGCAAGCCTAAGGGAAACAGATTCCCAAAAATCAAACCCAAACCAAATCTAACCCGGACAACAAGAGCTGCAAGAAATAAACCTCAAGTCAGTGAAGAGACTGTGGAGAAAGACTGTCTTTCATCAGTGAAACTAGAGACAGAAAGCTCATCTTTTAGTTTGAAACACACAAAACAAGTAAAGACACAAAGCCAAATTGCTAATCAGGCAGAATTAGATGTATTAGATCAGAGTGCCATAGAAAAAGTGCAACTCACTCAAGATTCTGGGTTAACCTCTGAGTTCACAGAAGAAAACTTCATGCCACAGGTTGGATCCGCTGACCTGACTGTTGCAAAATCACAGCTTCCAGAAGGCTCAAATGTAGGTTTAGAAGCAACGCAAGAAAAAAGTGACATTCCTGTGACTTCTATTGATCCTGTAGAAGAAAGAACAGTTAATAAAGTTGCACCTACCTGTCAGCTGAGGAGGAGTCGGACACAAAAAATTAAACCCAAACCAAAAGTACCACAGACATCAAGAGCTGTAAGGTCTAAACATCAAACCACGGAAGAGCCGGGAGAGAAAGGTTCAAGTCCTGGTTCAAATCCTGATGTCCCTGAAAAGAAAATTACAGAGTTGGAACAAAAATCAACGTCTACCTTTGATAAACAAACAGAAAGCTGTGATTCTGCTTCATGTTTAAAGGCACCACTCACTTCTGGTTCCTCTGGAACACCTTTACAAGAGGATTGGCCAAATGTTGGACTTGATCAGATGGGTATAGAGACAGCATCATATCAGAGTGCTGTAAGAAAACAGAACTTCTCAGACCTTCAACCTGAAGAAGTTACAAAGGAAACCACCAGTGATACAGGATTTAATTCTGAATTCACAGATAAAAACCTTACATCCCTTGTTGAAACAAGTGAGCAGAGCTGTAATAACACAGTCGATTCAGGGGGAGCAGAAGTTCGCCCAGATTTACAGTTGGATTCAGCCCCAGTTCAAGAACAAAGTGGTCTTTTTATCAAACCTACACAAGATTGTAAAGTTGCATCTGCTTCTCCGTCAAAGAGTCGTCAATTACCAAAAATGAATCCTAAACCAAATGTGCCACAAACGTCTCCAAAGTTTAAACGTCAACCCTTAGAAGAGCCAACAAAAAAGGACTCAACTTCTAGCCCAAATGTTGAGTCTCAGAAAAAGCAAATGACAAAAGTGCAACCAGAACCAACATGCAAGTCCCAATGTGAAAAACAGACCCAAGAACAATCAAAGGTCCATTTTGAGCTGGATGGGGAGCAGGTCACCAAAGATGTGAAATCTTCTGAGTTCATAGATGCAAACTTGACGTCTCACGTTGGAACAAGTCACAAGTATCATAATGTGGCATTAACCAGTCAGTCAGTCACACAAACACAAGCTGATCAAGAGTCAAATCCAACGTCTGTTAGAAGTGGACCGCCTGCAGCTTCACAAGAATCCCTCCTTCAGGAGAAAGAAGTTGCTTCTGTTTGTCAGTTAAAGAGGATTCGATCACAAAAAATTAAACCAAGACCAAATCTGCCACAGATTTCAAGAACTGTGAGGTTAAAACCTCGAGTTTCAAAAGAAGCTTTAGACCAAGATTCAAGCTGCACTCCACCGCCTGATGAGAAAATCAACACAGAGTTGGAAACACAGCCACGTTTACCTGAAAAACAAAGTGAAGACACAGATGTTGGATCTGATGGTGTGCTGGATTTGGGAACTTCAGTTCAGAGTACGTCTGGAAACCAAAACTTTTTTGAAGTTCAACCTGAGCAGAGTTTGGAGCAGGACGCCTCAAGGATGAATTCTTCTGAGTTCAAAGATACAAATCTGACGTCTTATGTTGGAACAAGTTTATATACTGCAGAAACAGCTGACTTGAGGTGCAGAGATTCACAAGTTGGAAAAGGGTCTACTCTAGATTCAACTTCAGTCCAAAACCAGAGTGGCCATCTTCCTGCTTTAGTTACGTCTGTGGAGACGTTAGCAGTCGGTAAACAAGAGGATGAACCAGACTTATCACAAGACCATGTCACAATCATGCAACATCTGGACAAAACTCAAATTCCTATCTTGAGCTCTAAATTTTCAGACAAAACAAAAGAAGAAGCAGAACCTACTTGTTCTACGTGGCTTCCAGATAACTTAAGCCAAAAGAAAAGTATTGACTCTTCTCCAGTTTCCTCACAGCTACTGGAATCAGCTGCTAGATGCACAGAGGAGTCGTCTTCATATAAAGAACAACTGATGTCAAACGTTGGGCAAGTTTCAGCTTCAGAGTGCGCAGAACAAATTATTCCTCAAAGGAGGCAGCGGTTTCCAAAAGTCAAACCCAAGCCCAATTTAGGATCAGCTAAAATCACCCGCAGAAACCTTCAGTCAGATGACGGTAGTAAACATTTAGAAAAACAACTTGTGGACTCTTCCTCGATTATGACATCAGAGCAACAACCCAAGGAATCAATTAAGAACAAAATGACTAAAGATGATGGTGTGGAGACTGATTTAGCTTCCTCTGAGCATGGTGAGGTGAAAATGTCAACTACTCAGCGGACAATTGATCAGACTGGAATTACAGATGTCCAGTCTACAAGAAAAGAAATTACTTCTATATCCCACAAGACCGACTCATCCGATCAAAGGTAGGACGTTTCTATGTCCAGAAAATCCCACTTATATTGTCCATTTATATTGCTTTTTGTTTTAAAGGGAAACACAAATAAAAATATTCTTTATTCTCGTTTTAGTTCTGATCAGATGTCATCAGAGATGACTGCAAGTAAAGCTCCTCAAGCTCGGAGAGGCAGGCTTATTAAACCCAAACCTAACCTGCAACGCAGCAGCCGTCCTCAACAGCCCCAGCAAGTGCAAAACACACAGCCAACAGAAGCAGGTGGGACACTTAATAAAATAAGTTTCTGTCCAGATTACTGTTAACTGGAGCTGTTGATAACTATTTCTTGTTTTCTGTAGACGCCAGTAGTTGCTCAAGAGGAGTTGGTGCATCTGTTGATCACACATCTGTATTTGAACTCAGACCTCATCCGGGGACAAGTAAAGGAACTGTTGAGAAACTAGATCATAAAGACTCTGGTTCAAATGATACTCGTTCTTCTCTTGGTTTTGTGACCCAAGTGTCTACCACACAGGTGAGATAAATATGCTAAATTCCATAAATGTTTATGCAGTTTTGGGAAGAAAAAAAAAGTTTTAAGAATTTAACCCAGTGCATGTTTGTAAAACATCTTTAGACAGAAATTACAAAACTACAGCCCTAAATATAACTAAATACTAGGGTGTTCCAGTAATGGTCTATTTTTTGACCAAATGCAAGTACTTCAGTTTGGGTACTTCACAATACTGTGTACCAATACCAAGTTGTTAATGGTTTGTACCTAAACATTACACAGTAACTTTGTAAACAAGTTTCTTTTCTTAAGATGAGAGCAAACAGTTTGTTGTCTTAACAATGCCTCTATTTATTGTAAAATATCTTTAAACTATGGACTTTTTTTGGTCCTTGGTTACTTGCAAAGTGGAAGAGGAAATTCTAAAGAATAAGGGGTCACGCTCGTAGGAGCTGCAGCCACGTGCACTCCATCTTTCGGACGACTGTACAGATTATAATCTCGCTGTACTTCGGTGCAATGATGATAATGCTTATTCTAATTCTGATTCTGAAATGACGTCTCCAAGCATAAGAGGTGCATTGGTGTATTTTCATAAGTCATATGAAAACCAGTAGGCTTTGTTATAGCAGATTTAATAACAGTGTTGTCGTAGTTAAGACGTTCAAAATAGTTTTAACGTTTTATATGGACAGCTGGTGTAATTAGTCCATAGTCTAGATATTATTTATGTGAACGTTACTGCATTAAAGTATTAATAATTGAAGCAAAAGACAGTGGATTATAAGTCCATAAACGGTGAGGGTATAAAGTGATTTACCTCTGGATCTGACCAGCCAGTGAGAAAATACACAACAGGAAGTACAGTGGACCATAAGGGACATAAACAGGCAAAGTCTTTGCCTCAAAAATGGTGCAAGCTCATGGTCTTACTTTATTATTATTGAAAGAAAGACAGCAGGCAAAATGAATTTCTTCAAGGAGCGATGGGTTTTAATTTTGTTTTAAGAGTCCATGCTGTAACAGCTGATTGAATTTGGCTGGGAAGCCCCACTGTCTGGTACAAACAGAAGACCATCAGGTTGATCAGGAATGGGCCTTAATACTGATAAAAAACCTGCTGTTTCTTTTCTTCACATTTCTGCCTTTGATTCTTTTAATCTCAGAATGAATCAACATCAAGTGCTGAGGGGATTTATAGTCATCCACTCATATCAGCGTGTGAGTCATACAAAGATTTAGTTTCACTCACAGTACTTTGTTTGAATTTTACTTTGTTCTTTTTTTGGTTTTGGACTAAAACATGTCTCTCTCTCTCAGTCCTGCCAGTCGAAGTGCCTTCAGATCCAGATGAACCATTCTTCATCCTCTCTTTGACTGCGATACCAGTCTCATCTGTTGTGGAGGGGGTGAACAGTGCATCTGAGCACCTGCCAGGTCTCACTGTAACTGATTCATTAGTAAATCAACCAAGGTAAGTTTTTTGTTTGTTTGTTTTATCAGCCTGACTTCCAACAAGCCTTGATGGTGTGGTTCAGGAACTGTCTCCTCCCCTCACAGCACGTCTTTGGAAGCAGCAGGAGATGCGTTTGTTTCTACAAAGGAGAGAAGTGTGGTAATCTGTGTAGACACTGGCCAAGAACCAGCTATATCCCAACAAGGTAGAGTGGTAGTTGCCTGTGCATTTGTCATGTTAACTAAATGTGTCTTGAACTAATGGATGAATTTTAATGAAATTCTCAAAAAATATTTATCATATTTTTCGCCCTATAAGTCAATTTTTTTTGCATAATTTGCATGCCCTGCGACTTATACGCCAAAGCAACTTATTTATGGATTTTTTTCCCCATATTTATAAACCAATTTTTGGCTGAGATTTGACCGTTTTCATTCATTCTGACTGAAAAAATTTGAACACTACCATTTTCAGCCGCTAGATGGCAGCAGAGTAGTACAGCATGCCATTGTGTCATGTAATAGGTAAAAGTGGCTATTAATGACACAGTCAGCTTGCCACAGCCTGTCACCTTTGTCCAGCTCCTTTGGAGCAACCGTCAAATCACCTTCCTTTCGTTCCGCTGCCCTGGTGAAATGCAGCTAATTTGACCATTAAAGTGCATTTATTAAGTAAAAGTTCGACTGAGACACACCTTTACTATAATGTCGAGCAAACAAATACAGTACAGTAATTGTTTTAGGTGGTTATCTTGTTAAATTTTAACAGTGATTCGTCCCATGCACGCATTTACTTCCGCCTATCGGCTTTTGAAATACAGCTGATTTGAGCGTCAAAGTGTACAGGTGACCCCGGTTTCCGGCGTTCCCGGTTTCCGGCGTTCCCGGTAACCGGCGTTTCACGTATCCGGCCCCCCCCCGCCCGTGACGTCATCGGCCGAAAC
>JARVGS010000672.1:5211628-5221968 GCA_031762315.1 Hypsolebias antenori
GTTGGATGGATGGATGGATGGATGGATGGATGGATGGATGGATGGATGGACGGATGGATGGACGAATGATGAATGGAAGGATAGATGAAATAAATTCAATACAAAATGTGCTATGGAAAGCATATAACCATAAAGAGAAATAAGTTTCAATTTCTAGATAAAATTTACTCATACTATTAACACTAATATTCTTAAAATAATTATATTCAGGATGGTTCCTGCAGCCAACTGAACTTTGAAAAGTCAATGGTACATCATAATCAATTTTGCAATACTATGGTAAAATATGGTGAAGTAGTAAAGAGTCACCTCTAACACACACTCTGAGTGCTCTAGCAGATGGTGCATCATGCACAAAGTTAATTTTAAAACTTAACCAAATAGGCTCTAATTTTGGGATTTCTTAACACAAGATGATCTTAGTTAAAACCTTGGGCATGAAGGCGACCGATTAGATGCATTTCTTTAGGGAATGCTACGGGGGGAGAGGAAACCCCCCCCCCCCCCCCCCCCAAAAAAAAAATAAGTACAGTACTTACCAAGAGGGAAAGATTGATCAATGCCATCCAACTGCAACTGCTACGTGTTCTGGAGTTGTGTCACAGCAGGGTGCAGTGTTTTTCATTCATTCAACCTTTATCTATACAGGTTAATCCCACTGAGCCTCATGGACTCATTTACAAGAGAGGCCTGAGTGTTACCCGATGTATACTGACAGTTTTTGGGTTTATATGAAATACGATCAAGATTTTTTTTTTAAAAGCACAAATATGTGGAAGTTGTGGCATATTTGTGCACCCACTATCAGCACATATGATAGTTTGGATGAGGATGCAATAATGACAGTACAATATTTCACCATTTCCTATCTGGCAACCCTGGCTGGGAGGCCCAGACGTCTTTTTTCACAGCAACCTCTTCCATTAAGGCGTTCCCAGGCTAGACAAGAAACATAGACTCTCCAGCATACCCTAGGTCTTTCCCGGGCTGTCCTCCCCAATGAATGTGAACACCTACCCAGATAGATGTTCAGAGGGCATCTTTAGAAGATGCTCATACCACCTCAACTACAGCTCCTCTAGATGTGGAGGAGCAGGGGCTCTACGTCGAATCTCTATAGGAGTCCTAAACTTACTGTATTACTCTATCTCAGATATAATGTGATAAAAATATTTTACGACAATCAGAATAACTTTATTACCATTGTACTGAAACACAGTGAGATTATGTTGGTACATTCGTCCGAAAGATGGGTGGAGTGCACGTTGCTGCTGCTACTGGAGCGTGGCCCCTTATCTTTCTTCAGAATATGTTTTTAAATAGAAAAGGGGGAAAAAGCCATGAGGATAAGATAGTGGTATAACCAAAAAAAAGATCTCTTCACACCTTGTCCTATCAGGACACAATTTAAGACATCAAAAAACTCTGCCAGCAGGACATTTATAAACACATTACATATGCATTTGACTACAAGACAGTGATATTTGTTCATGAAGCACTTCCAGATAGACCATAGTCCTGATAAGATGTTAGTCAGCCGGCGCCGTTCCGATGAGCCTTCACAGACGTTTTCGGGGGAGGGGTGGGTTTGCGATAAACAAAGCTTTTCCTTAGTTTATACATATTCCATGAGAAATTTCATTAGTCAGCCTGCTTTTGAGGCCAACCGGGTGAGTCAGATTCATATAAGCCACAGTTTTTTTTTTTCAGGCAGACTGTTTTTTCTTGCCAGCTTTGATTCCTGCTGGTACTTTCCAGATCCAAAATGGTCATATTTGTGGGCATTCCACTGGTCCACACTTATAAGCCTCTTCCAAGGTCATCTCCACCTTGAGTCCCAAAGCCACAGGTAGCCTGTGATTCTCACGAATCGCTTCCATCTTACAGTTTAGCTTGTAAATCAGCTGATTTTGAGTACTTAAAGCATGAACCAAACCTTCACACAAACTTGGCAGTTTTGCCATTGCCAAAACTGCTGCCGCTGTCTTCCTTAATAACCGATAACATAGGAATCCGCTGATGTCAAAAAGCAGAAACCCTGATATCATGAATCCAATTATTTTTCGGCGTCCTCCTGAGACAAAAGGGAAAGACACATCAGCTGCCAAACTCCCCACAGATCCATGACATATCCTGCCGCGTGAGTCTCAGTGGGGCATGGTGGCTCTCCAGTATCCTGTTGATTTGTTGAAAAGATTTTGTCGATTATGTTGAAAGCCCAGCTGACCAGATCCATGACAGTAGTTTTCATTTCAGAAGATGTGTAATAGGAGCTCCAATACACAGAGATAGAACAAAAAAAAAAATATGCAGGAGGAGAACAGGAGGGGGAAGAATATGTCTCCGCCTTGCACAAGAGCAAGAGTAGAAAAGAGTGTAGACAATGTGACATATTAAATAATATGTTTTAAAAAATCCAACAGAATTACTCATTCAACAAATCAGTTTTGAAACATTAATTTTATTTAATCTTCACAAAGGTAAAAAATAAAGAACTTTAATTTATATATACATTTGTTATTTTTTACAAGCAAACAATAAAACGTGGAAATTATATTCTTTGTATTTTCAGACAATATCAGAATATTTGCATATATAACTTTTTTTTTACTAAAACTTCATTTTCATTTACTTTGAACAAAATGATTAAAAGGTGTTTTTTATGATTCCCCCCAGAGATTAAAATAAAAGCAAGTAAACAGAAAATGTAGCTTAGGTTTGGTGTTGGTTTTGTTTCCAGGTCTTTTATGATGAACTCGAGATGATTTTTTTCAGTTTCATCACCTCCTCGGTGGTGAGGTGCAGCACAGAAGCTGGGCTGGAGTCCACCATGAGAACAGCAGAAGACTCCATCTCTAACCTCTGTTTACCTCCCCCAACCTGATCTCCTCCAAAGAATTTAGGAGCAGAATCAGTGGGAGCTGCTTTGGGGAGAGGCGGGGTGTTCTTGTGATACAAATCCCAGAAATGTGCAGATTTGACGTTGAATGGCTCGTCCATCTTCTGCTGATGGAATGGCCAAACATCCCTGATGGTCGCAGCTTTCTGGACTCCACCTGCAGGAGAAGTGCTGCAGCTGGTGAAAGGAGTCTGGCTGCTGCTGTGCTGCTGCTTGCTCATCTGCCCATCTGGTGTTAAGCTTGGTTCACCCCTCAGCCTTGGATTCTCAGGTGAGCTCTGGTTCTGAGTGTTTACACGATATGTCAAGTCAGTGGGAGAGTCATCCACATCAGACCAGCTCCTTTTTCTAGAAGACGCCTCATGACCTGGAGATAATGTCTCTTTAGTTGGAGCCCTGCACATGCTGAGCCAATTTCGGACCACGGACAGGGGCACCTCTATTTCCATATTATTCTCCTCCTTTTCTTTGGGGAGAATTTGACTGAGCCCCTCTGCAACTGGACTGATCTCTCTGGTTGTTGGAAAGTCTGTTCTAGGAGATCTGGTGGGTTTCACCACTTCAGTGACATACGTATCCTCAACCTCTGTCAAACCACAGCCACTCATGGGCCTACTTGAAGGTGTGGAGATGATACCAGCAGCATTCGCCTCCATTTCTTCTGCAGGTTCACAGTCAGAGGAGACCTGTTCGCTGGACTCATCATCCTGCGTCTCGCCCCTTTCCCCTGTCAGCACCCCGCCACAATGAGGACTGTAGAGTGTGGAGGGTTTGTTTAAAAACTTTGGATTCTTGCTGGATGAAGGAGGGGAGAAGGATGAGACTGGGTGCAGGTTTGCCTCCCAGTTTGAATCTTTCTTGCTCAGGTTCAGAGGCTGTCCGGCTGAGGTCTTGTACTGCTCTGCCAGGCGGCGCAGCTGCTCCAGCGGCTCCTTGTTTGTGTCGGCAGAGTCTGACTGCGATGGCTGGAAGGGGAATCTGGACTGGACAACATGGGGGGCATGCGGGGTCATAACAGGGGAGGGGAGTGGGATGTAAGGAGGCAGAATGGGGTTGCTTGGATGGTAGAAGTGGGGGAAGTGGAGCGGCAGAGAGTAGATACTCCCATGTGGGTTTGATTGGAAGTTGTGTGACCCCTGTGGGAAAATAAATGATCAGCAGCAGAAACAACAAGGTAATAGTTTATTAATAAAGGTGATTTACATCACCAACCTGGTGCAGCTGCAGGGACAAAAATCTGCGTTTGGATGGTCTCTGGCCGCCGTCATCATCTTTAGCGTAGCGGTAAGCTTTCGGCTGATGCTGGGGTGCGGTGCTCATTAATATGCCTTTCAAGTGACATTCATAGGGCAGAAGCAGCCTAAAAAAACAAAACAGAATAAAAGAAATGAGACAAGCTTCAGAAAATCGAAAACCTGCATTCTTTGAAAAAAATGCACATCACCTCCTGTCTTTCATACAAACGTTCAACTTATGATAAGGAGACAGAGTTGTAGCTGTTTGTGTCAAAGCTTGAAAATGTCGCACACATTCTCACACATGTCACGAGGCATGTTAGCATATTAGTGTTTGACTGACTCTCACCAACTACCAAATCTAAATTTTAGCTTGATTTCTGTAAAACCAAGTCCTAACCAGTATCGTGTTGGTCATTAGCTGTGGTGGCCATCTTGAATCAGGGTGACAATCAAAGTCAAGCCGAAGATGTAAGCACTAGAGTTCAGCTGAAGGTTTCTGGCAGCTACTGCCACATAAATGTTAAGTTCAATATGTTTGAAATTAACGGAGCTATAGTCATATCTGTATTAGCTGCGGTGGCCATTTTGATTTGAGAACTTAGCAAATTATTAGTGCTCGCTGTGTGTTGGAGTTTTCTTTCATCTAGTACCAAACTGTAGCTTGATTTTTTTTTCTTCCATTTAATAATTTTGTTTTGGCAGTCATCTTGAAGATGAAACAAAGGACTTAGAAATCTATTTACATTCAGTAAATGCTTGGGGCTACAACCATAACCATGTGTTAGCTCAGTTTGTCTAAAAATGAGTTATGGCCATTTTTGCGTTTGCTAAGGTAGATTAGCTGTGGCGGTCGTGTGGAGTTAGATTGAGTCCAAAGATTAATAAATTGTAGATGTACGTCCCAAAACGAACTTCTGAAAGTTTCATTTACATTCAACAAGTAGTCAGGTGCAGGTGCTTCTTTACTAAAACGTTTCGTCTTTTATCCAAAAGAAACAAAACATCTTCAATCCATCGAGGTTTTCATGAGATGTTTTGTAAAACACACACTCACATACACACATTATTGCTCTTTTGGCTAACGGTGATGAAAACAGGATCCACACATAGTTTGATAAATCTACAAATGTTCTCACTTTTCATAATGTCTGCGGGTGCACGTGGCTGCGCTCGTGCTCCGGGGGTTTCCTCCCAGTGTGTTGTAAACTCGTTTCCACAGCTGATGAGAGGTCACCTGGGGGGTGCAAGACAGTTCTTTTATGTTTGTTGCACTAAATAAACTGATGCTAAAAACAGCAACGCTTCAGAAATAGGTTTGCACGTCTTAACATCTACTTTAAAATCTACTTTAACCACTTGTATTATTTTTTAAGTCATGGGTTATATGTTGTGTTGTATTTTCAACAGTTAATAAACTAGTTTTATTCAAAAATAATCTTGAAAATTATTAAATATTAGAAAAAATATAAATTATTACAATTTATCAGGAAATAAAAAAAAATGACTTACCTTGTGGTAGCCACCCATTTCATTGACAGTCTTGAACATCACAAATAAATCAACTGAAAAAACAAACAAACAAATAAACATTAATATCTGTGCTTCATTCCAAGAATGAACTACTTTGTACAATATGAATAAATTAATTATTAGTGTTTCTAATAATTGTTTTGACCAAGTAAATAAACAAATAAATAAAAAATTCTCCTGGGTTGTTATCACAAAATATTTGTGAAGAATGTTATGTTTATATTTATTTAAATATACAATTTGAACATTTAGCTTTCTAAGAAGTTAAATTAGAAAAACAAACAGGAAAAAAGACTAAAATCACATTCATTTTTAGATGCTGCACAACTTAATAAAAGGCATTTTTTAACCATATTTAGAAAAAGTATCTTCCTTCCATAACTAAGTTGTATCAAAATTATGTAATATTATAAAAAATACCGCAGTTGTTTTGATTTAGATGAGTTAAAGTATTTACAGATGTACCGGTATAGGTTTTGATAGCTTAATGAACAAATTTATTTTTTGACATTTAAACTGGCTTTATTACTGATGCAACATGACAAATTGTCTGGTTTTTGAATATAATAAATCAAGTTATGTTCTAAAGAATCTACAAATTTAAGGAAAAATGTGAATGTTTTTGTAAAAGGACCTTCATTTTAACAAATAAAATATCTGAAAAATTATGCTTACTGAGTGCATACAAAACAAAACCTAACTTCAAAAAGCATTTGTTCTGTATGCTCGTGAACATTTTGAAAATTGTGATCAGCCTCTTACTAATGTTTGAAGATGATTTGAGTTAAACTAACCTGGTTTTACAATGTGGTATTTCTTTTAAAACATTAATTTGACTCAAATCATTTGGGCAAGAATTATGTACAAAACAATGATAAATCTAATGCGCTCCAAATTAAACGTTCATAATTACTTTGTTTGAAGCCCAGGTTGGGGATTCTTTCTATCGGCGTGTCTCTTTTCTTCATAAAGATGTAGAGATTTTTGAGGAATTTTTCCTCAGTCTTCTCCTCCATTGAGTCTTTGGTGCTCTTCTCTTGGATGTCACTGTGGACCATTTTCATGTGAACCTGAAAACACAGTTAATTAAAAAAAAAAGAAGTTATGATGTGTCTTAAAATTTCAGTTCAATTTAGTATGACAGCTTTAAAATGTGAAAAATGAAACACAGCAGGTTTGTGCCACGTCTCTTAATTTCAGGGAGTTTAATCCCTCATACAATGTCAGTTTGTTACAATGATTTATTTTCATGGTGTTCACACTATGCACAGTGGCATTAAGCGCAATACTCAAAATCTCACAGCAGCTTCATTTAAAATCACTTTTCAAATGATTTTCCCCCCTTTAGAAACAGCTTTTGTTTTTTCCAATAATTGAAAAATTGGGGCTGCATTTTAATTGAACAAAATTGAAAGACATATGAATCAATCAACTATTTGAAGAAGTGGTCTGAATTATTCCTCACCTGTGCTTCCATGGTGGCAGTAAGGACGGATCGGACTATCTCATTGCCCTGACAATCTGGAAACAAGGCTCCAAGTCCTCCCAGCGACATAAAGGAAGATTCAAATCACTGCCACGGCTTATTATGTCTGTGCCACGTCAGTCAGGCTTATGCGCCTCGAGTCTCTGTAAAGATGTGATAAAGTGACAGAGGAGGTGTTTACCCAAATAGCTTCCTGCTGAGATTTTTATTGTCAAACCGGTCTGACTTGCTGCTGAACATTTGCCTAAAAACAGTGCACAGGACTACACCTCACACATTTGCATATTAATAAAGAAACAAATGAAAATATTTGTCCTCAATATTTTTATCAAGATAATTAGCTTGTCCTTAAAATACTTTGTGATTGTGCCATGTGTCGATAAGTCACCTTCACAAGAAGAATCAAGCTACTGCAGGTTTCATTTATCAAACAACACGATTTATTATGATATGAGCTGCACTTGATAATATTCACAGCAAAAGTTACTTTTCAAACTGTGCAAATTAAAAAAAAAGCTGCATAACATTAATTAGTTGACACAGATATTTATACCAATTACATCGAAGTTGCCTGGTTGATCTGTGTTACACTGGATTATTAAAATGCATTAACACCTCCCTTATGTGAATGCATATCATCCACTGCATTTATGCAGAAATTAAAACTAAGTTTGTCCAGTGTTGAATTAAATAGTAAACGGACTGTACTTGTATAGCACTTTTCTATCTTAGCAAGCTATTCAAAGCTCTTTACAACACAATATGTGCCTCATTTACACATTCATACGTCACTCTACTAAATCTGTACAAAGAATAATCAGAGCTTTATCACACTCATACACCGATGGGACACACATCAGAGGCAATGAGGCGTTCACTGTTTTTCCCAGGGACACTTCATCATGTCTCTGCTGGTGGAATTGAACCCCCAACCCTTTTATTGGAGGACAACTTTAAGCACTCATCCACAGCCGTCTGAGCTGCAGTCATTTTGGTTATTGCTTTAAATTAACAGTATGTGCAATCTCATGCAATGTCTTGCATGATTTGTTAGTGATTTGAGTGCACCAAAGTTTAGCTCAATGTCTGTTAAATTTACTAGGTTTCGAAGACTAACGCTGAAATTCTGCGGTGGTCGTATTGATTTAGGTTGACTCCAAATTGTTATCAGTTGTAGATCTGCAACCAGTTTTTTTTTTTTTTCCTGATTGTTTCTGTGAAAATTGTCTTGTAGTTTATGAGATATTTTGCTGACAGAAAAAAAATGACTCCAACAGTTATTGCTAATGATTCAAGCAAAGATGTCGTGCAATGTACTGAACTGAAACTATTACCTCTCCAGATTTTGGCTCGTATGGACTGACTGAGTTATTCAGCGGTTCATGAGATATTTTGCTTATGCCACAGAAAAATGTACACACACATACACACACACACACACACACACACACACACACACACACACACACACAGACTTGGGTAAAACATTATCATTCCGCCTTCGCCTTCGGCAATCACGTTCCACAATTCCAAAATGCTCAACAATTCCTGCAAGTGAGCGAGAGCACTGAGAGCTGTAATTATCTGTACAGAAACTTGAGCCTTATTAGACATTGTAGATCTATGTTAGATAGTTTGTAGAGCTGTGCTCTCAGTTGTGGTCTGGCTCCAGAAGGAACGGTGCTGCACTTTGGTTCTGTTACCATATGGCACCTGTCCCATTGAAAACACTGATAGGACTTCTTTCATGGTTTTTCGTTTTTGCCGTATCATTGTTTCTTGCAGATCTGGTTTGTTAATCTTAGATAATTGGTAATAGAAACATATTGCACGTGATCTAATGTGATCTGACAGCGTGAGTAAGTGATGAGGATGACTGTCAACTACCATCACATCAATGTGAAACTTAATATCTGTAAAATTGACTGAGTTAAATAGATTTTTGTTCCTGCTAAGCTCAGTTCGCTGTGGCCAACTTGAGTCAGGTTGATTAAAAAGATTCCAAGAGTTAATCAATTGTAGACAGACATCGAATGGTTACTTTCTCAGAGTCTGACTAAAGTCTTTTGGTTCATGAGATCATTTGCTAATAAACAGATGGGATGGACACCAGAAAGTATAGCCAAGGTTTTAAACAAATATCAGATGGCGCTTGGAGTAAGTGTTGGAGATGATTCTCAGCTCCACACCACATTTCAGCCCAATATCTGTACAGCTGATGAAGTTATAGTCATTTTTGTATTAGCATCTGTATACATGTCAGATTTTGATGAATGTCTTTTTGCAGATACAGTATATAAAATGTTATCATGGAGATAACGCAAAAATATTTTTAAATTATAGATTTAGGTTGCAATAAGGTAAAAATATATTTCTTTGGTTTTTCTTACCCTTTCTGTTGTCTGAAGCCATTCATACCCAGTGACGAGTTTTAATTCTACAAGAGGAGTTGTTGATTGTTTAAACTGTCCAAATGTCAGCCGTATTATTTTCTTTGTCAAAGAAACACTGTCTTTCTGGGTGGAAAACTTGAATAGGAAGCTCAGAATACATGGGTGGGGTTAAAAGTCTGCAACTATGCAGAACAAATACCTGAAAACAGGAAATATAAATGCTGTTGAATGACGATCTGCTTTGTCTTCTCGGAATTCACTCTTAAGTTGAGTTTAGTGTTTTTATAGGCTTGCGGCATCTGTCTGCAATGTCAATCTATGGAAATTTACAGGGTGTGGTACTAATCTCCAAATACTTGCAGTATAACAAATGTGAGAGAAGGGCGTATAAATATAGTAACTGTACTTAAAAAATTGTTGGTCAAATTAAGAATTAGAAAAGACAACAAACCGTTCTTGGTGATTAAAGATTTCTTTACTTTTGTCACTATTTATAATAAACATGCAAAACCAACTCGTCTCAGTGTTTTATTGTGTTATTTTATGTAACTGATTTTATGTGCCTGTGTTATACGTATGTATCAATCAATGTGATTACCTATCTAAATAAAAATGAAATAAAATAAATCCTAAACTTATTTATAAAGCACATTCAAAAGGAAGTCAAAGTGCTGAAAAGGACGTCAAGGCTCTCTTTTCAACTTTTCAACAACTGTGTCAAAAGTTGACACAGTTGTTCTGTGGAAAGCGTGGTCCTGCTGCTCAGAGTGGTGTCTGATTTTAACCTTAAACAG
>JARVGS010000672.1:5226190-5242711 GCA_031762315.1 Hypsolebias antenori
TGAAGAGCTAATGGCCTACTGGGATGCTAGCGACGCCGTCCTCCTCCGTACAGTACGTATTCCTCCGCCGCTGCACCGCGTAACTATATTCTTCCGCCACCGCCGCTGCGTTACGACGTTTAACGTCGTAAAACGGACGTAAAACCAATGTAAAAACTGACGTAAAACCGAACGTAACCGCGTAACGTGAATAAGGGAGATGCCGTCGTAACTACAAAACGTCCTAAGACGAGACCGTCATAACTCGAGGACTACCTGTATTTATATAAAAGTTGTTTTAAACCCTTCCCGCACTCTTGCAATATTCTAAACAATGTTTCTAAACTTTTAAACGCTCTAAAAGAGCACAGAATGTCATGATTTCAGCTCCCTGCTTCGTCTACTCTTTGCCACCTGCAAGTGCTCTTGGCCACGCCCACTTCTCTGTTCTGCGCTGATCAGCTGCAGCAGGAAGTTTATCCTGCAGTATGGGCTGCACAAAGGTGCAGCAGGGCCTAAATAATTAAAAATACTTCATTTTAAATAAAAATGCCAAGCCGATCGTGCAGCTCATTCATCAATCAGCCAACTGTGTGTCATGTCCAATCTTACTTTGAAAATCTGCGATAAACGAATCGTGAGGTAGCGAGGGGCTGCCGTAAAACTAGAATAGCTATTTCTTGGACTGATGCTGAGCAAAAAAGCAACACATTCAGTCAAGTTTGGATTTTATATTTTCATTACACGCATGCCAAAAAAAAATCTCGTGCTGCTGTATTCATTCACGTCCATCTGCTCACTACAGACTCATGTTGTCACAATCCTCATGTTTTAAACCCGTTTGCAGGCAGGCGAGCGAGCCAGGAGTTTAAATAAAAATAATTTATTTTAAACAACTAATCAAAATGGCTTGCGTGGCAGCAAAAACTTACAAACTGAGATCAGGCAGGCAGGCAAACAGGACAGGTACAGATTCAGACAGATAATCAGACAACAGGAACAGAGGAGGACTGAGATGTCTGTACAAAACAGAAGAATGACCGGTGGAGGAGAGAAGAGCTTTAAATAAGGCAGAGGGAGAGTGAGTAATGAGAGCACCTGGGTAGGTAGCTGATGAGGGACAGGTGTGAATGATAAAGATTGGAGAGGCAGACTGAGGAGTGAATAGAAACTGACATGAAGCACAGAGTCAAAATGCACAAAGAACAGAGTGACACTAGAAGTAGAATGAAATAAACACAAAAAGCAGAAAGTGGTGACACATAAATACAAAGACAGACAAGGACAGAGTGTCACACCATATTATTTTACATTATTGGTGTTTAGTGTATGTATATCTTCTAGGGTATCTTTCAGTGAATCTTTTAGTGTATTGTTTAGTGTTCGTTTTGTGTATATCTTAGTGTATAACTTAGATTCTTATATACTGTTTCTTTTTACACTTTATATTTTTGCTATTTTTGGGTGTAACTGGAACTTTGAGTTCACAATTTCGTTCCACCTCATGTACCGCATGTGATGTGAATGACAATAAAGACACTTGAACTTGAAATACAATTACCATTTGAGAAAACTCTGAAAACTACACAGTACATCATCAAAATAAAACACTCATGTCAAGAAAAATGGTGGGATTTAAAAAAAACATCTATTTCACAGCAATTCACTAAAATTATATAATCTACTGTACATACAATTGTGCCAGGGCACCAATGTATTTTACAAAAGAAATGGCACAACAACAGAAAACACATTTTGGAAAACACAAGTATAAAAGTGAACACACAATAGTCATAAGTTAAATTACAATTGCAAAATTAAAAAATATAAAAAAAACATTGTAAATTTCCAAAATAACGTCAAAAAAAAAAAAAACTTCCCAAAAGCTCATTATGTTTTGCATAAATTTTCTATTTAAACATTTTTTTCTATTTTTTGTGTTTTCTTGAATATTTTTAGGTTTGTAGCAGAGTTGTGATAATTTGTTTGCACCTCAGTTCAATGTTCAGAGCTATGCACATAAGAAAATCTAAATACGTTTTTTTTTTAATCTTGTCATATCTTTGACTTTTTGTCTTACTGCCATGTCCTCTGTCCTACAGTTATTCATGGACAAGGCGAAGGCTGAAGAGCTGTGGCTGAACAGACTCATCTCCCTGCGACAGGAGAGGCTCATGGGAAGTCCCGTTACCTGAAGAAGACAAAATATTTCTTCACTTTCATTTTTCCCTGTTATAATTTCACTGCTATTAGTATATGGAGGTGTTCATTAGAAGGGGTCATGGGTAAAAATAAAATCCATCCCCTCAGTTTAATAAAGTGTACACATTGAGCTGCTCTAACATTAACGTCCATGTGCAGCAGGTTTTATTTTCACATTAGACAAGGACGTGGATGGAAATGCTACTACACCTGAAGAAGTAAGACGAAGGTTCTACAAGTCAGAATGTAATAATCTGCATCAATAAAATACTTTTTGTTTCCATGTCATTTCAACTTTTAAATTAGAAGCATGCGTGTTTGTATCATTTTGGAAAATTTGATATTCTTATGCTACTTTATTGATGGTTTTTAAACACATGTCCAGCTCAGTTTGACTTGTGTTAATTAAAATGAGACTGGGGTGTATCGCCTGCTTTTCTGCAGTAAATTTACTGTGACTGGATTGCTTGTTTACAAAGTTGGTGACTTTGGAAATAAGAATTTATCCCGATTTTTAATGTTAACCCTAACAATAATGTATCAAACAGAATGACGTGGTTTGCAAACCCACACTCACGAATTAACTAAACGAAGGGGACAAAATCTGAATCGTGCTTGGTTTAATAAACTGAGGGGATGGATTGTTATTACCTCAAATTTCATTTTCACCGTGACCCATGAAGGGGCTCAATAATTTCCACTTCTCTTAAAACCCATGAACAGTTTGTTGCTCTGGCAATTATTTCTTCTGAAACAAAGGAAGAAATGTGAATGAAACTTTTGACTTTAGATGTCATTTTTCACTTCATATGTAACATTTGATGCGTTATGTTTAGTGCAATTCATTCAATAATAACAGCTGTGTGTGTTTTTGTAACTAGTGCTGTTAAGGATGAATTGTACAATTTCTGTGTACTAAAATAAACAGCATTTCTTTCTTTGACAAATCAACTACGTGTAGTAACTTGTCACTTTACTGCAATTACAAATATTCTGTATTGTGCTGACAAGATGTTAAATTATTATTTTTAAATATGAACGTTTCTGACGACTTATTTTATACTGTATATGACTAATTCTGTTCAGTGCCCTGAGATGACTTCTGTTGTGACTTGGCGCTATATAAACAGCTGAATTGAAATTTTACCTCAAATCTGCAACACGGCTCTCTAAATAATCTTCAACTTGTGTTATTAAAAAAAACACTACTTTTTAAAATGTTTTGTCAGTGTTGTTTCAGATAGATTTATGGAAATGAGTCAACACACAAATCTATTTGTGGAACTGCCAGATGGTAAATTTATACTTAGTCTGGGATGTGGTGTCACTTTCATCCTCCAAAAAGTCAGTGTTGAAATGAAATAATTATTAAGATCGTAAAAGTGATGTGCTAAATCAAACATGCACAAGTAGACAGGATACAAGTAGATAAGTACAGTAGATAGTTGCTCAAATAAGTGTCCACATATTCCTCTTAAATGTCCAAATTATAGTTGGTAACCCAGTTATCAAGCTATGAATTGCTGTAGAACGTTAACATTTGATTTAATCTATACTGTAACATACTTTTAAATCAATATGTTCATTTTATTCCTCACATTCCATTTTTTAAACTACTGTATTAATATTTTTAGATATGTTGCATAAACTGCGTGTTTTTTGTTTTTTTAAGATAAGCAGACGTCAAATTAAGGGGCGACGTGAACAGCGTAGATAAGAAAATTCTCGCGTTTATTTGAGAAATTTCTCGAGTGCCGTTGCCATGGCAGCCACACACAACACGCAGCACATGGCTGGAGCTTTTTCCGAACGCTCCTCATAAAACAGCCAATGAATGAGGCGCATTGGTGTCACGTGGCCGGTGTCAGCGTGACTTTGCTTCTAACTGCCTTGTTTAAAGTGGGGGTCAAGCAAAGACGTGAGAAGACGCAACGGACTAATTGCTGGAATTATCAAGTTGCTGTTCGCTCGCAGTATGCTGAGGGACTTTGATGAAGATCCGTTTTTTTCGTGAGTAGCTTCACCTGGTTATATACAGGTTGAATGAATTGTGCTTAATTGTCAAACTTACTCGAAATTCTGTCGTTAGCCTCTGTGACAACAGCGATAGACGTATCCTAACATAACCGTAATATACAGTTGTCAGTTATTTATATTTGTAACTTATTAAACCCCCATTGCTGCTTAAAACCTTTTTTATTTACGTTTTTGTGAATTTATTTATTTATTTTATTTATTTATTTTTTTTTTTTTTACTGTAAATGAAATAAAGGGGGTGGGGAGAAAACTAACCGTTACCTAGCAACAGCTGCGGATGCGTTTAGGCTAGCATAGCTAGCTGCAATTTTTTCAAAATAAATATTTGAAAAGTTGAATGTTATACAGTATTAGTTTGTCTATCTCTTAACATTTTTCTAATTTCATACAACTGCGTGTCAGTGAATATTTAAAGCTCCTGAACAATTTAAAGCTAAACTACTGGTCGTTTGTGTTTAAAGTTCACTGTCCCATTCCTGCAGAGGTGATGTGGCTACACTTGACCCAACTTCTGAGTCAAGTGTTAAGGGTGGCTAAAATTATTTTAGGGCTGCTTCTTATTTCAGCCTGGTGTGTCCAGTGAAGAATTTACCCCTACTTATGAGCTTGATGGAAGTGACAGGAGTCACATGACATTATAGAATTTTCCTGTTTAAATTTTCTGTGAATATTGACCCGTTTTATTTCTCATTCTCTCTTACAGGGATCCATGCATGTTAGGCTGATTGGTAACTCTAAATTGACCCTAGGTGTAAGTGAGACAGGTCCCTCTTATAAATGAGTCCCCGTGGCTCAACGAGGCTAGCCTGTATAAATAAAGGTTGAATGAAAAAAATTTTTTTTCATTCATTAAAATGGAGCACCAGCTGGTCAGTTTACTGATCAACAACAACTTCTTTAATATATTCACCCTTTAATAATCAGAATCAGTCACTGAAGTAGAATCTGTTACTAACAGGGAGTTCTTGGCACCAGGTCACTTGTCTTTCTGGGGTTCTCTGGTGGATCAGACCAGGGGACACCATGAGTAGTCTCACCAGGAACTGCCCAAGGAAGCAGAAAGTCCAGCTTCAGGGATTGGTGAGAACAACATCTGATGAGAAGGTGTGCGGACCATCGCAACCTTCAGCAGGCTTAGACTTTGAGCAGAGAAAGTGTCTTGCAGTGAGAACAATGCTTCATCTTCTGTAGTTACTTCTGTTTTGCTTCTAACAAATTGTAATTGAGCAACATGTTTATCTGTTCAGGAATAAAACGAGTGGACCTCGGGACCACCACCAGGATCCAGTCCAAATTCAAGCTACATCAGGATCGAGGCTCACGACGAACTGCCCAAGGTTCAGGAGTCCAAAACAAACTGTTTTTCACACAAAGAGACTTTGTGTAAAACAACAGATCTTAGAAGATTGTTTTGACTACTCTTTAGGAACATTGTGACTTCTCCTCTGAAGTGAACCGTTCCAGCTCAAAGAGCTTTTAGAACAAGTGTCTCTGAAGGAATAATCCCTTTCTGATAAACAGAACAGAGAAATATGTTAAACACATTATAATATTTCACATGATTTCATTATAGTGATAGAAAACAACAATCAAAATTATTCATGTTCACAGCCACATGGCAGCTGTGGCTGAGTGGTTAGAGCAGTTGCCCTCCAACGCAAGAGTTAGGGGTTCAAATCCACCAGCAATCACATGCCGAAGTGTCCTTGAGTAAGACACTAAACCCCTCATTGCCTCTGATGTGTGTCTCATCAGTGCATGAATTGGATAAAGCACTGAATATTCTCTTTAGAATGATTTTAATTAGCTTTGTAGAGAACTAGTAGAGTGCTGAATGAATGGATAAATGAGGCACAGATTGTAGTGTAAAGAGCTTTAAGTGTCTTGATCAGATAGAAAGGTGTTATATAAGTACTGTCCATTTACTTGTTAATCATATTAAACAGATTTAATCAATGATTTGTTTTTCTTTCTTAAAAGCATAGGGAAAATAAGGTGAACATTAGTCAGACTGTAGCTGACTATCCAAGGACAGTGAATGTGTAAAAAAGCATCAGACATTATTGAAGTCAAAACTAACTTTAAAGAACACAATTCTTGGTGAGTCTGGAAGACACCCAAGAGTCAGGGGTCATAGTTAGAGGAGTGCAGCTTCATGCTACATACTTTATTATTTTTATTTATTTATTTATATTGATTTAAGTGTTATTTACAACGTGAATTGCAGGAACACAGGAGAGGAGATATGGTGAGTATGATTCTGTAGCATCTTGTGGTTACTCAGAAGTTAGATAAGTTGGCTTACTTGTATTATTGTTTGCAGGTTGGAGAGAGAGTACCAGGGGATTCCAGGACTGTGGAGCTAACCAAGGTCACCGGGTGTGTGGCATGGTGAGAGAGAGTGACAGGACGGACATCAGGGCTGGATGGCATTTTTTGTAGTACTTTTATTGTTATTGGTTGTAGATGACTGTTCCAGAGGAAGAACCCAGAAGGGCACAAGAAGCTGGACAAGGAGCTGTCACGATGAAAGTCCTAGGAATGAGAAATTGTGAATCAGGAGCTACAAAGAGCAGATGGAAAACAGACATTCCTTTAATCTTGGATACTGAACAAGATCTCACTAGGGTCAGATAAAGCACCAATTTGGGACAATGTTTCAGCAAAGTCTAGATGGTCCAGACATCCTTATATACTGAGGTTCCTTATAAACAGAACTGGAAACAGTTGTAGATGACTGGCTCCACCCTGCCACTCAGGAGCTGCAAGACTTGCCAGTCAATGAAAACAACCCAGAATCCCCACAGATTATTTTCTTTTTCATCTGTTCAATTGTAGATTTGGGTTTGGGATCATTGTTATTTTGCATCATGACCCAGTTTGGTCAAAACATCAGCTGTCAGACAGATGGACTCAGAATTGGCTCTTGAATCTTTTGGTCTACAGAGAAGTTCATAATTGATGGAATGAGTGGAAGATGCCCAAGCCATCAGCCCTCCACCACTGTGCTGACAGTTAGTATGAGGTGTTTGTGCTGCTAAGCTGTTTCTTGTTTTCTAAACATGCTGCAATGCATTATGAGTAAACTTCTCTACTTTCATCTCGTCTTTCCAAATGACATTGTTCCAAAGGTCTTGTGGTTCCATTCAGGTGAAACGTTACAAACTTAAGTCACACTCCCATCTTCTTTTTAGAGAGAAGATACTTTCTCCTGTATTCCTTCCGAACAAGCCATATTTGTTCAGTCCTGTAATGACTGTTAACTTTTCATCTGCTAACTGAGGCCTGTAGAGTCTGATATAGTGCTCTTGGGCATTCTGGAGTCCTGAGATGTCCAATCCCATCGAGACTGGTCACTGTCTTTTTTGTCATCCAATTCCAGTCTTTCTCACTGTAAGATGATGGATTCCAAATAGTTTGGAAATGACTTCAACCCTTCCCAGATTGATAGGCAGAAACAGTTGCACACCTGTATGCTCCATCAAACTGACAAAACTCCTGTTTTTATAGAACCTATTCCACTGATAATCATAAGTAATAAATACATTTGATCAGCAGCTCCTGAGTTATACTTTTTCACTTAAATCATGTAGAAGCAGCGATGGGGAACAGTTTTCCATACACAACATTTCCATTTTGGCTTATGGAGCATTTTTCAATCAGAGGGTAACTAAATTTTGTTTGACTGGATTGGAGGTTAAAGATGAACAATACTTTGAAGTCCTCATCGCATTCCATTTCAGATTCATTTCTTGAAGCAAAGTACGCACAAAGTGAAGGAAGATAATATGTCTGTGGAGGAGTTCTGAAAATTCTTCTCCACATCACTGCAGAGAAGTGTTTAGTCATTTTAAGTATAATCTTTTTGACATTCAAAAAAATCTGTTTCACAGCTGTGAGTGAGTTCTGATCTATAATAGTACCGTCTCCTGTAAAACATCCCTTCATCCATCCATTATCTTTATCCACTTCTTCCTTTTTGGTTTGCTGGTGTCACTGGTGCCCATATCTAGCAGTCACTGTGTGAGAGGCGGGGTACACCCTGGACAGATCGGAAGTCCATCACAGGAACACATAAAGACAAATGAGACAAACAGCCATTCACTATATCACTCACACCTAGGGACAATTTAGTTACCAATCAACCCAACATGCAGTTTTTTTGGTCTGTGGGAGGAAATCAGAGTACCTGGAGAAAACCCACGCATGCCCAGAGAGAACAACTCCACTCAGAAAGGTCCCCGGCTGGGATTAGATCCAGTGACCTTCTCGCTGAGAAGTGGCATTTCTACTATGCTATACTATATTTCTGTAAAACAAACAAACAAAAAAATAAAGTTTGGTAAATTATTTTATTAAATATATTCTTAGATAAAATGATACATATTTTATCTAAGATAGAATTTGTTTTAACACTAACACATCTCAAGTTCTCACAGTATCACAAATTTGATCATAATGCTATTTACAAGCTTTGACCAAAATTAATTTAACTCTGTCCCTTCAGATAAAATTATTTTAAATTTTGGCATGAGTGGGTGTTACACATTCTTCCATGGAAGACTAAGACTTTGATTGTTTTTTTTTTGTTTTTTTTCAAAAACACATGTTTCAGATCTACAAATATATTAAATTAATATATGAATATGACAACAGGCATTCACATCATGAAAACCTTCTGGTTTAGTGAGTTTAATGTAAAACAATGCAAAATATTTGCACATTCGTTTCAGTGTGTTGTTTCTTTGTTCTGAAAGGCTGAAAGAAACACCAAAATAAATAAATAAATAAATAAAGGATCTTCATCTGTGGTGAATAAACATACAGACATTGTAAGTCTACATTTCTAAATGACATGTTTGTATTGCAGTGAGTTATGGCCAACAAATAGGTCAGGGCATCTCAACTGTGGAAAAACAAAAGGTTCCTTCTCATAATAAAGCATGTATGTGATAAATGATGAACAATGAAAATAAAACTCCTCAACGTGTTGTATACTCTACTAATGAAATCAGAACAATTGTTAGTTATTGCTTAAAAAAACTGACACACCCAGTAAAACATAACTAAAGTGCAGATCACTTTTGAAAATCCAAGGATTGAATCTTTAAGGTGAAGCAAGAAAAGGTCTAAGTATACTGGTTTATCTCAAACTCTCATCAATGATTTATTGGATGTTCAACTGAAAAGTATTTGTAGATATCATCATCAAAGATTAAAACAATTAGGGTAAATTGCAGCAGGTAAGGAATAAGTAAATAAAATAAATGTAGCATGGATATTAAAATGAAACAAAACAAGGAACTCAGTGTCCCTTGCCCCACCCTGGAGCCAGGCCTGTATAAGGGGTTCATTGGAGAGTGCCTAGTGACCGGGTCTCTATCCACGGACTGTGGCAGAAGGCGGAGGCCTTGGCATTCTGACCCAGGCTTACCGAAGCTGGCTCTTAGGAAATGGAATGTAACCTCTCTGGTGGGTAAGAAGCCTGAGCTTGTGCATGAGGTTGAGAAGTACCAACTAGATATAGCTGGGCTCACCTTGACACATGACATGGGCTCTGGAACCAATCTCCTTGAGATTTCCTTGAGCTGGACCTTATTCTACTCTGGAGTTATACATGGTGAGAGGCACCAAGCTAGTATGGGTCTACATTTAGTTCCCCAACTAGGTGCCTGTGTCTTGGAGATTTCCCTGATAGATGAGATGGTAGCTTCCTTGTGCCTTCGGGTGGGGGATGGGCTCTTACTGTTGTTTGTGCCTATGCACGGAACATCAGTTCAGAGTATCTGGCCTTCTTGGAGTCCTTATCTGGGATGCTGAAAGGTGCAACATCTGGGGACTCCATCATTCTGCTGGGAGACTTCAGTGTCCACATGGGTAATGACAGTGTGACCTAGAGAGGTGTGATTGGGTGGAACAGCCTCTTTGATCTGAACCCGGGCAAAAATATGTTGATGGATAGCTGTGCTACTCATGGTTTGTTTATCACAAACACCAAGTTAAGCAAAAGGGTGTCAATTAGTGCACTTGGCACTAGGACACCCTGGGTTGTAGACTGATGATTGACTTTGTAGTCATGCCATATGATTTATAGCCATTTCTTTTGGACACTCAGTTGAAGAGAGGAGCTGAGCTGTCAACTGGTCACTACCTAGTAGTGAGTTGAGTTAGATGACAAGGGAAGATGCTGATCAGACCTGGTAGACCCAAACATGTAGTAAAGGCTTGCTGAGAAAATGCCTGTCAGAAGAATCCAATAGAAAGATCTTCAACTCACACCTATGGGAGTGCTTTAACCACATCTCAGCTGAGGCAGGGGACATTGAATCCAAGTGGGTCATGTTCCACACCTCAGTTGTTGAAGTGGCTACTTTGGACTACGGTTGCAAGGTTTGTCGGTGCTTCTTGCGGTGGCCATCCATGAACTTGGTGGTGGACACCCCAGGTTAGGGTGGCTGTCAAGCTGAAGAAGGAGTCCTATTGGGCCTTGTTAACCAGTGGGGCTCCCGAGGCAGCTGAGGAGTAATGGTGAGGAGGGCTAAACAGTCTGCAGCTTTGGCTGTTTATGAGACAACAGTTCGGATGCTTGTTCAGCTCCCAGGAGATTCTAGCAAATCATCAGGAGGCTGAGGAGGGGAAAGCAGCACTTTAACACTGTGTTCAGTGAAGGTGGGGTGCTGTTGACCTCAACCAGTGATGTTGTTGGGAGGTGGGAGGAATATTTCTCAGACCATTTCTTTCCCACCGGCACATCTTCCAAGAAGGAAGCTGAGTTGGGGGACTTTGGGGTTGATCTGTCCATAACCGTGGCAGGGGTTGCCAAGGTAGTTAAAAAAGCTCTGCGGTGGCAGAGCTCCGATGATGGATGAGATTCACCCTGATTTCCTCAAGGCTCTGGATGTTGTGGGGCTGTCTTGGTTGGCACACCTTTACAACATCGTGTGGACATCGGGGGCAGTGCCACAGGATTGGCAGACTGGGGTGGTGGTTCCCCTCTTCAAAAAGGGGTGTGCTCAAATTATAGGAGCATCACTCTCTTTAGCCTCCCTGGTAAGGTCTATTCAGGGGTACTGGAGAAACTAGTCCGATGTTTGGTTGAACCTTAGATCCAGGAGGAACAATATGGATACAATTCTGGTCATGGAGCACTAGACCAGTTTTACTGTTACTAGGGTCCTTGTGCAGTCATGGGAGTTTGCCCATCCAGTCTACATGTGTTTTATGGACTTGGAGAAGGCATTCAGCCATGTTCCTTGGGGTACAATGTGGGGGTTCTCTGCGGATATGGGATTGGGGCCCCGCTGCTTTGGGCAGTTTGGCCATAATACAAGCGATGCAAGAGTTTGGTTAACATTGTCGTCGGTAAGTCGGACTCCTTCAGGGTGGGAGTTGGACCCTTCCAGGGCTGCCCGTTATCACTAATTCTGTCCAGAACTTTTATGGACAGAATTTCTTGGTGCAGCCAGGGGGCGGAGGGAGTCCAATTCAGTGGCTTCAGTCTTCCATCTCTGTTCTTTGTCGATTATGTGGTCCTATTGGAATCATCATGCCATGATCCTTGGCTCTCACTGGAATGGTTCGCAGCTGAGTGTGGAGTGGGTAGGATGAGAATCAGCACCTCCAAATCTGAGGCCATGGTCCTCAGTCAGAAAAGTGTGAATTGCTCTCTTTGGGTCAAGGGTGAGGTTTTGCCTTAAGTGGAGGAGTTCAAGTGTCTTGAGGTTTTGTTTTTGTTTGAGTGGGGGAAGAATGGAGCATAAGACTGACAGACAGATTGGTGTAGCATATGCAGTATTGTGGACACTGTGCTGGTCAGTTGTGGTGAAGAGGGAGTTGAAATGTAAATCAAAGCTCTCTGTTTACTAGTCAGTCTACGGTCCTACCCTCAATAGAGTTATGAACTCTGGGTAGTGACTAAAAGAATGAGATCACAGACATAGGTGGTAAATATGAGTTTCCTCTGCAGCTTAGCTAGACTTCTCTCTAGAGATAAGATGAAATTTTCATTTATCTGGGACACTCGGAGTAAAACCGCTGCTCCTCTACATTGAGAGGAGCCAGCTGAGGTGGTTCAGGCATCTCTTAAGGACGTTCCCTGGCACCTCCCTAGGGAGGTGTTTCAGGCATGCCCAACTGGGAGGAGACCCCAGGGAAGACCCAGAACATGCAAGAGAGATTACAGGATGTCTCTCGGTTGGCCCGGGAACGCCTTGGAGTCCACCCAGAAGAGCTGGAAGATGTGGCTGTAGAAAAAGATATCTGGGCATCCCTGCTCAAGCTGTTGCTCTGACTCCGGAACAAGCAGAAAAAATGGATGGAAGATGAGCTCTACTGACCATGACCTCTGACCCAGAGCTCATCTTTCATAACCACCCCGAACTGTTTGCTTTAAGGTTACTTTGACCTGAATAATGTCTGATGTTTTCACACATTCAATGTCCTAGAACTCCTAATCACTTACCATTTGATACATTTTTACACATTTCTTTTAAGCCTTTGATAAAGTAAAACATATTCATTAATGGCTTGTTTTGTTTTTCATTCAACCTTTATTTAGGAAGGTTAATCCCATTGAGCCTCAAGGACTCATTTACAAGAGAGACCTGTTTTAAACAAATAATTACTTTGTATATTTGATTATAACATGTTAACATGAATAATGTTGATTTTTTTTTTTCAATTGTTTTTTGGGGGGGCTTTCTGCATGGAGTTTGCTTGTTCTCTTCATGCATGTGTGGATTTTCCCTGGGTGCTCTGGTTTCCTCCCACAGACCAAAACATGCACGTTAGGCTAATTGGGAACTCTAAATTGTGCCTAGGTGTGAGTGAGAGTGTGTCTGGTTGTTTGTTTGTTTCTCTCTATCTGTTCCTGTGATGGACTTCTGACCTGTCCAGTGTGTACTCCACCTCTCGCAGAGTGATGGCCCAAAATGGAAGAAGCAGGTAAAAGATAATGGATGGATGGATGGAAATCATATAAAGTTTTATAATATGTTTTAACACATTTTCTCTGCTATGATTTCAGAAATAACTCATTTTAAGGGTTGCTACAGCTCTGTAGTGTTCTGGGGCAGAAACAATTCTCCACATCAGACTGAAGAAGGAACAGCTCTAAAATGGTTTAAATCATATTTATCTGATGGATTCCAGTTTGTAAATATAAATAATCTTCTTACACAAAGTCATAGAGTTCCTCAGGGTTCATTGCTTGGACATAAACATTACTTTTTGTATGCTTCCATTAGGCTATTAAACAGCATGGGATACATTTTCAGTGTTATGCTGATGAGACTCAGTTATATTTGTCCATGAAACCCGATGAATCCAATCAGTTACTTAAGTTACAATCCTGTTTTAAAGACATAAAATCTTGGATGACTCTTAATTTTCTGCTTTTAAACTCAGACAAGACGGAGTTTGTGGCTTTTGGACCTGAGCATCTCAGGAATAAATTTTGCCGTCTTTCACTTTCTCTGGATGACATTAATTTGGCCTCCAGTTCGAAAGTTAAAAACCTTAGTGTTATTTTTGATCAGGATATGTATTTTAACCCCCATATTAAAAATATTACCAAAACCGCTTTCCTCCACCTACTTAATGTCACTACAATTACAAACATCTTTTTCAAAAATGATGCAAAAAAAGCTGGTTTGTGCAGTTGTCAAATCTATACTCGACAATTGCAATTATTTACTATCTGGGTGACCACAAATTTCATTAAAATGTCTTCAGCTGATCCAAAATGCTGCTGCCAGAGTTTCAATGAGAGCTGATGGGAGAGATCATATTTCTCTACTTTTATCTTCTCTTCATTGGCCCCCTGAATACAATTCAAAATCTTACTTCTAACCTACAAAGAGGCAGAGCAGAGAATTTGGGTCTGGTTATACCATTCAAGCTGATGCTACTTGATAAAATATAATTTTCTTGCTTGCAGTCTTAGTAGATTGTCTTGTCCTGTTTGTCTGAATGCTAGGAAACACCTCGTAACTGTGACTTTCCTTCCCTCCATTGACTAGGGTGACATTATGTACAAGAACGATCCTACAAACACCCTGCAGATGTTGGACGCTGTCTATCATGGTGCGCTAAGATTCATAACTGGCTGTAATTACCGTACCCACCACTGCACCCTGTATTCACTGGTTAACTGGTAGTCTTTACTTCAAACAGACTCTTACTGGTACATTTTTATCTTTAAATCACTACTTGTTCTGTTGCCTTCATACATCTCCTCCAACATGTCACTGTGTTAATGCTGCCACAGCTTGCACTCTCAGGACATTATTACCTGCAATGTTCTCTCAGAGAGGACTGAACTTGGCAAAATGGCTTTCTCCTACTCTGCTCCTGTTCCCTGGAATATCTTGCAAAAAGATCTGAAGCTCTCGAACTTCACCTCTCTAAGTGGCTTCAAACATCTGTTAAGTTCCTGGCCAAAAAAAAAAAAAAAAAAATCAATGCAGACATGTTCCTGTTATTAAGTATTTTACATTGCCTTACAACCTAGCTGTTTTTTCCACTACTTTTCCTTTTAAATATCCTTTTAATTACCATTTCATTTTCACTTGTAAAAAAATTTAAATTAAATTTGTACACAGCCTTAATGATTGTCTATTGAGGTCTTTGCTGTCCTCTGTTGTCATCACTCTGTTAAATTCAGGTCGCTCTTGTAAATGAGTCCCTGATGCTCAATAGGATTAACCTGTATAAGGAAAGGTTGAATGAAAAGTTACCTAATCTGATCTGGAATTAATAGAACAAATAACTACTGCTATTGATCAAAAAAGATGATGTCTTATTATTTTTGTTGATTTGAAAAAAACATTAGATACTATTGATCATACCATTCTCATTGACAAATTAAGTAAATATGGTGTTAGAGAACCAGCATTACAGTGGGTATCTAGCTATCTGAGAAACAGAAAACAATTTGTACAAATAAATTATGTAAGATCCGTCCTCTGCAATATTACATGTGGAGTCCCTCAGGGCTCAATACTTGGACGAAAGATATTTATTCTGTATGTGAAGGACTTGGTAAAGGTGTCAGGACTCCTCAAATGTACCCTTTTTGCTGATGATACCACATTTTTTTGTTGTAAATAAGTGTATTAAAGTGAGATGCAAGTGTCACCCTTCTTATACATTCACTTATATGCTCCATATGGAATGGGTGAAAGCCTAGACCAGGGCCATTTAACAAAACTGCTCAGGGGGGCACAGTTTCTGAAAGCCAACAGCTCAGGTGCTGAACATCAACAACTAAAATCATGATGTAAATAAACCAAGTATTACAATGATCTGTTACCTTTTAAATTTGCTTGTTTATTGCGTTGAATCATAAATGTAATGAACAGAAACCAAAACACAAACCCATTCCCCCCACACTCCCACACCTCCCATTCTGCCCCCCCCACATTTGTAAGCCAGACTAAAGTCACCCGCAGGCCGTAAGTTGCCCAAGCACTGCCAGTTGAATAGCCCTGGCTTAGACCCTTGAACAGAACATGATTCAATAACAAAGATCACTGTACGTGCTCTAGAAAGCTGCCAAAATAAAGACCATCTAAGAATGCATGGATGCATTTAGGATGAGATATAACAGATATGTTATCTCTCAGAAAATGTTGTTGATGGCTTGCAGCTACTACCACACCTGAGTTTTGCTCTGTCTCTATGCAATTGATTTGCCCAGACAACATCCCGGGGAAGGTACTGAGAGACTGTACTGATCAGCTCTGCGACGTGGTTGCCGATATATTTAACTCCTCACTCACCCTGGTAACTGTTCCTACCTGCCTGAAGGCCACTACCATCATCCCAGCTCCTAAAAACTCTGCAGTGACTGGCTTGAATGACTATCGTCCAGTAGCCCTCACCCTGATAGTCACTAAATGCTTTGAAAGACTGGTCATGGCCCACATTAAAACGACCATCAGCATCAGCGAGGACCCTCACCAGTACTCATCCCACAAGAATCGATCAACAGAGGACATCATCTCCTCTGTGGTCCACACTGCTCTCACCCACCTGGAGCAGATTGACTCCTACGTCCATATGCTCTTTGTGGACTTCACGTCTGTCTTCAACACCATGATCCCCCAAACCCTGATGGAAAAACTAATCATACTAGGACTAAGCCCCTCCATTTGCAACTGGGTACTAGACTTCTTAACAAACAGACCACAGTCAGTGAGAATCCACAACTTCTCCTCCTCCACCATAAAGGCTCCCCCATAGTTCTGCGTATGGCCGTACGCAGCTGTACGCACGTACTACGCAGAGGCAGATGCGTACGCC
>JARVGS010000672.1:5344661-5358402 GCA_031762315.1 Hypsolebias antenori
CTTCCACAATGTTTCGATTGGATTGAGGTCAAGACTTTGACTTGGCCATTCCAAAACTTGAACTTTATTCTTCTTGAACCATCATTTGGTAGAACCACTTGTGTGCTTCGGGTCACTGTCTTGCTGCATGACCCACCTTGTCTTGAGATTCAGTTCATGGACATATGTTCTGACATTTTCCTTTAGAATTCTCTGATATAATTCAGAATTCATTGTTCCATCAAAGATAGCAACATCCTGGCCCAGATGCAGCAAAACAGGCCCAACCCATGATACAACAACCACCATGTTTCACAGATGGGATAAGGTTCTTATGAAGGAATACAGTTTTCCTTTAAAAATAACTATTTTCACTTAAACCAAAAGTTCTATTTTGGTCTCATCCGTCCAAAATACGTTCTTCCAACAGCCCTCTGGCTCGTCCACGTGATCTTTAGCAAACTGCAGATGATCAGCCATGTTCTTTTTTGAGAGCAGTGGCTTTCTCCTTCAACCCTGCCATGTACAACATTGTTGTTCAGTGTTCTCCTGATGGTGGATTCATGAACATTAACATTAGTCCATGTGATAGAGGACTTCATTGTTGGAAGTTACCCTGGTGTCCTTTGTGACCTTACAGACTATTCCATGCCTTGCTCTTGGAGTGATCTTTGTTGGTCCACCTCTCCTGGGGAGGGTAACAATTGTCTTTGAATTGCCTTCATTTGTACACTCTGTCTGACTGTGGATTGGTGGAGTCCAAACTCTTTTGTAAACTTTTCCAGCCTGATGACCATTGACAACTCTTTTTCTGAGGGTCTCAAAAATCTCCTTTGTTCCTGCCATGATCCACTTCCACAAACATCTGTTGTAAAGAAGGGAGTGGTGGCACAGAGGTAAGAGAAGATGGACCTGTGACTGGAAGATCACCGGTTCAACTTCCGGTACTGACAACATAAAAAGATGGGTGGAATGGGTGAAACACCCTCATTTGTCCCATTCTGGCCCCTTGAGCAAGGCCCTTAACCCCCCACCATCTGCTTCCCCGGATGCCCTAGATAGCAACGCTCTGCTCCACACAGAGGGCTGTGGTAGCTCGATGGTCTGTGGTTGTGTCAGGAAGGGCATCCAGCATAAAAACAATTTCCAAGTCTTTGTGCAGCTTAGTTTGTTTGGGCAACCACTGAAGAAGGGAGCAGCCGAATTAAAAAAAAAGTGTGGTAAAGAGAGGACATTGATCATGTTCTTTAAATCAAACAAGGTGCCCACTCACACTTTATTATTATCCCATTGATTGAAAACACCTGGCTCTAATTTCACCTTCAAATTAACTGCTAATCCTAAAGGTTCACATACGTTTGCCACTCACAAATATGTAATATTGGATCATTTTGGATTTTTTTCTATTGTACAGCACTTTGGTTGGCCTGTTGCTGTTTTAAGTGCTCTGTAAATAAATTGCTATGGTATGGTATTTTCCTCAATAAATAAATGCCCAAGCATAATATTTTTGTCTAATTTGTTTAATTGGGTTCTCTTCCTCTACTTTTAGGACTTGTGTGAAAATCTGATGATGTTTTAGCTTATATTTATGCAGAAATATATAAAATTCAATTGGCTTCATAAGCTTTCAAGCACAACTATTTGTATTTCATACTGACTAAGACCAGTTAGCTTTTATGGCTTTCCTACATTAGGTTAACTCAACAGTTAATCAGTTGCAAATGAACGTCAAATAAATAAACTCCATCTAGTGGTAATGAGATATTTTGCCAACAAAAAAGTTGACATCAATAGTACATGGCAAATATTTGACCAATTTCATGTGCAATCTGTTAGGGCTTAGAGTATGTGTTGTGTATGACTCTCAACCACTGCCACACATGTTGATTCTAATGTTAACTTTATTTAAAATAAGCTATGCCAAAGCCATTTTTGTTTATCATGATACTCATCTTGAATTGTATACATTTAAATAAATTTTTGTATTACTTTCAAGGCTTTTTGATCAAAACAATTACATGTCATTATACTTTGTTTTTTTATAGTCAATATAAACATTGCACAAATAAACTGACAAGTTTTTTTTTATTTGCATGTTGCATGTCTGTAACAAAGCAAGTTACATTGCTTTAGACTGATTAAACCTTCAAAATGGAGTCTATAAGTTTATAAATTTTAGAAGCTGGTGAAACTGAAAGAGCATTAACTTGATTTGCCATATTCAGCCGTGTGAGTTTCAACCCTGAAGCCAGTTGGAGCAAAGTGGTAAAGCAAATATCCTCAGTCATGCACATAACTCAGCCTTTCTCCAATTCTCCTCCCCCAGTAATTGTGTTTTGCTTTGCACTTCAGCTATAAAATAGCTTCTGTTGCCCATCTCTTGCTTTTTCGCTTTTATAGCTCCAGATGTTTTATCAACGTCAAGCAATTTCTCCTATGAAAAGCTATGTGGCTCCAGGGTGTACAGCTGCAATGTTTTTAGAGACAGATTGTTCTTCTAAAAAACAAACACATACACACATGCACAAACATAAGACAAACTTGTAAGCATACAATGTCATCAGTACTGTTACAGGTATTTTTTTTTTCTTGAACCATTTGTTTCAGTTTTAAAAAAAATACATATACCATATTATGGCCAAGTATATTCAAAGGATGCACATCACACTCCACCTTTCACGATGGGGTTTCATATCATCTTATGTTAAGAAATGATGGAATTGGAGCTAATTTAGTCAAATATTGATATTGTTTTTTTTATTTTTATCTTTTGCAATCTTATGTGATCTTGCGCAATGTAATGCACATACCATTTTAGCTCAATATCTGTCTTACTTATTTACTTTTTTGTGTTTTCTGTAGACATCTAAAACGTTATGCAGTTGTAAACCAATTAACTAAATTTTATAAATATTTCCTGATGAGAGATTTAGCTAATATATGAACGGTCGACTCAAAAAGGTAATTCTAAAATTTTCAGCAAAGATTTTGTACAGTGTGCACCACTTGGAACATGTGTTGAGAAAGACGTGCATGTCTCCAATAGCACTTGGAGCTCAACAATATGAATGAAACTTTCACATCAGCTGTTGAAGATCTATTGGTAAAAAGAAAATCATTCAGTGTACCATCTATCCAAATTTTTTAACCACTTTTCCTTTTCAGATTCTAGGTAGCTGGTGCCTATTTCCAGCAGTCATTGTGCAAAATGCAGGGTACACTGTAGACAGGCTGAATGTGTTGTACAGGTTGTTTTGTTTGTTTGTTTTTTACGGCAACTACCTTCTGAAGCAAAAAGTTTTGTAAGCTCAGTCATCCAGGTAGATAGAAGCAAAAATGGTTAAATCATGTCATCTGGTGTCCTAACTGGTTGGTGAAGGTAAACCCAATGGTGCAGGCAGGTAGTAGCAGACTCAGTAGATTATAAAATAAAGTATTTATTAACAAGAAATCAAAAAGGCTGATGGTGCAGCAAGACTTGCATAAATAACAAGGAGCATATGGGGCATCATAAGTGGACAACTTACAATGCCTGAACAAAGGACTAACACTGAGACACAGACTATATACAGTGACTAATGAGACAAAACACCTGTGAAGACACACAGCTGAAACACATCAGGGAAAATTATAAACTAAGAAACCAGGGAGTTCAGAAACAGAGACACAACACCTGATGGAGGCATAAATAGGAAAAACACAAACCCTAAAGAAGACTGAAACTAAGGATAAGGAGAACATAGGACATAAACACGACACAAGATAGAGCTAGACACCAGGAAAACAGACCACAATCCCTAAATCTGGACCCCGGTGTTTCTCTCCACTACTGAGGAGCTGACATCCCAGTTCAACTCTGTTTAAAGGCTCTGGATCATGCTGTTCCTGTTAAATCTAGAAAATCAAAACTCAGAGCAGAACCTTGGCAGAATGATGTCACCAAGGCCGTTAGGCAGCATTGCAGGAGGGCGGAAATGGAGAAAATACAGGCTGCAAGTCTCTTTTCAACAATGGTGGGATGTAACTAAGTGCAAATACTTTGTTACTGTACTTAAGCACATTTTTCATGTATCTGTACTTTACTTAAGTATAATTAAATGTTGGTACTTTTACTGTTACTCCACTACATTTTACATGAAGTATCTGTACTTTCTACTACACTACATTTCTATAATGTGTTGAGTTACAAGTTATCTGGTAAAGTTGGCCTTGTAATAATGTGTAAAACCGCTAAAATAAAGCAGCAATAGTAAATGTGTGACCCTTTTATTTTATTTTATTTTTTAAAAGACTTTAACTCTCAAAATGACCCAATGTTTTCAAAGGCTCAGACGCTCAACTTCACAAGTTTCATTTCAAGTCCAGTGATGTCTCAACACATAACTTTTTCTTTGGTACTCAGTCACGAACGAGATGGGTGGTGCTTATCTGTGCTGCTGATTAACCATGCTGCTGATCTCTTGCCTTTATGCTGTTGTATATGTTCAGACTGATGTTTAAAATATTTTATTATTTTGCATTAATAGTGTTTGGCATATATCTTAGTGTATATCTTAGATCATTATATACTGTTTCTTTTATACAGCACTTTGTATTTTTGATATTTTTAGGTGTAACTGGGACCTTGAGTATATAATTCTGTTCCACCTCATGAACATGTGATGCAAATGACAATAAAGTACCTTGGACCTTGATACCACTGCACTGTTAATATACCTTCTTTATGTTAAATTAAAAAAAAAACATTAATATAAATTGTATCATTTCATCCCAGTTAACTTGTCTAACAATATTTTTATGTTTCATCAAAAAAAAAAAAAAAAAACAATAACTTGAAATCCTAATTGATGGAATGCATCAAAGTGTTTGTCTTTCAACAACAGCTAATTAGATTGTTACATTGTAGGAGAATCAACAGACTTATTGAGTTTTCTTCACAACTAATAAGAGAAAGTAGTTTGATGAACACTGAGTCAGGCTAAAATATTATCAAACATCAATTACAAATGACATCATGTTTTTTGTTCCTTCTTTATTTTCCTTGCCAAACTTTTCATCCAGAATAAAAAAAAATATATTTTTTACTGTTGAAGTCATACAGAGTGATGGTAGCTGAATAACGCAGCAGCTTCCACAGCTCAACAGAGTCTCATCATGTTTTTACAGTCCTTGTTCAGCTTATCAGCCTCAAACCTGTGTGTTCTGAAAGCACGCTAATCTCTTTAGGTGATTGCATTGACCCCAGGCCATTGATTACTCACCACGGAGGCTAGAATGTCATTGGAACACAGGCAGTGACCAACTTTTGCATCCTGGCACTGCTCCCATTCCCTCTGCTCAACCAGACCCATTTATCCACCCCTTTGTATTCTGCTGTTTGGAGAACAGGCTCTGTTTGGTTCTGCAGCCTTTCAAAGCAGAAATTGGTCTGTTTTTATGATGTTCAGAATACAACCACATTTCTTTTCTTTTCAGCATACATGCTGAGTAACCAAAAAGTGCCAAAGCAATTCTTAAAGAAGTAGTCTGTTTCTATGTTAACCATCAGTGTGTGATTCACTTTTTGTTGTGTTCACTTCTGGTAGTAAAGCCTGTGCAGAGTTAAGCCTTTATGTAGGTCTGCTGAATGGTGCAGCTCAATAGTAGATAGCTCCAGTTCTTTCATTTCTTTTCCATTCTTTTCTCGGAGCAGGTCATTTCAGGGCAAAGAACTAAAAGCAAAAGGAATTAAGATGAAAAAACACTCCTGAACCTGAATTCCATCTCTGATCTCCTCTTTTTTTGTTTTGTTTTGTTTTTCTTACCACAAATCTTATCTAAAAAATAATAATAATAATTAAAAAAAATACATTATCAGGAAAAACAATTATTTTGTCAATCATTTCAGATAGTAAAATTTATATTATATAGTTGCATTACACACAGTGTACGACGGAGCTTTAAGGCCACGCCAAAAAAAAAAAAAAAAAAAAAAGCCATAAAATGCTGCATAAAAGGCAACGTGAGGTGTGATGACGTCACTAGGGTGGCGGATGTAAACGCGAAATGACGGAAACCGAGCCGGATGGAAACCGAGGATCACCTGTATGCTGGTGCTAAGATGGCCTCTGAGGAATGCCTTTCCAAGGCACGCCCTCTCCCTCGGCAACTCCTCTGAGACGGTCATGTTAAAGTGGACGATGGACGAAACGTCTCAGCACAAAAAAATAAACCATCCAGATGACATGAACTGAACATTGTTGGAGTTTATACCTGGATTATTGAGCATGAACTTTAGTGTTTTGAACCACTTTGACATGACTGTCTCAGAGGAGGTGACGAGGGAGAGGGCGGGCCCCAGAGGAGAGGGCATCCCCAGAGGCCATCTTAGCACCAGCAAACACTCCCCTCCCCCACTTTGGAGTAGCTGTTTGTAGAGAATCAGTTTTGTTTGGTAGTTCCTCAGATTGAAGAAGCCCATTGGATGACGGCCGAAACATCTCAGCACAAAAAAAAGAAACCATCCAGAAGACCTGATTGTTGGATTTTATACCTGGATTGTTGAACGTGAACTTTGGTCATCCCTTCTTTGTTTTTGTCTTTTTTTTGTTTGTTTGTTTGTTTTGTTTTAGACACGGTTAAATGGTAAAAACTCTATGAAGTAAATCACATGATAATAATAATAATATAAAAATAAGGTAACACAAGCAGTACACCAATGTCCGCCGTCGCTGAAGAATTTGAATACGAAATTTGTAGTGTTTTATGGACTGGAATTAAACAGAATGCAAATGCAAAAAATTTCAAGTGGGTAGGAGATACACGGAGATACACCATGTATACAAACAGAGGTGTTTACTGTTTTGTTTTTTTTCCCCCCTCATCAGGCAGCACAGAGGGGTGGAGCTAAGGGAGCCACCATCAGGTGCAAAAGCTGTGCCAGAGGGTGGCTAATGTGGCCTTGACCACCATTCATTCAGCACCGAACATTTGTCAACTTATATATCGGTCTGTAGTTCTACCTGTTTTAAACCTTGTGATGGTAGATTTATACAGTTTTGAGTATTAAGATAATTTTAAAATTTTATTCATTATAACATGAAACAAAAACTGAACAGTACATCAATAAACCTGTAAGTTTATAATAAAATGAAGCGACACACATGTCTATGTTCTTATTTAGATCAAAATGTTTTAGATGACATTTAGATTTCGATTACATTGTGAACTGATGATAAGATTACATATATCACCTGTTTGATTATCTGATTAAAAACACAAAAATGTTAATTCTGCCTACACTGATTGTATATTTTAAAATAAAATAAAATCTCAGAGCACATCATTGGTTGGTTCTCTAATTATTTCACAGATCGAAGGCAATGTGTTCAACACAATAGTATTTCTTCAAGCAATCTAACTGTTAACAATGGTGTACCACAGGGTTTAGTATTAGGATCCACCCACTTCACAATCTACGCAAGTAATGTAGGTCAGTTCATTCCTGACGTATCCTTACATTTCTATTCTGACGACACAGTTGTTTATAGTTGAGCTACAACAGTTAAGGTTTTCCAACTTTTACAGTCAGCTTTTGACATCCAGTCAGATTTGTTCCATCTCAGACTTGTGTTAAATGCTGATAAAACCAAAGGGATATTGTTTTCAAACAGGACGTCGTTACCGGCAGTCCTTCCTTCTATTTTATCCTATAATGGTGCTCCTATTGAGTTTGTCGATTCTTATAAATACTTGGGTATATTGGTCAAGTCGCAGCTCTCTTTTAAGCCTCATGTCAAAAACTTGGTAAAGAAACTGAAAGTAAAACTGGGTTTTTTTTTTCAGAAATAGATCATGTCAAAATCTGAACGCTAGGAAACTCCTTGTCACTGCTACTTTCCTTCTCTCCACTGACTATGATGACATTATTTACACCAATGCCCCTACAAGTACCCTGCAGATGTTGGATGCTGTCTATCACGGTGCGCTAATTTTCATAACTGGCTGTAACTACCATACCCACCATTGCACCCTGTATTCACTGGTTAACTGGTTATCACTACCTTCACGCATACTCTCTCAATGGTACATTTTCATCTTTAAATCACTTCTTGGTCTGCTGCCTTCATACATCTCCTCCTACATGTCACTGCGTGAGTGCAGCTACAGCGTGCGCTCTCAGGACATTATTACCTGCAGTGTCCCCTCAGTGCAGACTGAACAGGCAAAAGGGCTTTCTCCTACTCCACTCCTGTGTCCTGGAACACCTTGCAAAAAGAAATGAAGCTCTCAACTTTGACCTCTCTAAGGGACTTTAAACATCTGCCAAGTTCATGGGAAAACCAGTGCAGACGTGGCTGTTTTAATTTTTTATATAGCTTTATAATGTAGCTGTTTTTGTTTCGTTCTCATTTTATATGCTTTTTTATGATTGCCTGCTTTTGTCTGTATCTCATCTGTGTTCTTTCTTTAAAACAGGTCTCGTTTGTAAATGAGTCCTTGTGGCTCAATGAGACTAACCTGTATAATTAGAGAGTCAATATATATATAAAAAAAAAAAAAAAGTTTTATCTTTAAATTGTGTGGTTTTGGTGAAGTTTTCAATCCAACAGTGCAAATATGTGCTCTAGTAACAAAAATAAAGATGTTTTTGATAACAGAGCACCTTGTAACATCCAATTCTCATTCCCGTGGTTTACCAGATTTTTTTTTCTCCAGTTAGTAAGATGGTGTGATGGTGGTGTTGGCTCATATTTATGTAAACATCTATGGATTTTTCAAATGGTTTCAAACTTTCTAACACCCCCATACAAAAAAAAAAAAAAAGTCTAACCAAAGGTCCCGGGCAGTTTATAATTCTGCATGTGCTCTGTTTTCTGGCCTCCTCCCAAACACATTGTTATTTTTACTCACCCGTTCTCCACACCTCCATCACCCGCTCCCCGTCATCTCGAACAAAACCAACGTGTGTTGACGAGCGCTCGTGGACAGAGCGAAGCATCAGAATACAACTTTAAACTCTAATACTTCATAAATCTCACTTTCGGTCATGTATTATGTTTGAAGCCCCCTCCACAACCTCGCGTGCCAACACTTCCCCCTCTACATCCTGTCTGCTCTCCATCTCTCGCTCCCTCCTTCCTTCCTTCCTCTTCTCATCGCTCCTCTCGAGCTGACAGTACCTGAGGGAAGAGGCCACCTGCGGACCAAGTGGGGAATCAGCCGACAGCTGTGTGCACAATCTCTCTGGTGGCCTTCAATTATTCACTCACTTCTCCCCCCACCTCCCCTCCCTTGTCTCGCCTTCACTCTGCCCTTTTCATCTCTCTCTGCCGCCGCTGCCTTTACCTCTTGGTCTCTTTTTCCCCCTCACACAGAGATAGCATGTCTGTCTTTGTGGCATCATTCACTCCTGTTATTCTCCTGCTCTACCTCACCCTTTTTCCGCACCTCTTGGATGCCTTTAACTCTCTTGTACACTCCTTGGACCATCAGTCCATCATTCTGCAATCCCCCACCCCAACCTCCTTTTATGTGACTGCATCAGCCCAGCAGCTCTTGAACTCCACTCTCCACTAACCGACTCTTTCTCTTTCCCTCTGTCTGCTTCTTTTTCACGTGCTTCCCCTAAAGATTGATGACTCTTCAGCGCGAGGCGAGCCGGCCTGTTTAAAGATGCATGAGGTGATGAGGCCAAGCCCCGCCCCACACTCCTCTTCCTCTCGTCGTTTCTCCCCCCAGCTTCGTATCCTGATCGCGGCCGCCACTCCTGCGAGAGGCTTCCCGTCGCTCCCCCGACGAGGCAGAGGCCACCTTCAAATCATACAGCTCCCCCTCATTCCCCCCAGCTCTTGTCAGGATGACTGAGCGTGACGTACGACGAGCGGCGAGCGGCGATAAGCGATGCCACTGTGACAGCGTGACTCATAAACAGACAAAAAAGGAGCTGGTGGTCATCGATTGGATGATGCGGCGATTTGACGGAGAGAGCTTTGATGGGTATTCACCGCTCCATGTGAGAGACAGGAAGTTTAAATGGCAGGCTAATATGTATAGTTTTGATTTCTTAACATAAAGAAAGTAGTAAATTGTAAAAAAAAAAAAAAAAAAAAGTCTAGCATTCCTTCAGGAATTACATATTGCTTGTTGCCTTTCATGGCAGAGTTTTGGACCTTGAGATTATTTTATATTAGGAAAGTACTTCTAACCTACAAAGCCCTCAACAACCTAGCTCCATCTTATCTTCGCGATCTCATTGTTCCATATTTTCCCAACGGAGCACTTTGCTCTCAGACTGCAGGTTTACTTGCAGTTCCTAGAGTTTCCAAAAGCAGAATGAGGGGAAGATCTTTCAGTTATCAGGCTCCTCTTTTGTGGGAACAAATTCCAGTTTCTGTCCATGAGGCTGACACATTGTCCAGTTTTAAGACTTTTCTTTTGATAAATCATATAGTTAGGGTTGACTTGTTATGCTGCCATGGGCTTAAGACTACTGGAGGACAATCTGACCTCATTTCCTTAAAAGAATTGTTAAAATTGAAAAGTTTTCACTGATACAATTTCTATATTAACATGTGATTATCAACCTGCCATTGTGTATCTGTTCCTCTTAAACCCAGCCAGTTGAAGCAGATGGCTGCTTGTCCAGGGCCTGGTTCTGCTAAAGGTTTCTTCCTCATGAGGGAGTTTTTTTCCTTTCCACTAGGGGTGTAACGGTACGCTAAAAATCACATTTCGGTTCGGTTAATTTTCGGTACAAAAAGGCCAAAATAAAGACTTCGAAAATGTTTATTCTGAAAAAATGACAAGTAAATATGTTTGTATAAAAATAAATAAAAGCGACCCATTTGGATGATATTTTAAATAAAAAAGCACTCTTTACAATAAATAAACTATACTAACAATAGTAAACATTTAAACAAAGAGAACAGTCAGAACCAGAACAATTAGCAGCAACAGACTGTTTACAATTTAACTACCGGTAATAAAGTTTTAAGTTTGTGGCCAAAAAGAACAACTTGTCCACATTTTCTGCTAAAGACACAAATCTACTTGCAGTGACAATATGACAAGTGACCCAGTGCACATAGTTTTGTCCCACCTCATGTACCACATGTGATGTGAATGACAATAAAGACAACTTGACCTTGAATATCTCCAGCGGTGGAGAAAACCATCTCACTAGCAACAGAGATAGCACCCTGAAGCTCTGTACTCACGAACATCTTCTTGGACCTGCTCCAAAAGAGACTTGCTAGTTCCCACCTGTCCCTGGAAAAGTTCAGAGCTCGGTCATCACAGACTTCTTAGCTGGAGGTGATCTGTGGAATAAGCTGATTTCAGCTGCTTCCTTCTTCAAGGGTCGCCAAATTGAACAAACTCACATGAAACGTTTGGCAATTGTTTTTACGTTGGATGCCCTTCCTGCCGCAACCTGGACTCGAACCCGCAACCTCAGGATTACAAGACCATGGCACTGACAACCGAGCTACCGCAGCCCCCTTTTATAAGAATCTAAGCGCGTACAATATATCTGGCCTGGGCCACAGGACCTCGATTAGTGAATGAGCTGTTTGACCTGAGCTGCTGAACAGATCGCCTTCAAGCAGGCGGGGGGTTGATGGCGGAGAGCGAGGAGCGGAAAGCCTCCACCTGTGAGACGATAAGGTGAGACAACGTTCATTCTGTTTGTCTGACAGAAGGATGGAGATGGGAAGCAGTAATGAGATTATTAGAGAGTCGCTTAGTTTTTCCTAACTTACGTTACCTTGTATAATCTGCCCTTCAGGTTCCCTTTATGACACCAGGCAGAGAAATAAAGTAATTACTGCCACTAAGATTTCTTTGAGCACCGTATCACCCACCCATGTGCACTAAAAAAATATATTCATAACTCCAAATTCTTCAGTACATAAAAGTAAATTAAGTTAGAGGGATGTGATTTTTTTTTAATACATTAAGATTTTTTGGAGGTGTGTTTGGTCTGAATGACCCCAGAGTCTGTTAAAAAAAAAACATTAAAATGTGCCTCAGCCATCTTTAATTTCTTTGTATTTTCCGTTATTGAGTTGAACTTTCCTGCACTCTTTTGAAGTGGTCTGGAAATTTTTCTTTCAAGCTTTCTGAAAGTCTTTCAATTTTTTTTTACTTTTGCTGTTTTTATTTATTTATAGTTTTTTTGTTTGTTTTTTACTCAGTTTCTGTCCTTGTACAATACAATACCACAACAGCATATGGAGTGTGTGTTTATACAAAAAAAAAAAGAGGAAAATGGGAAAAAAAAAAATGGAGAAAAAAGAAGACGTTACACCTAAAAATTAAAGATGCATGAAGCAGATGAACAGTATCTGAAAGTCATATCTCTAAGAAACAAAGAAAATTTAACTAAAACCTGTGAGATGCATCCTCCTTCAGCAGCTGATCATCGGCTGTTGGTCAGCTAATAGCTTTTTGGAAATAATCACGGAGCTAAACTACTATTGTGTGTGTCAAACTGAAGCACTTCTTTTTAATTAATCCAAATAAATGGAAACAAATTGTTCTTATGACAAGCTGCTTGTATCAAACTAAATGGCTAGCTACAGGACTTTCAAGGAGGACTTTCTGCTCTCTTTCAAGACGGACACCTTCTCTCCCTTCCGTTCTCCTCTTCCTCCTGTTTTTGCTCTCTTTGTGTGTCTCAAACTTCCTGGTACACATCTTCTGAACAAAAAAATACTACTATAGATCTGGTGAGTTGGACTTTCAATGCAATCGATACAATATTTTCAACAAAACGACAGTGTCCTAGAGAGCCCTCATGTCCTGCCGAGACTCACGTTGCAGGGTACCTCAGGGATCCGTGGGGAGTTTGGCAGCTGATGCGTCTTTCAGTTCTGTCACAGGAGGACGCCGAAGATGTTTATACTGTATCACTGCACTCATGATAGCAGGGTTTCTGCTTTTTGGCATCAGAGGGTCCCAATATTATCAACTTTTGAAGAAGACATCGGCAACAGTTTCGGCCATGGCAAAACTTCAGAGTCTGTGTGAAGGTTTGGTTCATGCTACGAGTACTCAAAATCAGCTGATTTACGAGCTAAACCATAAAATGGAAGTGATTTGTGAGAATTACAGGTCACCTGTAGCTTCTAGGACTCGCCAGTATGTTGGGATTGACCTTGAGGAAGGCTCATAGCACAGATCAGTGGAGTGGAAAGCCCGTAAATCTGACCATTTAGGATCTGGAAAGTATTAGCAGGACTCAAGGCTAACAAAAAAAAATGTCTGCCTGAAGAAAAATCAACAATTGTGGCTTATCTGACTCTGACTCCCCCGTTTGGCCTCGGATATGGGCCAACCATCAAATTTCTCCTGGGACATGTGTAAACTAAGGAAAAAGCTTCATGTATTGCAACCCCCCCACCCCCCAACAGAACTTCTGTGCAGGCTTATCAGAACTGCCGGCTGAACATCATCATCAAGATTATGGCCTAACTGAAAGTGCTTCATGGACAAATCTCAACGTATAGACGTGAAATGCATACGTAATTGTACTTGCTAGTAGTTTTTTGATGTCTCAAATCTTGTCCTGATAGAACAAGATGTGAAGAGATTTTTTTGTACAAACCGGATTCCAAAAAAGTTGGGACACTAAACAAATTGTGAATAAAAACTTAATGCAACGATGTGGAGGTGCCAACATCTAATATTTTATTCAGAAGAGAACACAAATCACAGATCAAAAGTTTAAACTGAGAGAATGTATCATTTTAAGGGAAAAATATGTTGTTTCAAAATT
>JARVGS010000672.1:5390253-5400282 GCA_031762315.1 Hypsolebias antenori
TGTGCTTGTTGTTTGTTTTTACACAATCTCTGTGATATGGTTCTTGCTGTGAAGTGTCCTTGGGTGTCCTGAAAGGCCCTTTTAAATAAAATTATTATTATTATTATTATTATTATTAGTATTAAGTCAGTGTGCCACCGTTATGTGTTTACTAAATGATTGCATCTTTGCTTTTGTTGTCAACTGTACAAATGGGGCGGGGGTGGGGGTACAAAGTCTGATCAAATGTCTGAGCCATCAGCATACAGTATATGTAGTGCCAGTCATCAGCTACACAGCTGGTATGCTAACCTGGCCAAGGAGGAGAAAGAAACTACTGTACTGTTATCAACATTCAAAAGAGCCTCACATTGCATGGTTTGGGAGGTGGGGGTGGGGTCATTCCAAGCCCAGCTCCCTGAGACAATACACTGAAAAGAAAGGAGAGTGAAAGGATGGAGGCAGACGACCAGTGAGCATCCAAGCCACTACACAGGATGAAAAAACCAAGATCTTGGCATACATCAGGTGAAAAGCCCCCATTGAGGAACTAATGAGTGGAGTGAATGTTTCAGGCAGCAGGAGAAACCGAGTGTGAAAGAGGAGGAACAGGTGGAGCCATCATGGCAAGATAAAGCCATGCACAGGAAACCACCTGCACATTAAGGAAGTGGCTGGTATGAATACATCCTACCAGTGGATAGATAAGAATGGTCTGAAGGACAGCGCAGAGGCATTAATCATGGCAGCACAAGTGCATGTTCTTGGAACAACAGCAATAGATGCCAGGGTCTACCATACCAGACAGAACCCAAACTACAGGCTGTGCAGAAATGCTCATGAGATAGTGTATTTAGACATCTGTGCCCACTTGTGGACTGGAGGACCCACAGTTAAGTTGGAGACACCACCAAGGGTGGTGGAGAATAGCAGCGCTAAGATACTGTCAGACTTAGACTTCAGAACCAGACTGACAAACAGGTGATGGCTAACCAACCGGACATTGTGGTCATTGACAAGTTACATAAGAAAGCAGTAGTGATAGATGTAACAATCCCATGACTGTAACATCAAGAAGAAGGAGCATGAGAAGCTGGAGAAATACCAAGAGCTGAAAGAGGAAATAGAGAAGTTGTGGATAGTCAAGACATCAGTATTCCCAGTAGTCATTGGAGCACTTGATGCTGTGAAGGAAGAATGGAAAGATGGCTCCAACAGATCTCAGGAATCACCTCGGAGATCTTTGTCCAGAAGAGCACAGTCCTAGGAACAGCTAAGATACAGTGCAGAACTCCCATGGGGCTAACTTCCATTTTGTTGTGTGGCTGCATCCAGGCAAAAAAAAGTTTCCTTTAGAAAATTGGGTTGCCACATCAACATCTGAGATAGCCAACATTATATTTGTTTAAACCTCACCACCAAACATTGTGAGCTGTAAAACATCTAAAATATAATCAACGGGAAAATTTTGTATTGGTGTGTGACTGTGACTTGGTGTAAGAAAGTTTTCTTTCAAAAACTGGGTTGTCACATCAAAATCCAAGATGACCACCACCATATGTGTACATATTTGTGTATGTGGGTGTGTGTGTGTGTTTGTAAACTGGACCTCTTTGCCGCCTAGTTTTTAAAATGTTAAAAATTATAGTTTCCTAAAATGGTTGGGGTGGCCAGCACAGTGTCTGAAGGTCAATCTATGGTGGACAAGGATACCTTTGACCTTGGCCAAAATTACTCCCTTTGCTTGCCAGAATCTATCACTCTTTGCCACCTCGGTCAACAACAACAACAACAACAACAAAAAAAACTCTCTTTTTGTACACATTGTAACTCCTACCCATTTGAATATCTTGCACAAAAACTTTAAGGAAACATTGGTGTACCACTTGTTAAATTAGTAGAAGCCATTTTGTCTTTGTTCACTCTATCAACGTATTTTCACTTCATAAATTAAATAAATTTATACTCTACACCAAGATGTGCATGTTGTTATCTTTCTACCCCCTTTGATGTCGGCAGGTCTTGTGATAATTTTTAATTGGAGCTCTGTATGGAAAACACTATCTGTTGAAATAATCTACAATCAAGATGTTGTTTTCTGAGTGTTAACAGCAATAACAAGATTTTATACACGTTATTGACAGTTTGTATTTTTAGATGCAACATTGTTTGACTTTCATCACAGCAACTGAGAATAAATTGTACCTTTCCTGACTCCTGACATTCCTACCTTCTTTTTGTGATGGCAACAGCAAAACAGATTGCTTTTTTCCTTTTATTTATGCTCTTGAAACTCAAATGTCATCAGCTCCCACGATACAGTCAATATTTTACAGTAAATGCATATAATGAAACATCACTGAGCTTTAAGAATCTGACACTTTTTGCCCTGATTGTTTTTTATTTCATGTGATTTGTTTTTTCTGAATGCATGAAATGATATTTAAATGTGGGCAAAGAGTGGAGAGATACACTGTTTAGTTGGAAGCGTATTTTGTGGTTCACATTTCTTTTTGAGTGTCTGGGCCATGCATAGATGGACCTCAGGTGGTGCTAGAGCACCTACTGTTTGCCCTCTGGACCAAGCAAGTGCCCCCTTCGAACTACAGCATGTGCCTCATGGTGGAATCTGGATTAAAAGCGTATAATATACTACCAATGCCCTAAAATGCACAAATAAATGTTGATCCCCTTCCCCCTCCACCCCACACGTGCCAGTGGCACTACCTTGCTGTGCTGCTCTCAACATGAACAGCCCTCTGCCCTCTTGGCTCAAACTAGCAGCAGCTACAGAGGATGAGGAGAAGAAAGATGAAGAAGAAAGGTCAATTCAACACCAGTGCCGTGTTAAGGGATGAACAAACAGTATGTAAAGAGCCCTTTTCTCCTCCGATTTGTTTTAGCTCATCATTTTATAAAAATAATTATCGATAAATTTACAATACGTCTGTAGAAAAGTCTTGGGGTGCTGAATTTTGACCATGACAGTCAGCTACAGTTTGGTGAGTCTTGATGTTGTAATGCATTGCATTAACTCGTGTCACCAAGCTGTCTTACCCAAATAAACATCATATTCTATATTGTTGATTTTCTATGCAGTTACAGCAGACAGCCCAGAGCAATGGCTCTATGTTATCCAGCAATAGGCCATCTGTGAGGATAGAATATGTGGGTTAAGAATAAAATATTAGAAATATCACAGTCAGATACAGAACAAGCTGAAATATCAGAGTCCAGAATGTGGACACCAACAGAGACAATGTTGTCCGATGCTCAAAACAAAAGAGGGGTGGAAGGAAGATCCTCCATAGAACAAGAAAATAATTATGTATAATTTTTTTTTATTATTTTAAATTGGTATTTTGAGAACTTTTTTTTCTGTCATTTCTTTAATCCTTGTTTTTCCTGCTCTCCCTTGTTTTTTCTTCATTGTTGTTCAGCTCTTTTTGCACCTGGTGCCAATCACCCCAGGTGTTCCTTGTTTTGTCTTATCAGCCTCCTTACAGTGTTTTTGTGTTTCCTCCGTTGTCCGTGGATTGTGCTTCCAAGCCTGCCATGTTCTGTTCTGTTCCTCCGTCATCTCCTCCTTCATGCAAGTTTTGCTGCTCTGACAGCTTTTGCGCTTGTTTGTATTTAAACAAACTCTTTATTTTTACTTGGGAGTCTCCCATGTCTGCCTGCACATGGGTTCAACTCAACTTTCAGATCATGTCAGGCATTTTATAGATGCTAAAGCGTGCACAATGTGTCATAGCTATTCTTTGTTCTGTTGTTGCAAACTTGATTTTTACAGAAACTAACCTGTGGCGTCTTGAATTTTGAAATATTTGCATCAGACAGCATATGGCTACTGATTTGAAATAGAACAATATAAATAAATGTGCTTTTTAATAAATCATATGCTACTAAGGTAGTTGGCAATTCCATGTGCTGCAAAAGGTGACCTTTTTTCACTTGACCACCTGCCCCCCAAAATGTCTATGTGCCACTGGTGAGGATTATAATTAGACAAACGTGCAAAATCCTAATTTGTGCTATTAAGAAAAAAAAAATCTAAACCATTTGTTAAATTTGGAGCTCGGTGTTGTGCAGAACATTAGCACAATAGAAATAAATGTTCAGTATTTACAACAAACGATGACATTAGGCATATCTTTAGTTTTTTTATGTATTTGGAAAGCTTAAAAGGAAAACTTCAAAGGCCACTAAGTCCTTCAAAAAGAAGATTTATATCACACACACACTCTCTCTCCCCTGCATTTGTGCACAAAAAAAAGAAAAAAGGTGAAACTTGGAAATATGAAAGAAAACCAGTATTTTTAATGCTTAATCACAAATAATCATTTTAATTCCTTTGCATAAAACTTGCATTTGTTTTTTATTTTTAATCCATTTTTAGGTAACAGTCCACACTGATGCGTGTGTGTGGGTGTACATACAACACAATTTTAACAAGACGTATACTAAACACTGAAGAAAAAAGGAGTGTGAACTGATTGGTGTGTTTTTAGGCTCTGCATCCACATTTTGTAATTAGTTGATGCTGAAGTTGTTAATGTTGAGTTATTAATAGATAATGACAAAGTGTTAAACCATATTGTGTGTTGAATATGACTGTCAGCTACTACTATGTAATATTTTATCACAAAATCTCTAAAACTGAGTTATAGTTACATACCACATATGAAGTACATGTACTGAATTTTTTATAGTTATATATTTACGTTTGCTAAGTTTAATTAGTGGTGGTGGCCATCTCAATTTGGGATGACTCTAAAAGTTAAACAGCTGAACATGTACTACTTATTATTGTTGTAGCGGCAGGAGATTTTGAACCCAGACAGACTTGTGGAGCTCAGAAAAAGGACATATTAAAATAAAAACAACCTACCCAAAACCAAAGGAAGGCACAAAGAGATCAATCCATCCATTATCTTTATCTGCTTCTTCCTTTTTGGGTCACAGGGGTCGCTGGTTCCCATGCCCAGCAATCACTAGTGCGAGGGGCACAGCACATCCTGGACAGGTCTCCAGTCCATCACAGGGACACAGACAAACGGGAAAACAACCATTCACTCTCTCACTCACACCTAGAGACAATTTAGAGTTACCAATCAGTCTAACATGCATGTTTTTGGTCTGTGGGAGGAAACTGGAGTACTCGGAGAAAGCCCACACATGCACGGAGAGAACATGCAAACTCCACCGAGAAAGGCCCCCAGCCGGAATTTGATCTGGAGCAACTTGCTCGCTGAGAGGTGGCAGCTCTACCCACTTCACCACCGTGCTGCTACACATGGAGATGTTTTATGAAAAAAATCAAGAGGTAACTAGTCTGTGGCATTAAACCAACAATGCACTATTGATTTGAAAATGGATATAAACCGATAACTTTGGTCAGCAAAGAGGAACTCAGGGGAAAACAAAAAACAAACTAAAAAAAAATAAATAAATAGCCACACCAGTAAGTAACTAAACACAGTAAACACAAAACATGAATAATCCTAACAATAAAATACAAAAAGACATTAACAAAGCAGCAAGAAACACAGATCCTGACAATGATTACTCTCTGAGCATTCCATTAAAGTCCACTGAGAGGTTGACATTTTGCTAACAGATAAACATACCGACACAGCCAATCAAAATACAAAGTACGGTATGTGCCCATCTTTTGCCATTTTCCAGCAAGAAATGACAATACTCAAACGTTTTCTTTATAGTCACATCTGACCCTCTGATGGTTTTTTGGACATAACGAGACTGAGACTTTTGCATTAATTTATTCTTTTATCATTTTTTTAAAGATATGGCTTTAAATTATGTGTATATCACTAGTATTCAAATGAAAGTAATGAGTTTAGGCTTTTCTTACCAATGTTTTTACCTATTTGATGAAGAAAATCTGATAAATGAAATAGCTAATTCTTGTATTTCCCTTCAATGGCTTGACACTGAAAAACGCATGGCTTTTTATCCCAAGTTGAGCTGTTATCACTGTAAGCTGACAAATCCCAGCATTCCTTAAAAAACTGTGCATCATCCATCACATTTCTCGCCAAGTTTTCTGTTTGGTTCAGACCTTTAAGATAACACTGAATATCATGTATTATCACAAGTATGTGTTGACGCATTCACAATCATCCCAATTTTGCAAATTTTAATTACCGATAGTAGTGATTTTGTTGGGATTTTGTTCCAGACTCCCTCCATCGACCACTTTTATTCCTGCAGCTGTTGTGAGTGGGCCGATTCGGTGGGTCACCAGCTGTCGTCCGTGAAGGCTAATTACCTCCCTCCCTAAAGCTGGATCATTCTATTAGTCTATAATGGGGGGGTGGTGGCACAGAGGTTAGAGACGGTGGACCTGTGATTGGAAGATCGCTGGTTCAAACCCCGGAACCGACAACATCAAAAAGTGTGGGCGGAAAAGGTGGAAAACCCACACTTGCCTCCATCCTCATTCGCCCCACTCTGGGCCCCTGAGCAAGGCCCTTAACCCCCACCATCTGCTCCCCAAACAGGTCACTCTTGAAAATGAGTTCTTGTGGCTCCTGTATAAATAAAGTGTAAATGAAAAAAAAATTGTCAGAGCGCTAGTTACCTCACTGTGATTAACTGGCAACCTCTATCTTGTAAAACTTCTACTCCTGAGACTAACTGAAAATTTCTTATTTATATACATCCCATTAATATCACCCTTCTCTTTCACAAAGGAAGCCTGGGCCTGAAGGTAGTCCGACATGCATGTCTGAACTGTGGGAGGAACCCCGGACATAAATAGTAACACCACACAAACACAAGGAGAACATGCAAACCTTGGGATCAAACCCAGGACCTCCTTGCTGTGAGGCAGCAGTGCTAACCATTAATCTACAGTGCTGCTCTTGTGTCCTTCTTGTGAATCTTATCTTCTGTTCTGCAAAATCCTTATGTGCTACTTGGATTATCTGTCACGTCATCTTTTCCAGGGATTCACTTCTTGTGGGTAAACAAGCCACACCTGTAAAAGACAGTCATATCAGGCTATCCCAATTTAGTCTTTCACTGCTGGCCTGCCTGCTCACCAACATCCAGCACTTGCCTTCCATCATACCTGGTGATCATACCCTGAGCAAAGTACCTAGAGTTCATTCAGATACCTTTCAAGCCTGAAAAAAGAAACACCCAGTAAAAGACTCATCGCAAATTATGAAATCATTCATGTGGATCATCTGTACTCATCTCTGTGGGATTCCGGTATATTTGTTAACCAATTATTTGCAGCTCCTGAGTGGCAAAATGGAGACATAGTTAACAGCTGAGTCTGATCCTGGCTGATGAGCTTCTGGGCGTATTTAAGGATCTTGGGCCCATATTTTCTCTGCGGGAGCATTGCACTGCCTTCAGCTAATTAGTGACAGCACTGACTTGTCATAGAAAGACTTGACCAATCTGAATTTTCCTTGTGCCTTCTAGTCCCATTCCTGTGCTTTCCTATGTGGAAATCCTGACTATTCGTGCCTGCATCACAGTACTTCATTGTGGTGCCTCGGCCTGGACACCATGCCCTCCCCTTGCCATCAGCCTACAATAACTTACCATATTTTCTGCTGTACACGTCACACCGCCCTATAAGTTGCATCAGTCCAAATATGTCTAAAAAAGTAGGAAAAAAATCCTTAAATATGTCACTTCTATGTATACGTTGCATCTATTATGCACCACCTTTGATGTGTCATGTTTGTTATGCGTAAAGCCAGAAAGGTGGGCCGAACCTGGAAATGTGGGCCGGTGTTGTGCCAAAAATCAATGGGCTGCCAAATGGTGGTCGTGGGAGCATGCATGGGAGGACTTTAACAAGAATTTAACAAGATTAACACTTGAAAACAATTATTTGTTTGCTTGAAATTATAGCAAAGTGTGTTTCAGTCTAACTTTTTCTTAATAAGTGCACTTTTATGGTCAAATCAGCTATATTTCAAAATCCAATTTGCGTAAGCGAGCACATGCAGAGGGACCAGCCTCGGCTCATTTCTTTGAAATTTAATTTTAACACCTAAAAACAATTATGTGTAAGCTGGACTTTATAGTAAAAGTGTGTCTCAGTCTAACATTTGCTTAATAAAAAGACTTTAATGGTCAAATCAGCTGTATTTCAAAAGTATTTGCTGCCTTGGTGCTTCGGGAGCGTGCAGAGGGAGAAAAAAAAAGGAAGAACATTGCTTGTTTCTTTGAAATTTAACAAGAAAAGCATCTAAAACTATTATTTGTTGTTATTTGTTGTGTTTTAAACAAACCCACTAAACATTAGACGTCGACTGGATGTGCAGATCACGTCTATATTGAGTCCATCGGTCAAGACCCATTCTGGATGTCTCCACGACGTGCAAACAAGGTCCACTCTAGACGTCTAACCATGATCTCAATTGTACGTCAATGTAGAGTAGAATGTTTGAACGTCGGACTTGGAGGTTATATAGACACCCAAGACAAGTGCAGGTGTGCCTTAAGTGAATCATAATTTTTATCATCATAAAATTTACAATCATAATTCCATTCATAAAAGAGTAACGTGCACAGTTACTCTTTTATGATTACAAATTTGCACGGCTTTGTTCATAAACCAACTGTTGCTATTTTCTACGTTCATTTCTCTCTGAGCTTCTGTTATTCCAGTAAAGAGGATAAATGAAAAATTTAAGGAGTCTAGTCCCACTGTTTCTAGTGAAAATTAAGAAGTGATGATTTATTTGTAAACCTATCCATCTGCTTTTAGTTGGTGGCGTACCAGTTCCCTGTTGCACAATAGATGGTCAAATATACTGTTGCTGTCGCTCTGTTTGCCACACGGCGATGGAGTAACAGCAGAGCAGCAGACTCCAAACCCGAAGGTCATTCCGACATCCACCTGGGAGTAGATGGGTTTGCTATTGTATGAGAATTTACAATGATGACAACACAAAGCACTTATTTACATTATTATTATTATCTGCAGTGAATAAAATAAGTAAAATTTTGGTGTAGAAATGATGTCTATATTGACCGTCCAGTGGATGTTGGAAAAATACGTCATCTGGCATCACAGTCTGTACTTGCGATGGACCAACATTAGACGGGCAAAAAAAGCATGTTGTTTAGACGTCACCTTGCTCAGTGGGAAGATCTTGCATGGGTAGAAACTGAAGTATGTGTTATGACTGATTCTCCACTACGACACCAAATTGTAAAACAACATCATTACATTTACAGTAGTCCATCATTTATCACAGGTGTTAGGTTCCAGCGCGCCCCCCTCCCCACCGCAATAAGTGAAAAAACTGCAAAGTAGGAATAGTAGTAGTAAGGAATATTTTATTTTATTTTGGTAATTTTTTCATATATATTAAGGTGTTTTGCACTCTACAGGTCGAGGGTGAGGTTCTGCCTCAAGTGGAGGAGTTCAAGTATCTCAGGGTTTTGTTCACGTGAGGGAAGAATGGAGCGTGAGATTGACAGACGAACTGATGAAGCATCTGCAGTATTGCAGGCTCTGTACTGGTCCATTGTAGTGAAGAGAGAGCTGAGCTGTAAGGAAAAACTCTCTGTTTACTGGTCAGTCTAGTTTCCTACCCTCAACTATGGTCATGAGCTCTGGGTAGTGTTTCGCTTGCTCAGTGTGGCCGGCGCAGGATACGCGCCACACCCTGACTGCAGCCTTCTCCTCCAATGGGTCTAAAAACTAATCCTAGCGCCGGGGCCTTTCCCCCGGAGCTATTCTCAGGATCGTTTTAACTAAAGGCTGTTGGCGAGGACATTTAACCCAGACTGTTCACGTCCCACATCCACACGTCGCATCCAATATTTTTCACATCGCACTTCGCCTCGACCTAAGCAGACTGGGGTGAGGACGTTTAGCACGAAGACACGTGTGTTAACGGACGCTGTCCTCTTATTAAGCGGTGCAATTGACTCCCGATCTGGTTTTGTTTAGAGCCTTGGAACTAAAGCCCTTGGATGCTGTTTTTAATAACACAATCAGCTAGTTAACCTTTAAAAACCTCCACACTTTTGATGATTGAACCAAGCTTT
>JARVGS010000672.1:5646580-5658093 GCA_031762315.1 Hypsolebias antenori
GTCTCAGGTTACCCTAGATGACCAGACGATTCAGCGAAGACTGGATCCTTCTCCAAGGCTTAAATAGCAGCTGGGCTTGTCAACCAGATTGGTGGCAGGTGGTAACCCAGGAGTTCCAGACCAACCACTTAGCATCTGCAAGGTGAGTCTACCACAAAACACAGACCTAACACTGTCTAGTATATTGAATGAATGTGTGTGACATATTTATTCTTTGTAATCATCATACATGCATAAAAATACACATGGTGAAGCAGAACGTACCATGCCTCACCAATAGGGGGCAGTGCTGCCCCATAGGGACAATGGAGCAGGTGCTGCAGCCTGTGCGTTCCTCAGTTACACAGAGGGGTGGGAGTGAAGCAAATGGTACACTTGTTTAAATTTGTTTGGACAAAATGGAAGATCATATCTCCAAACTCAAGGATTTCTCTAGAGTTTCAGTTGAAACTGAAGGTATTGGAGAGAGGAAGAAAATAAAAGGCTAAAGTGAAATATAAGCTTCTATTTTGGTTCATATATGTGAACATCCAATTCCAAGCGAGTCATCGACTCACCTGTCACAAACCTCACCGCATGTCACTGCAGTAAACTGGCAGGTGCTTTACATGCTTCTGTCTGTGGATTATTCCTATTTGAACTGTACCACATCCACCACCCATGACAAGTCTGATATAAAATTTTGTGTGAATTAAAGTTACAGAAAATGACCGGAGACCAAAACATTCACGTTTTTAACATGCACAGTTTTTGATAGTTTGCATCTTTTACTTGATACTTTCAGCACTGTAAAAAAAACGATTACTTATTATTTGAAGAGTATCTACTGATATACATGAGATGACACAAATAGATCCAGCATTGAGAGCGATACCTTGATGATATGGCTAAAACAATATAATAGTTGTTTCAGTGCCAGGAGGAATGTTTTCTGCCTTAGCAGAAACAAAAAGTGATAGAGGAACAACGGTCATTGATTTTTATATATAACTTGCAGGGCAGCATGGTGGCACAACTGGAAGAGCTGCTGCCTCTCAGCAAGCAGGTTACAACGGTTCAAATCCCAGTCTGGGGGCCTTTCTAGGTGGAGTTAGCATGTTCTCTAGGTGCATGTGTGGGTTTTCTCCAGATATTCCAGTTTCCTCCCACAGACCAAAAACACACATGTTAGACTGATTGGTAACTCTAAATTGTCTCTAGGTGTGAGTGAGAGAGTGAGTGGTTCTTTGTCTCGTTTATCTCTATGTGTCCCTGTGATGGACTGGAGACCTGTCCAGGGTGTACCCACTTCTTGCACAGTGATGGCTGAGATGGGCACCAGTGACCCCCGTGACCCAAAAAGGAAGAAGCAGGTAAAATAATGTATGTATGGATGGATATAATTTACAAAATAAATGTTGATCAAAAACTCAGGGATGAGACAACTCAAAGTGTTAGAATCAGTCTGAGATTGCAAGAGAGTGCCTTTTAAAAAAAGCTTCTCATTAGTCCCGTCTGGCTGGTTGTATCAAATTGATTGCAGCATGGCCTAACGTGAGCAGAGACAGTGCGCACGACAACTGTCACTTCCTAATGCGGACATCTCAAAAGACCAATCAACAAATCCTACTTTCTATAAAATGTTGTAGTGGAGCACCAATAAGAATGTGATGCAGTGTGTGTTAGCACATAGTGCTTTTATTTTATTTTTATGAACAAAGAATGATGTGGCCTAGAAGCCATCTCAGACACAATGGCTGTGTCCTTTGAAACTCAAACTTGGGAACAGGAGCATGTCAAGAGTGCTTGTTTGAGACCCCATGGGGACAAGAACTACAGAGAGACTTGGTGTGCATCATGGCTGAGGCAAAAACTGTCTCTTTGTTGACAATTGCTTGAGCCTGATTACCTGATTCTTTATGCGTAGTGAGTGAGATAGGTCATTTTGGTGGAGCTAGAAGTACTTCATTCATTAGTGAGAAGGCAAACAGTCTACACTTGGCATCAGTATATCCAGCCACAGTTACCTCTAGCCTCTTCAAGGTGTCAAAGAGACAGTCCACCTCTCTTGTTTTCTGCTGGATCTAAGTCTGGTCAGGTTCTATTGTCAGGCTTAGTGGTTGGTGGAGGACCCCTGATTGCAGACAGTAGGAGGCAGGCAAGCTGCCTGTTATTCAAAACAAATTATTTATGAACTGAGAAAGCTTCTTTAATCAACCATGTTTCTTATTCATCTAGGTGTGATGAGGATGAAAACTGACTTGAAAGTTTAAATGATGAGGATTTTCAGAGTCAGCTGTGTAAATGTATTCTGGATGCTTCTTAGTTAAGAAGGACTGCAGTTGGCCTACTTTATTGTTCTGAATGGAAATTGTTTGCAAAATGTTTTGAAGTTTGCAACAAAAAAAAAAAAAACTGAAAGTGAAGTTACTTCCATTTAATAGTCTGAGCAGCTTCACATTATGAAGCTTTTGTTGGCCACAGGAGGTTTTATACTGAACCATGTCATGTAAAGTTGCATGGTTTAAATTCAAGGATGACTGTACCATGACTGGCTCTGAAACGCTGGTGCATTGTGAATGAATTAAAAGCTTCTGTAGAATATGAACTAAAGGAAAGAAGGATCAGAACTCTGGTCATGAGTTGTTTTAATTTTAGGTAAAAATAAGTTATTTATTTTAATTCAGCTCAGCAACCATTCATCCATCCATTAACTTTACTCACGTCCTCCTTTTCGGGTTGTGGGGGTCGCAGGTGTCCATGTCCAGCAGTCACTGTGAGAGACCCAGGACATGTCTCCAGTCCATCACAGGGACACATAGAGACAAACAAGACAAACAACCATTCACTCTCTCATCTAGGGACAATTTAGAGTTACCAATCAGCCTATCATGCATGTTTTTATTCTGTGGGAGGAAACTGGAGTTACCCAGAGAAACCCACGCTTGCACAAAGAGAGCATGCAAACTCCACCCTGAAAGGTCCCAGGCTGGAATCTGTACCGGTGACTTTCCCGCAGAGATACCACAGCTCTACCAACCGAGCCACCATGCTGCCAGCAACCATTAACGTTTTCCTTATTTTACTATGGACCTGCTTGTGAACACGCTTTGGGAAGCTGATGGGCAGTAAGTGTGAAAGCTCAATCTAACCTTTGGGGAAAGGCTAAGAATAAACTCTTCAATAAACCATTTTTGATAGCTGGTAACTTGCTGCTTGGACATTCAGGCAGTGCACCAGTGTGAAAAGGTCAGTTGTCACAAACATATGGGTAATTGGGCCTAAAATACCACCCTGCATGCTCCCCCCCCCCACCCCCCACGAGGTACATACTAGATTCTCTCAACATTTACAGACATCCTTTTACCCTGTGGGAAGGAAATTATGTTCTGTCAATCCTCAAGCAGTAACAATGAATCAATTTGGGCTTAATTTTGAAAGTTCAGCAGAAATATCTGTAACCAGGCAGTAATGTGTATAGTATATATAAAACTATTATTCTGTGGCAGAAAATTACATTCAGGGCTTCAATTTTATGGACTTTAAATTCAGCTGGAAAATGTATTAATGAAGTATACGCTCCACTTCAAAACTTACCAAAAACTACTGTAAATGAATTATCTGTATCTCTTGGTACTATATGTTTCTTGTTTTTGAAATAAATCACATTTAAATTCAGTATAACAAAAAATACATACGTGAAATCAAAGTGTGAAAGGCTTTACCCTGTGCAGATATGGTTTTTGAAAACAAAACCTTCAGCAGTATGACATCCAGCTCGTTGTTTTAACTCTAAGACTGCATTTACATCCAGTGACCTGGCGTAAAAACTGTCATCAAGTGGGAAAAAATGAACATCGCCACACTCTGGGCTTGTTTCATGACTGAGTGCTTCTGACTGACGGCATTACGTTTTGTGTTTTTCATTGTCGCTGTCGTGTTTTTAGATAACATTTTATTGATTGTGACAGTTTTATCTCACAGTAATTCATAAATAAGAGGTCCTCATGGTTACAAGATGACTTGTTTCTTTTACTCATGCAAAAAAGGCGATCGCTGTTTGAATCGTACAGTTCTCATACAAATGTAGTCTTGTAAACACAGATGGATAGGAAGACTATTTCTTTTTTTTCCATTAAATTCATTAAATTAATAAATTTTTGTTAGATGAAGCTACAACAAAAGATATAAAACAATGGTCTTCAATTAAAATTCAAAGTGTTACCGGTACATGTAAAGAAATAGCTCTCAAACAAAGGTCCAGAATAGAAACCTTGGAATCCACAAGAAGCTGCTGAAGATTGGTGCTGGAAAGAGGATGCCTGTCTCCTTCCATGGCATACCTCATTAGCCAGACCACAGAGAAGATGGATGGGTGGATGGATGAAAGGATGGATGGATGAGATATAGCAAGGCACTTCTGTTTTTTTATTACAGAATCACTAAAAGCTGAAATTGTGTATCTAAAAGCTAAAATCTGTAAAATTGTTGATAACAGTTCAATCAAATAGTAGCTAAGAGCTGAAGCTAGCACTGTCATAACTAAAATCTAAAATTTGCAAAACCATAGGTAAATTGTAAAATTAGCAAACAGCTGTGAAAAGCCAAAAGTTGCATACAAAGACTTAAACAGAACAAATATGCTAAAATAGAAAATAAAATTATACAAAACAAGGACAGCACGCTAAATTAAATGGTCTGAGACATTCTTGTATTAATTGTGGATCAAAGTGCTGTTTTGGCTTTAATACTAAAATTCTTAGTTAAATTTTACGATTCAAATTCACAACATTTAAAGCTTATTCTCTTAGATTAAAAGTAAGAACAATAAAGCATAAAAGCATGCCAGAACATTGAGTCATAACTTCAATTTTTCTGTTTGTTTGCTTTCGTTACAATTCAGTCTAATCATTGCCTCCAGATTCTGATTTACAACAAAGCTTTTGAATTTCATCATGTTTGATGTTGTTCACTCGTGCGGAGGTGGGCAATTTCTGTGCACTCAGAAATGCCAAATCCAAGGAAGATTGTTGAGCTCTGATCTGCGTTAAGGGCATCCATCGATCTGACCTGTGCTTGATAGTCCCTGTGGACTAACCACATACAACCCTGCTTCCCACTGCTAGCTGATGGGTGTGGGAGACCACGAGGCACCCTCTCCGGCTCACGTCTCTATTTTCTTGTTCTTTTTGTTTTACCGTTTCAAACATGAGCAGGGTCTCTGTCCTGGAGGCATTTCGCTCCCTGCCCAGTGCTGCTCTGCTTGTTTTCTCTGAAGTTGTTCTTTTTTTAAACACTCACGTGTCAAAGTTCTCAACTCACTTCTCCAGGCAGGTTTGCACTTTGTCTTAATCTGAGCAGCTCTGTTTTCACCCTGCCATCGCCAGAATTGCAGATGGAGCAGAACAGCTTTGTCTACTTCTCTGCTTTACACCTACACCGCACAGCAACCAATTCCCCGTTTTCAAGTCGCTTTCTATTAAAGTTGTAGGAAGTCATATAGAAAGATATGCTGTGTGATGTGCCATAATGCTGATCATCTGAATATTATCATTCTCTGACATGACAAGTAGGCAATTATGGAATTACCTCTGTTTGTGCATGTTTGTCTGTATGTGTTCATTTGTTTGACTGTTGGCGAAACGTCCCCTGAACCACCACACTTGTTATGACACAACTCGTGAAAGTTATCATTAGTTAATCATCTTCAATGATTACCTTTAGGAGACAAGCCAATTCAAGATAAACAGATAACTGACTCTAGCAAACACATCTATCCATTATCTTTACCCACTTCAGGCACATTGGGAGTGACAAGGATGGATAATATTAGGAATGAGATCATCAGAGGTACAGCACAGGTTGAACAACTGGGAGATGAAGTTAGGGAGGCCAGACTGAGATGGTTTGGACATGTCCAGAGGAGGGACAGTGGGTATATTGGTAGAAGAATGTTAGAAATGCAGCTGCCAGGAAGAAAACAAAGAGGAGATATATGGATGAAGTTAGAGAGGACATGGAGGTAGTTGGAGTGAGGACAGTGAGGTGGAGGATGACTTACTGTGTAAACCCCTGAAGAGGCAACAGACAAAAGAAGAAGTTAAAATTTGCAAATCGTTGCATTTTATTTATTTAATTATTGAATGTTTTACACAACATTCCCATGTCACTTTTTTTTTTTTTTTTCTGAATTCTGGGCTTTAAGACTCGTGCGTCATGTTTTAGGTGTGAAAACATTATTTATCATATCAACTAGACCTGGCCATGGAGAGTCAAAGCTTTCTGGACTGCGACGACACTGACCTTTGATTCCAGAGTTAGGGTGACCTTCCAGGCAGAGCTCTGTCCCAAAACAAAAGCTCACGTGCTTCCAGTCCTCCATTCCTTCCCTCTTTCAAACCGCAGATTTCACAGTCAACCATAATGAAATGAACAGACGAGACCATACTGCTGTGTGAGCGTGTGAATAAACTCAGAGGGAGTGCAGCTCGTTCCGGTGCTCCTCTCTTTTCTTCACTTTTGAATAAGTGATTTGGGGAATTCATACACTTGAACGCATCAAGCATTTTGAGCGTTTTACACAAAATGACTGAGTGTGTGTTCAGCTCATGTGCACGCTGACCTGCTGCCAGCTTGGCTGTTCTGAGGAGCAGGGTGAGTGCAGAAGATGTTGACATTTTTGCTGTGGAGGGAAGCGGCTGCTCCATCTGCATCTGAAAGGTCACTGCAGTGGGTTTCAGAGCGCAGTGTGCATCTGACTGTGTGTGTGTGTGTGTGTGTGTGGGTGGACTGCCAAAAGCAGTGTTTTTCATGTGTGCCTTTTCTCATCAGAGGAGCAGAGACCCTGGGAGTGCTGGACGCAGCAGACTAGTGGAACTCCACCCACCCCCACCCCACACACCCCCCCACCTCAACACATGACATTCACACATTTTTGCTTTGAAGATGTTTATAGAAACTTTGTGGAGCAGAGATTAGCAGCACTCTCTGTAAACAGGCCTACACAGACGCCCTGATCAAGAATATCCAGGACCTGCACCTGCCCTAAAAACAAAGTCAACTAATAGAATACATTTGTTAAGAAGTGTTTTTTTTTTTCACTTTTCAACGTGAGTTTCTTAGATTAAGTTAAAAGGAAGTTCTTTTTTTTTTTTTTTTTTTAAAGTGGACTTGTGTAGAAATTTTATGAACATTTATTACCTCACCTGTTGTTCTCTGAATAACACGTTTGGAGAAACAGAACCACCTTTCACTAAACATTTCAAGCCAGAACTGAGTGTTGTTTTTTACTTATCATTTCAGCCTTACATTCACAATGATGCAAGTTTTAGCAGCCCCCAAAATGGTGGTTTTTAAAAAAACAAACTTTAGACTGTCCAGTCTGTCCAAGGGCTTTTCCTGTGCAGCTCTTCATGTCAACTCCACTGAGTTACACTCCAGGCTTTTGCTACTGGAATCTTTAATAGCTTGACTGGTGATTTATTAACAGAGTGGTGGGCTGACGTGAGGCTTGTCTTTCCAAACATGTCCCTGAAATGTTTTGTGAAAAAGCGTCAAGTTTAATGTTGACTGGACTGATGAGCCTGAACACGACAAGTCAAAAGAAAATGGCCGCGGTCTTGAAACAAATCTCAAGTTTATTATAGTAAGTCATGAAAATAGTGTTTTATTGTGTGAATGCTCCCTAAGCATTCACACTATTGTGATCTTGTTTATATTTATTAGTCTTCCGAATACTTTATCTTTTCCGTTTGTTTTTCGGCATCTTTCTCTTTCCACAATTTTTGTGCTATTTCAACAACTCGTATATCATAAACGTTCAGCACATTCAGGACAATCCAGCTATGACTTTTAGTATTGGTGTAACTTTAGCTTTTTTTAATATTTAGACTTTTCTGCCATTTTTCCTCATAAAAAATGAATTGATCTCATTTTACCTCCTTCAAAGCTTTAGATGTGTTTACAACCTTTTACTGCTCCTTTCACATTTTGTTCTGCTTCAGCTTCTTTCAGCTTCCTATTAAAAATTCAACTACTTTCAGCTAACATCAGCTGTTTTTTTAACTGTTTTGTGCTCCTTTCAGATTCTTTCTGTGCCAACTATATTTTTGTGCTTCTTTAACTTCTTTCTTCTAATTTCAACGAGTTACGCTCCTTTCAGCTTATTTCTAAAAGTTTCAGTTATCTCCGCTACTATTTAGCTGTTGTATGCTAATTTAAGCTTTATCAACTATTTCCACATTTTTTTTTTTGCACTAATTTTAACTTTTTTCAGACTCATTAGCAAAAAAATTGTGCACTATCGCCACTTCCTTCTGGTAATTTAAGCTTCTTTCTGCCTTTATAGGTTACCTTTTTTAAAAAAAAAAATATTTTATTTACTTTTATTTTTTGCTAATTTCAGCTTTTTTCAGATAATTCCCACTTTTTTGTGCTCATTTCTATTCCAGTCTAATTGGACACAATTGTGCTCTGTCCTCTTCCTTCTGTTAACTTAAGCTTCTTTTTGACATTTTAGCTACTCTTCAGCTGTTTCTTATGCTAATCTCAGCTTTTTCAGCTAATTTACTATTTTTGTACCACCATTTCTGCTTATTGAAACCAAATTCAGCAAATATGTGTTATTTCTGCTTTCTTCTGCTAACTTAGGCTTGTTCTTCCATTCCAGCTTCATATCAGCATGTTTTAGCTCATGTCAGCTGTTTTTCAGCAAGTTTTTCTGCAATAAGCATTCACACTGCACTTTTGCAGGAAATGCAATTTCTCTAGTTTACTTTATTACCCTTCTTTCATAGGGTGACAATTATAATATCAATTTTATGTGTACATTAATCCAACCTTGACTAACAGCTAAAAGAGAAGCAGCAGCAGGCTGGGACCGTGTGGAGAAAACAGACACTTATTCCATTTGTGGCTGACAAACACAGTTGTGAAGGCAACTGGCGGTGAGATGTATCTAATAGCAGGAAGGGTTCGGGTTGATGAGGACAAACCTGCTGTTAGGATGCGTTGGGAATGCTCAATTCAAAAGTCATCTCTGTTTGCTATGGGAAGCTGCCGAGAACATCTCACAGTTGATCTTCTGTTGTGGATGCAGCTGTGATAAGCTGTATCCAAAACATGTTTCCTCCCTCTCACTGAGACATCTGTCCTAGTTAACAGTCAAATGAGCACTTTACTGCCCTGCAGCCAGAGCCAAAGACTCATATTTAAACCCAAAGACGTAGATTCCATCCTAGTGATGTGTAAGAGACAGAAGTTGTACAATCTGAAATATTATAAATAAATAAAAGGGGCTCAGTGTAGAGATGTTTTATTGATTTGTAATGTCTCTTGAAAGGAAGAATATTTGATTAATTAAAAAAGGCACGTTTCACCTCACTTTACACTGTGGTTTGAGAGCTTAGATTGCAAAAAGCCGCCCTATAGGCCCTCCATCAACCGAGGAGCCGCAACAAACTGTCTTAAAAACACCTTCTCATGGATTTTTCTACCTGGATTATTGAGCATGAATCAAGATGTTATGAACCACTTTGGCCATGATAGCCTCAAATGAATCGGTGGGGGAGAGGGCGGACTCCAGAAACCATCTGAGCACCATCAAACTGGTTGACCCTACTATGCGAAGGCGGTTGACTGAATTTGCTGGGGTTCCTCGGACGGATGAAGTCTTTTGGATGAAAGATGCAACGAATCAACAAAAAGAAACCGTCCAGAGGACCTGACTGAACTTTGTTAGAAGGAAGTATGGCTCTGGTGATGGTGAGGTTTGGAACAGACATTCTTTCCTTACATGGCTCTGTTCTGTGACGTTCGAGAAGAGGGTGTAGGATTCCAGGTACGTACGGTCAGCAGAGGAAAAGAAGTTGAGATGATAGAGGAGGTTACCATAGAGGACTTCAGGCAGGCAGGTGGGTGGCAGACGAGCAGCAGGGCAGTCAGAGACCATGGAAAGAGATGCAGGAGTTCAGGATGAGGCTCGTCTTGGAGGCACGAAGGAGAAACAGAGAACCCAGGATTTGGTCACAGGGAGGCAGATTCAAGAAAACAGGCACGTAAGTCTTCATTAATAAAACACTAGGAGGCTGACAAAAATACTGATTGGTGCCTAATGCTCCAGCAGGGAAAGCAACATTTCCACAGCCTCTTATGGAGTTCATCAGAGGAAATGGTCCACAGCTGCTGCTTGTTGGCGCTGCCCAGCACACAGGAACCTGCAGAAAGAAAACACTGGAGTCTACAGAAGCAATCATTTAACATAAATCCACCTCTAATTAACCCATGGAGTCAATCCAGTTCAAGATGGCTGTCACAGCTAATTACCAATAGCCATAACAAAAATGTCTATTGCTTATTAAAGTTTGGTAATATTTAACTGAATGTGATGAGTCCAGCCTTCCTTTTGTATAGGTGAACAGCAAAATAAAACATTTGTCCCATGTCCATCAAATTTCATTTTATTTCAGTGGAATTGATTTGAAAACAGTTATCGAGAGGGTTTGGTTCTGAACCCGCCTGCAGTAAGTGAAATTCTGCAACGTAGTGACGTTACATTTGTTTTAGTTTATATATATACTGTAAAGGCTTTAGAAATCCTTCCCACACTCTTGCAATGTTCTAAACTCTTAAACCTACATCATTTTAACAACATGCTTACAGTATATGTAGCTATTAAATTTTACTCACGAGGTTCTGCAGAACAGGAGCGGCTCTCTGACTCTATTCTGGTTCAACTCGGTTTTGTTTCTACAGACCTACCCTGCAGCGACGAAGCTCACAATCAATGTTGTCAACTCTTAAACCTACCAATTTTAACAACATACTAATATAAACATATGTAGCTAATAAATTTTACTTACAAGCACGTCCTTGCTTAGAGGTTGTCGTTGGATGGCTAGGAGCTCTCTCTCGGGTTTACCGCTGAGTCTGGAGGTCTGGTTCTGGCCAAAGTGCAATTGGGGGTGGGAGAAGACCTTCGATTGGCCGGCATGGGACTGTAGGTGGTCGATATGAGTCAAAGTCGGGATGAAAATCATCCAGATGGGCTGCAGAAACAGCTCCAGACCTTTCAGCGCATGTCTGCGCTTAGAAGTCCTCATGGGCTGGCTACCAGCGCTCAAGATTTACCGATGGGTCTGGAGGTCTGGTTCTGGTCCAGTTCAGTGGGTTCTGTATGGCTTCCCTGCATCCGTTGAGCGCCGAGCCGATCAAGACTCTAGTATTTCAGCAGAAGGAAATGGGGCTTCTAGGCCTTCTGGATTTTGAAATCCTGTTTTTGTGGTTTTCCTGAGCTGGAAGTCAAATTTATGTAAAAATAAACAAATAAATACTTGAAATTGTTTAAATTGTGGGCTCTGAATCTATCATCTATTAAAGATGAACTTCTTGAATGGAATTATGGAAGTTAAACAACTTTTCCATGATATTCTAATTTTTTGGAAAGTGTCTGTATATACAGTATATATATATATATATACAGGGGGTCCCCGGTATCCGGCTGTCTTGGTAACCGGCTGTTTCGCGGATCCGGCCCC
>JARVGS010000672.1:5927779-5938485 GCA_031762315.1 Hypsolebias antenori
TTAATTTTCTGAAATTGTATTTGTGTTTTTATTGGAAATCAATGAAATGAATAAATAAATAAATAAATAAATGATGAAACGTCTTAAAAAGTAATGATAGATGTTGAGTTGGCAAAAGCTGCTAATTTTCCCATGGTTAAGACACTGTTGAGAGAATATTTTGTTTGGTGCAGATCTGTTTAAGCTCTTAAATGTCAAACAGGTACATCAAGCTGATTAATAAACAAAACATGATCCTAAATAGTTGTTCCTTTTATAATTAGACCCGTACTGAAAAATGTATCCCATTCTGCACATTATGTATGCAACTATAAAAAAGGAATTGCTACTGTAGCCTTTTTGAACTTGTATAACTTATAAAACAAAATGTACATGTCTTCTTATTTTAGCAGAAACCTCCTGGGTTGTGTCATATTAGTGGGTCGCTGTGCACAAGTGTTTCCACAGCTTGTGGAAAAAGTTGTTAATTTGGAACTGTTTTAGCACAAGTGACAGATAATGAGACCTCACACATTCCAACACGTATACCTGGAAGAATTTGACATGTTCTGATGTTTTCAGGTGGAATGGCTGAGAAATGAGGATTCTTTGCATTTTGGTGATGGTGGTTTGATCAACATGAGAGGTGGCCATGATCTCATCGTCTCTGAAGCTCGACTCTCTGACTCTGGGAATTACACGTGCATTGCCAGCAACATTGTGGCCAAGAGACGCAGTGCCACAGCCTCAGTTGTGGTTTATGGTAAGATTTACGATATTTACTTGCTTTTTATGTCTCGTAAAAATAGAGAAGCAACTTTAGCTAACACAAAATTGTCTATAACAGACATTTGTACAGGTCCTGAGCATATATTTGATATGGTAGTGGCTGAAGGTCCAGCTTAACACATACTTTAGTGCAAGATTTGTTTTTAAAAATTTTGTAATGGACTATTACAGTCTGCATGTCAGTTAGTTAAATATATCGTGAGCTACTAGATGGATTTTAATAAAAACATTTAAAAGTAGTCAATCATGTCAATTAGGAAAGTGGTTCATAAACCACTGCACAAACTTTAATGACACTTTCAGAACTGGATGCATTAGATGTACATCTGCAACTTGTTTACTTTTGGAGTCACCACAATTTAACCACTACTAAACAATGTTGACTAACATGAAATAACTCTGACTATGTTATTTTACAGATGTTGAGCTAAAACTTAACATAGTGGTAGTTGAGAGTGAACCACAATACACTTCAAACCAGTGCTTAATTTGAGCCGGATCCTGCTGGAACAAGATGTGGGAACTCTCTCATTTTGACCGGGTGCGTTCCGGCAACTGTTTGCTCAGATCCGGCAACTCACATCTCCACCCCTAAAAGTCCAAAGTCATTGCGCATTTGAGTATTTATTAAAATACAACAAGAGGAGATGTTGCCCAGTCTGTGGAGTGGGTATTACAGCTGCAGCAGGTGCACAAGCTCGTGCACAAGCTCCTGCCCAGCAGAGACATGGACAGCATGTCCTGTGGGGATGAAGTGTCTTATTTTAAATGGCAAGCCAAGTGACCCATTAATAGCCAGACATGTGGTAAAAATGGTTATTAAAGGACCACTTGGCTTGCCATACTTTAAACACAGCAGCATCTCCAGACAGCTCTGAGTGTGCACGAATGCTGATGTGAACTCCCACATATGTTTCTGACATAATACGTGTAAATAAAAAAAGCTTAGCTACAGTAAAAAAAAAAAAACAGAGAGAAATGTTTGATGTATATTATTCACATTAATCACATATCACAATCACGGTGTTAATTTGTCAAAATAACAGCGATCAAAATGTCAAAAAGACAGTCCAATTTACTTTAATTAAATAAATGGACAGATGGTCCTTAGCTGGACAACCGAGAAGACAGTTGTGATTGAGGTTGGAGCAGCAGGAGCGACAACAAAGGTATGAAATCAGTGGAGAAGAGTTTGACTCGGAAACGTGAAGTGGGGGGCGGGGTTAGGAGGCTTGACAGAATTGGAGCTGCGTTATTCACATACAACCTGTTGTTGATCTCTAAAATAGTAATTTAATCAAATGTTTACAAATGTTAAAAAAAAAAATAAAATTCAAAATCCCGTTAAAATAGGCTGCACCAAAAAGCAGGAAATAGTATCTACTTCATTCAAAAATTTAAGAAGGAGGATGACCCACAAGCTCCCTCCACTTCCCCCACGCACCTCCGCCCCCACCCCCGCTCACTCTTTGTGTTCCAGCATAGATCAGTTTACAAATTAAACCCCGCTTCAAACACTAACACATTTGCAAACGTGCAAATATCGCCTGTGATTTTGCATCTTTTTGCAAGGTTGGACAAAAACGACTGTAACTGTTACTTCTCAAAAACATACGATGACAGCGTTGGTGTGAAACAGGTGGTCAATATGCTTCGAGGATGGCCAAACCTTTATTGTGGCACATGAGTGCAGGTAGAAGAACAAATAAATGCTAAAACTTTGTCTACATTTTCCATGAAGGTCTGATGTCAATTTGCCGCCAAACGCAAAATCCTTGAAAAACTTTATCTAGAAAGCATCTGAGAGTGAAAATTGTTCACATCTGAGTTTAATGGAGTATCCAAAAAGTTTTTATTTATTTACAGGACTAATATTTACAAGAACTGTCCTGACGCATGCTCAATATTCCAGGTAGATAAATCTAACGAGGTTGAGTCAGGTCCTCAGGACGAGTTTTTCTTTGTTGAAAGGTTTCATCTTTTATCTTAAAGACTTCCAAAAGAGATACAAGAACTCCATTAGAGAAAAGCTGCAAAGTGGTTAATGCCACTCTCCAGCTTTCGTTTGCCAACACTGAACACCTCTTCAAACTTCTTTGTCGCTGCAGCAAACACAGTTTTTAAGTGTTTTATGGCCTTGTAGAGAGTGGAGATATAATGTGAGGCTTCGACACTTTTCTTTTACCAAAGCAAACCCTTGATTGAAGTGTTTCTGTGCTCATTCTTCTGACCTCCCACCATGTTTTTCTTTTACTTTTATTTTTTTAAGAAAAGGCAACAATTTACATCTGATTGCTGTTTTACTTTTCTATAAGTCCATGCCCCAGTCTTGTGGCAGAGTCATCCAGTTGGGGTTTGCTTAAAACAGAGATGGTTTAATTTATTCTCACACTGTGTAATTTCATGTTCATATAGTGATGTTGCACCTTGTCTCCTCCTTCTCAGTGAATGGAGGCTGGTCATCGTGGACAGACTGGTCCCCTTGTAGCGTGCGGTGTGGTCGGGGTGTGCAGAAACGTTCTCGAACGTGCACAAATCCAGCTCCCCTCAACGGAGGAGCCTTCTGTGAGGGAATGTCTGTGCAGAAGAGTCCATGCAACACTGTATGTCCAGGTAGGAGCTATTGAACACTGAAAAAAGAGTCTGACAGCCCAAATATGAAACCAAATGAGACAAAACAGTCATCAAAATTCACATTTCAATGTTATGCTTATGTATACGTTAATACAAACTCCAAGCACTAAATCACTGATGTATTTGTGTTCAAGTTTGGCTTTAGCCATTAAAGTTAGGCCTGTGTGCCTGTTGACAAAAAATCTTACGAACCACTGAGTTGATTTACATGAAACTCTCAGAAAATAATTGTCAAATGAACACCTACAATGGATTACTTGCGAAATTGGCCCATTTCAAGATGGATGGTCACTATGGCAAATTAAAACCAAATTTACAACAAAAAAAAGTTAAATCATGTCATCTGGATCAGTTTTTTTAAGTAAGAAACATATTGTCCCCCATCCAGAGGACGTCCTCAGTCTATGGCCTGCCAACCAGATCTGTCCCATAGGTAGCCTTCACTGCTGTGTTTTAAGACAACCTCCTGTTGGAATCTCAGAAGTAGACGTTTAACACGTGCAAACAGAGCACACCCGTCTAAAACAATCAATCGTCACGTACAACAATCAAATGTTTTAGGCCAGATGTTCAACTTGCTACTCACAGAAACAGCCTGAAGACAACAAGGCCAAATTGGTTCAGAAAAAGGGTTGTAAACTCAGTCATCCAGGTAGATAATATACCTGGATGACAGAGTTTACAACCCTTTAACCAACTTTACATTTGGTCAAATGTCCAGATATTCAGATCAAATCTGATGTGGTCATATTCTCTGAATGTTCATGCATCTCAAGATATCTTGAGATCTTTAATGACTGCTTTTCAGACGGAACAAAAATGGCTATAAAACTGTTGTTTCTTATCCACACATTATCTTTAGCCTGATTGGACAAAAGGGCCACAAATCAACCCTGCTGAGGATTATGATATTCACATTTTACCACATAAAACTAAATGGAGAAAACAAAACATTCATAACAACAGCACCATATAATTTTTAGACAGTGCTTAAAGAGTCAAGGATTCAAGGTTCTTTATTTGTCATTCGTGCCACATGTGGTACATGTGGTGGAACGAAATTGTGTACACAGGGGTCCCAGTTACATCCAATAAAAGTATAAAATGTATAAAGGAAAAACAGTAATAAGATCTAAGATATGAACTAAGAAAAACATCAACTAAAAATACACTAGGCACTAATATGATAGAAAAACATTACTCCAAACAGCAGCATGAACATGAGTCTGTGTGAGCAGGTGAGCACTAATGAACACAGCAACATGAAACAGATCAGCAGCAACATGAAACAGATCAGCAGCAACATGATGTGATATTTCACAGTGATTATTCTGGTTAGATATTCATGAGTCTAACAGCTTCAGGGTAGAAGCTGTTCCTCAGTCTGGTGGTTCTACACTTAATGCTCCTCAACTTCCTTCCCGAGGGGAGTGGGACAAAAAGCGTTTGTGCTGGGTGAGTGGGATCCTTCGTGATGCAGGTGGCTCTTTTCCTTATGTTTAAGTAGTTTTACATTTGTTCCTTCCATATAATCCAAGATGAACAGATTATATGTGTTTCATGATATTCAATAAAATGTATGTAAATGTACACAGCACAAAAGGAGTCAATAAAAACTGGACATGTCTAACTTGTCCTTTAAAGTTGTTTTTCTAAGTAAATCTTGTTCTGCTAGTGTATGTTTGAAAAAGCAGGGTTCCATTTGATAGAAGAAGCTGTCGATAAATTATTTAAAAAGAAAAAAAAAACAATAATGAGTAAAGTGCTTTTTTTTTCTCTCCACAGTGAGGAGCTGGACAATATTCCAATAAGCTCATCCAGCCCCTCACCCCCCTTTGACTCCCCCAGATCAATGCACTGCAAAGCATGGTGGGTACTGAAGTCCTCACTGCACAAAGAGGGGTCTAGCTTGTGTTGCGGACTGATCCGCTACAGAACTACCAGTACCAAGATGCCACCCCCCCCCCCCTTCCCCAAAATAAAAAAATAAAAAAACAGAAGAGTGATGGCTTCCGGGAAGAGGTGAAGTTTTTGGACCGGGAGCTGCTGGAAGAAGAAGTGAGGGGAAAGTGTGAGGTGAGGAAATGACCGAGCCGCTGTTTTTAAAGCGGTTGTAACTGTTTTCAGAGGAGGGGGAGTCAGAGGGGGAGTCAGAGGGGGTGAATGAGAATCAAACAACCCGGGTGAGTTTTGTGTGGAGGGGAGATTTCCTCGAAGACAATAAAGCTGTAAATTGTGCTGAGATCAGGAGGGTTGCGCATGAATGCGGTGGGGGGTCCTCTGCTCACTCTGACTGTCCTGGGGGGGTCAAAGCTTCGTTTTGCACCGATGCATGTCGTGGTTGACGAACACAAAGGATCCGCAGGATGTACATGGTGCGTGTCGTAAACTGTCCAGGCGGTTGTTTGTTGCTTGTTACAGTTTACAGGAGGGACAACGCTGACGCTGGAAGCAGAAAGACGCAGGGAACAAAAAGTGCAGTGGTTGGTTATTTATTAAAATAGACCGTGTTGAATACATTTGACAATAATATAATTCAATCGCGCTTGTTTTTTTTAAATTTTATTATTTTTAACTGGCTTTTATCGTAAAGTATCGCACCGGAAGTTGTATAATTGTGACTTGACACCGGCTTCCCTCTGAACAAATACAGTTATAGTTGTATTATTATTACGTTTTAATTGACAAATAGTTTAATACATTGGTGGAAGACTAGAACATGTTAAATGTTTTTAGTGACAATAAATGCATTTAGTCTCACTGGTTTTGTTGGCAGTGCGTTTTTAATTGAAGTGGAACCGCAAGTTTTATTGTTTTGACATGTGCCGCTTCGGCCACCGTACGTTATGATTCGTTCATGTCACGATTTAAAAATGGGTTTAAAAACTCAAACAACTGGACTTCTATTCTGAAGCTGAAGACCCAGCTTCCCATCTTTTTTTTCTGTTTCAGAATAGACGCCCATATGTTGTTTATTATTATTATTTTTTTTTTAACCTTTATTTTTATTGTTTGGACATTACTTCTTCAGTGTCTAGAACTGACTGAGCAGCATCTGTAGTAAGCAAAGATCCGAAGTTGAAAACCTACCTTGCTGGGAAATGGTGCTCAGTAGCTAGGCATATTTATATACAGTACTTAATATTACTTAGCATGTGGATTTTATGACAAACAGAATGCCCTAAATGTTTCCAGTAATGTAAAACTGCTTTTATTCTGAAGGGCTCCGCCATAAGTTCAATGCTATGTCTTTGACTTCCGGTCCTCTTTGAGCAGCAGTTATGTGGGAAGTTTTGAAGTCGATTAATTAATTCAATCACACTTTGGCTTAAAAACATGTTTTATTGTAAAGTACCGGCACTTGTTTTGTTTGGGCAGCTGCTAAAAATCTGAAATGTTGATTTGAAACGTGCATTTGTCACATCGCGCTTGTGTCTTGTAGGGCAAAAGTGTTTTTATTTTGAAGTGTATTCCCGGAAGTTGTATTATCTGACATAATTCTTGTCTTCGCAGTTAAATGTTGATAAATAAAAGCGTCGTCTCACTTGTTTTTGGTAGGACGTGTGCTCTTATTTTGAAGAGCTCTCCCGGAAGCTGTATTGTTTGGACTCCCACGGACAGACGGAGCAGCAGAGATCCCTCCACACACACTGCTCGCTCCAGCCGCAGCCACCGCTCGCAGCTCGGGTCCTTTTCACTCTTTAAACCGAGTCATCAACTCAGGTAATGCGTATTTTGGTTCAGGAGGATAACAAAAGGCTTGCTTTAATCCTGGGGGTGCAGTTTTAGAAAGGAGCAGCTCAATCCTTTTAGGGGGGCAGTGATGGAAGATGCATCTTCATCTTTCTATTGAGATCTGTGCTTGTGTGACTGATATTTAGAGGTTTGGAGTAACTGCAGCCTGGCAACGCAGTGTTGAACCTTGAAGCTTGTTATGGACCTGTTTTTTATTTAAGTATTATTATTATTATTATTATTCCAAGGACACATTCACTTTCCAGTCATGAGGAGGTGAACGAGCTTCCCTTGAGAAAACCTTATAAGAGAGTGTGATCAAAATCCTGATTTTCCTATCGTCATCGTAATTTGATGTAAAATTGGTGCATCAGACTCTCTTGTGTCTTGAAACCAAGGAGTCAGAGCAGGTACTTTCTGCAGCAACATGTATTGCTTCTTGTTTAATCTGCCTAATAGCTCCTGAAGTTAATTTGCTCTTCCAAGAAATACATAGCAAAGAATCTTCCTTGTGTTGCATCTCTTCCAACTTCCCATTGGATGTTCTCTCTCTTTAATGGGCCATTAAGAGGCAACCACGATGGTTAAGCTGTCATCTGGGCCTGACTGATTCGGTTAGACCGCAGATGAGGCCGATCTGCACTCAAGATTCCTCTCTGCTGAATGCCTACAATGTGCACCCTCCTTGCATATCCTCTGGCAGGGAGCAGAAATGGACAGCCCTGCTTAAGAAGACCCTTGAGGATAAAAGGGAGCATTCGCAAGGAGCGTATGGATGCGTGTTTAGGACCAGTTCACTTGAGCTCAGTGAAAAGTTTGGCTCGTAGTCTGTAGCCAACGGACAGGTTGGAGGGACACCAAGGAGAAAAAAAAAGTTAAGCAAAGACAAGGATTATTTGGGCTGCTTGTCAAAGTGGGCCACTGGTCCCTGTGGTGAGTGGTGGTTTTCTGGGGCAGGCTCGATGGTGACGCTCACCCAGCCTGGATTGGGAACAAGACGCCCTCGTCTATTCATTTTGGAGCCAGGTGAAGAAACTGTGCTCTTTCTTGCAGAAAGAACCGCAGTACGATGCCTGTCATCAGCTCACGCCACCTGCCTCAGGTAACGCTAACTGATCCTAAATTACTTGTTTGTAAGAGGGTTTCACATCAGGAGGTGCATGAAGGTCTTCAAGTGTGACGTTAATGAGTGCTTTCCACTGACTTGGCGGCTTTTTTGTGCTCAAAGCTGAGTCCTAGAGCGAGAAGCGAACTGCTATTTAAAGATGGCATAACTCAGCCGGTTGCTGCCATTTCCGCTCTCGTCGTAATTGAATCAGAGCAAGCAAGACACGCCAGTGAGGGTGTGTGCACTCTGCTGAAGATCACACAGTTGGGGCTTCTATGAGGCCTGAAACTGCTACTTTCACATACCCCACTGGTGCCTCCTGTTCCTGGAGAGTGTGTTTGTGGGAGCTAAGGAGAAACCAAAATCTCAGCTGCCGTCATCCATGGACAGGATGTCAAGAGAGTTGTTATAGAGTTGCATTCGATTCCAAAGGCGTTGGTGATTGGTGTGGGGAGGAGAGGTTGGCTTCATTAATTTACGCTGTTAAAATAATTAGTGGTGATGTCGTTAGCTGGTGTGTGCATCAAGTCTTTTTTCAGTCTGTTTGTTCTTGTGCTCTAACAGAATTGTCACAGCTTTTACAATGATAGAGACTTTGAAAAACTGTGTTCCTGCTCAGCTTGGACACTACCATGACTTTCACATGTACCTAATCTGCATGGTGAAGAGAACAGCGAGGGTTAACAATGCAAAAGGGAACTAGGACACAAACATCCCTTTTTCTTGGGTATAGTGTGGCTGTGAGCAGGACGGGAACAGCAAGTGAAACAGGGCAATGTTTGATCAAAATGTGTCAGTGTGTGTTGATGAAGCTTCATTTGGTTTAGAGTTGAAAACAGTTTTTTGAAGATTTTTTTAAAATTACTTTCTTTAAATGTCACACGTTTACATACGCAAAGATGTTTTTAAACAATTTGGAAAAATCCAGGTGATGTCATGGCTTTGGAAGCTTTTGATTGGTTGTTTGACAACATGTAAGTTAACTGTAGGCACGCCAGTGGATCCATTTTAAGACAATCCTTTAAAGACACTGCCTCGTTGCCTGTCAGTGGTTTGTCATTTAAATTAACAAAAAAATCAGCCAACGCTCTACAACTCATCCTTAGATACGATTTGCAGATGTTTGAACGTTCATTAGTTTAAACAATTATACTCAAGTATAAACACGAGAATGTCCAGCCATTATACAGCTCAGGAAGAGGATGAGTTCTGTGTTCCAGATGAACTTGTTTCAGTGTGAAACTTGTATCAATCCCGAAACCAAAAAACGAATGACCTTGTGTGTGGATGTTGACTGAAACTGGTGAGTCTCGTAATCCACAGTGAAATGAGTTCTGTATCCACATGGGCTGAAAGGCCACTCATCTAGAAAGAAACCATTACTGCAACGGCAATATTAAAAAGCTAGATTACTGTTTGCAAATGCACACAGGGACAACAAACAATTTTTGGAGACATGCCCTTTGATCTGATGAAACTAAAATTGAACTCAGACTGAGGAAGTCTTTCGAACGAAAGACGAAACGCATCTACTTTTTTTTGTTTTGTTTTGTTTTTTGAATGTCCAGAGGACCAGACTTAGCTTTTTTAGATAAAATTGAACTGTTTGGTCATAATGACCATCGGTGCATTTGAAAGGAAAAGATGGAAGCTTGCAAGCCTGAGAACACCATCCCAAGTGTGAAGTATGGGGGTGGAAGCATCATGTGGTGGGGGTGTTTTGTTGTAGGAGGAGCTGATGTAAATATCATATTTTTCGGCCTATAAGTCACGTTTTTTTTTCTTTTTCTTCTGCATAATATGCATGCCCTGCGACTTATACACCGAAGCGAAAATGTTTTTTGCCCATATTTATAAACCAATTTTTGGCTGAGATATGACCGTTTTTGTTCATTCAAACTGAAAACATTGAACACCACCATTTTCATCTGCTAGATGGCACACGAGTTGTATGGCATGCTGTTGTGTCATATAATAAGTAAAAGTGGCACAATGACACCATCTGCTTGCCATAGCCTGCCACCTTCGTCCAGCTCGCCTGGAGCATCCGTCAAATCAGCTTCATTTTGCTGTGACGTGCTGATGAAATGCAGCTAATTTGACCAGTGAAGTGCATTTATTAAGAAAAAGTTAAACTGAGACACACCTTTGCTATAATGTCGAGCAAACAAATAATTGTTTAGGTGGTTATCTTGTTAAATTTCAAAGAAATGTACAGTGAGTCTTCTTGTGCATGCTCCTACTTCCGCGTATTGGCATTTGAAATACAGATGATTTTTTATTTTTATTTTTTATCTTTATTCATTTCAATTCCAATTTAAAAACTGAAAAAAAAACAAAAATAAATTATTTACAATTTTACGTAAATAAAAATCAACAGTAAGTGAAATGAAAGGAAGCAGAAGAAGATAAAATCTTATTATATCTGCCCCTTTTTCAACAGTACAAACTCAAACAATCA
>JARVGS010000672.1:6003109-6013982 GCA_031762315.1 Hypsolebias antenori
TCAACTTCCGGTGGCGGACTAGGCATCGAAAATAAGAATCGCAAATTAATATTTTGAACGATTTCGGGAAAACCGGATGGTTAGTTTCAGTTCCAAGCGATTCTCGATACTCGATGCCCAACCCTATTGGGCACCCTGGTATAGAGAAAATACAGAAGAGGACTCAGCACACAGCACTAGGGACAGTCAGAGTGGAGGGACAGAACTGACACTCTTTAATGACCTGTGTTCAATCAATCAGTCAAAAATTCCTTGATCTGCACTTTACCCGCTCACATGAGATATGGTAATAAAACTTTGCTTTTACCATTGAAGTCAGTGTGTCTGTCATCAACCACTGGACAAATGGTACTGAAATTTCCACAAAGTAATTATTGAATGTACATTTACAAGTAGTTAGCTTTTGGGGTCAGTTTGCTTCAAGTTGATTGCCACAGTCAACTGACATTAAGAAACATAAAAATGGCAGCCAGTTATAAATACCTGTATGCTGAGCTAATGTTTGGTTTGGTAAAAAGTAGTAGCTGTGCTTTATGGCCAACAATGCTTGTGTTTCACATTGAACAATATTGTTGCTTAAAATATTAGCCTTCAAACTCAAGAAAGAATCACAGCATCTACAGTTAAAACTCATTACCATGAGTTGAAATGACTGCCCAGCTTATCAATCATAGCCAAGAGAAAAAAAATGGATAAACCTCAATCAATTTCACAGATGTTGAGCTCAGTTTGGTTTTATAGTAGTATCTGAAAGACATAAACATGTTTTTTAAATGCAACCACATCTTGCGAGATCTCATGAGATTGTGCATAACATTACTCAGAAGGTTCATTTAATATAGCAACAACTCTGTCCATTTTCTGTATAAAATAATCTTGGTTTAAAACTGACGTGCATTTCTGATTTGCATAGGTGATACGCATTACTTGGAGGAACGGTAGGCCTTTTATACTTGTTAAGAATTTATGTGACCTTCTCAACATTTATCTTAATTAAACAAGCTTTCCGAAAAAGTGCTGTAAGTTGTTTGTCACTCCAGCTAGTTTTGTATCACTACTGGTTTCATTTGAGAGAGAGAATTGCAAGTGTACAACGAGAAATTGGATGTAGGTGCCAAGAGCCAACTCACTCCACATCTCCATCAGTCAGACATTGTTATTTGTTCATTTGTTCAATTTTGTTGGCTTTTGTTTTCTTTTGTGCTTCATACCATAATTTCCCCTGTGAGCCTGAAAATCGATATGTTCTCGACAGCCAAACGCTTGGCATTGTCCTCTTCTCTCCAACCTTCCCTGCAAATGCAAGATAAAAACATATATAAACAACAGCATGCATGGGCAGTACATGCTTGCACACATGCGTCTCCCAAAGGTGTAACAACAGTAAAGTCAAAAAGTCTAATTTGTTGTATATTTTTTTGTATTTTACAGCAATTTGCTGTAAAATTAAAAAGCTAGCTTGGATCTTTGGAAGTGGAAATGCAAATAAACAACTAATCTAACGTGTTGTAAATAGCTTTCTGATCAACCTTAGCTTGGAGAAATGGACTTTAACTTTGGACTGATAGTCACACTAGAAAAACGTTTGACGTACATCTCCAACGAATTCTCTTACCACAGCTGATCAAATTACCGTAGTCAGCACAAAAATGAATACAACTCTGCTTTAAAACAAGTCTAAAGTCACAAAATACATATTTTATAAACCGTTACTTTGCCACAGGTTTTATTTCAGCAGGAATATTGAGACATTCCCACATGAAGTGCCACAGCTAATTGCTGCTACCACTATTTATGCCTGCAAATAATCATAGTTCATAACTGTGTAATGATAAACTGATTGCAGTGAAAAGATTTATAATAATTACATTAAATACTTTAATAGTATTTATTATTCATTGGGGGGGGATGAAGTTAATTTTAAAATCCACTTGGTCTCTTGGACCTGTTCAGACTAGCCATTAGCTTGTCAGTACTGCCAATCTTTCTCCAGATGGTCTTCAGTCAAAGTGTTATTTGCAATAAGTAAATAAAAAATGCTCGTAACCTTTCCACAGAAGCCCACTTGAGAACATCTGAACTGTCACATGGAGTCCTGAATAGGTTTGAAGCTACATGTAAAAGGCAGTTCAGACGTGTTGTTATTAATCCATTACAGGTTTGATTCAAGTGTCTTAACCACAAGTGTTGTACTCCGACACCTAAGTTTACATTTGGCAGTAGATTCTGTACCCCTAGACTTTTTGCAATCAGATACTTGCACAGTATGCAGATGTGCACATGAACACATCACAGAGTGGCCTGTCAGTCAGCAACAAACAGGACATCAGCACGTCTGCTGATGTTACTGTAAAAAAATACCTTTTCAGACATTTAGTCTATGTTTGTGTCGTGACTGTGGTAATTTAAACTACCTGTAGAAAGTGCTATTGTATTATGTGCTTTGTTTATCTGGAAGTTAGGAAAAAACAACAAAAGTTGCATAGGAAGTTGTGAGGTTATTGTAAGTGTGGCGTGCAGCATTCCATGAAATTTAACAGAACCCCTGCTATACTAGTATGCATCTTCTTTTTAGCTGGCACAATCCTTTCACACTTTGCCAAGTTGAGACTGTTCTTTGGAGGTAATATGATGAAAAATCCTTCTTTTATATTAAGAAGGATTTTAAAATCTCATTAAATCTTTTGGCCAAAAATGCTTCAGAATATCCCCAAGGATTGCTGTTTAAATATCTTCATTATCAGCTCAGCAGACTTTTTGAAACCCAGAGACGTCCATGCTGCTTTATGTGGGGTCATGTCAGTTCAGTCAGAGGTTCTACAGCGTGGCTCAGGATAAATTGTGTTCAGACTACCAAATGTATATAAGAGGGGTCTAGGTAGTCTGAAGGAAAATGATTTCAATGCACAGTGAGGCTGTTCAGACATGTATTTAGCACTAATACGCTCTCCAAGAACGGTTTTAATGACAGGTCTGAAGAACCTTACAGATGTTATCTTGTTTGAACTTCTCTCTCAGCCAAGGCATCATAATCCTAGCAAGCTGAATCTGTGGTAACTGGACTTTTTTGGTAGATTTTAAAGATTTTTTTTTTCATCCAAGGAGTTTTTGCAGTTCAGACTCTTCAACTAAGAAAACTACTCAAAAGAAAATCTCAGTGTCTTCAAGTATCAAAACTGCATCTATTTGCCTCTGATATTCCTAAGATTACTTACACGTGCAATATTCTTTTATTTTACAGATGTTTTTTAATGTTGACTCCGTTTTTCAAACGTAAAAAAAGTAGCTGATAAGCATTTTTCATGCAAAAGGCAGTGAATGATCAACTATCATTTAATTCAGTTAATTTATTTACTGAGATCTAGCCTGGACCCAAGTTAGGAAACCTTCACTGAGACTTAAGAACATCCAACAGAAAAATTCAGCAAAAACCCAGAGAACAGCAGAAATATTTTAAATGTTGCAAGCTCAACATTTTTCCTCACTCGCTCTCGAGGAAAACGGATGCATTTTCTTTCCTCTCCCCTCTCCCTCCTACTTTTTAATGCTCTCTCTCCTGTGTATCAGAGCTCCTATTTACACCTCTTTCGAATTGTAAATTACTGACATGGATCGGGGTCAGCTGGACTTCCAATGCAGTTAATAAAAAAATGTCAACCAAGCGACAGGGTCCTGGAGAACCCTCATGCCCTGATGAGACGACTGCGGCTGGGTACATCATGGATAAGTTAATGTGCCTTTCTGTATTATCTCAGGAGGATGCCAAAGATTTATATAATTGGATTTATGATAGCAGGGTTTCTGCTTTTTGGCACCGCCGGACACCTATGTTATCGGCTATTAAAGAAGACGGCTGCAGCAGTTCTGGCCATGGCAAAGCTGCCGACCTTATCTGAAGGTTTAGTACGCGCTTCAAGCAGACGCAGCTGATTACGCACTCAACCATAAGATGGAAGCCATTTATGAGAATTGCAGGCCACTTGCGGCTTCTGGGACTCGCCAGCATGTTGGAGACAACCTTGGAGGGAGCTAATAAGCACGGACCAGTGGAATACCCAGAAATCTGGCCATTTTGGATCATTGCGAGTACCAGCAGAACTCAAGGCTGACAATAAATAAGTCTGCCTGAAAAAATGAGCAACTGTGGATTATCTGAATCTGATTCCACCATTCGGCCTTGAAGAAGGCAGACTTATCAAATTTCTCCTGGGATATGTGCAAACTAAGAAGGCTCTGCTCTATCCCCCGCACAACTCCCCCACACACCACCCCACACACCCCGAGAACTTTTATGAATGCTTATCAGAGATGTACTGGTTGACACCAACATCTTATCAGGACTCTGGTGCTATCTGGGAATGATTCATGATCAAATCTCACCGCCTTGTCATCAAATGCATATACCTTTTCATCTTATCAAGTTACTCGAAGCGCTTTACACTACAATCTGTGCCCAATACAAATACTGTGCAAAACTTTAATGTGCTAGTAATTGACAGTTTTTCCTTTCACATATTGTACAGATGCATCTTAAAATATATATATAGTGTGGACAAAGTTCAATATATTTTGTCAGTCATTTCAGAAAGTGAAACTCATATATTAATTTTGATGAGTATGGCTTACAGGTAATAAAAAACTAAATTCAGACTCAGAAAATTAGAATATTACATAGTATTTTGGTACCTTTGTCAGTGTGGGCCAGTGCCAAGTCTTGATGGAAAATGAACTCAGCATCTCCATAAAGCTTGCCAGTAGAAGGAAGCATGAAGTCTCTAAAATGTCCTGCTAGATGCTGCATTGACTGTGGACTTCAGAAAACAAAGTGGACCAACACCAGCTGAGGACATGACCCCAAACCATCACTGACAACATGGATTCTGTTCCTCTCCACTCTGCCCCCAGACTCTAGGACCTAGATTTACAAATGACATGAAATTTAACTTTAATCTGAAAAGAGGACGTTGGACCACTGAGCAACAGTCCAGTTCTTTGTCTCCTCTCCCAGGTAAGATACTTCTGACTGTCCCTGGTTTTGGAGTGGCTTGACTTGATGGATAAGACATTTGTAGCTCATGTCTGTGAGTAAATCAGCAGATTATTGTGTGACACCATGGGTTTACAGTATTTCTTCACAATATCCTCTTTTTTTTTTTTTTTTGAGACACTGAATTCAGGGTTTTCATTATATGTAAGCCATATTCATCAAAATTACAAGAACTAAAAGCTTGAAATATTTCACTCTGTGTAATGAATCTATGTAATACAAGAGATTCACTTTCTGAAATGATTAACAAAAAAAATGAACTTTTTCATGATATTCTAATTTTTTTAGATGCAAGTGTTAACAGATGGTGTGAGATTTCTGTTTCAAACTTTGTCATACAAGACAAAAGCCAATTCTCATTATTTTTAGAGGTGCTATTATTATTTATTTTATTTATCATTTTGTTTTCCTTTAGTAAACCTTGTAGATTTTTTTTTTCACCCCGGATTAACAGAAATTAAATAATTGTACTCTGATAACTGTGGCATCAGTATTTATATTTGATTGTTTGTTAAATTGACTGGTCTACCTTTAGTTATTTGTTTTAGCAGTCACCATATTTATGGTCAGTCTGAAGGTGTTCAGAAGTTTAGCTGTGTGAGGATTGTGTTCCCTGGTGTGTGCTGCCCTCGTGTGATCTGTTCCTGTTCTCCTACCTTTTTCCTCATGTAATTAGCATCTGCCATCCACCTGTCATTCCTCCCAGCTGTTTATGTTTACCCTCCTCATTAGTGTTCCTCTAAATCCTGCATTTTGTTATTATTCCCCTGTCCGAGGATTATCCTCCTGTTGGTGTCGTGATCTGTCTCCGCTCCCCTCGTGAGCCCCTCATCTCCTATGAGTATGTTTTGCTGACACGTCAGCGCTTGTTTTGCAATCATTAAATATTATTCTGTATTTTACTTGAGTTCCTTGTGTCTGCCTACACTCTGGGTTCAACCGCACACACCAGATCATGACAGAATCCTCAGACCAAACTATGAAACCAGCAGGCTGCCTGTTCTTGGCTATGCTCTCCCCGGATGACAAGGGGCAACTACTCAGGGTAACACGCCACTATGTGGATGCGGTGGCCACCTCCAGCAATCTGTGGTTAAGATGGGTGGCCACAGAGGACATGATAGGCATTTTTTTTGCCTTCCTAGACTCTATAACCCTCCAGGAATTAAGGAGTTCCTGCACGAGGTGCTGGAAGAAAAGAGCATGCTGGAGTCTATTTACCAACTGCCTGCTGCTCTTACCTCCAGCGAGTCCAGAGCTTCATCCGAGTCGCCTGATAGATCAGCTCCTCTCCATGTCTCTTCTCGTCACAGTTGAAAGAGGGGCCGACATCAAACCCAAGCCCGGTTCAATGACCCTCCTCTCTTGCTGCCTGCCCCTCCCTGTGTCTCGATTGGTGGCGGCTGCGATGGACCACCTGCTCCTAGTGTCTCCGAGTGGGTCCTGGAGGATGCCTCTCATCTTTCCTCCAAGAGAGTCCAGAAGGATACCCCTCAAAGTACTCATAGTGTCCCTGAGAGGTTCCCATACAACGCCTCTCATTTTTTCTCCAAGAGGGTCCAGAAGGATGCCTTTCAGAGCTCTTCGTCATCCTCAAAGTTTTCCAAGTCTTCAGAGGTTTCAACACCTCCAGAGGTTTCCACGCCTCCTGCAGTCCCTGTGGTAGCTATGCCATCTGCATCCACTGGGGCACCCACGACAACTGCAACCACTGAGGTTGCAACATCAGCTGCAGGTTCCCTGATCTCGAAGACAGCCGAAGTCCTCCAGGTCTCGATGACAGTTGCAGTTCCCCTGGTCTCGACAACAGCTGCAGCCACAGAGGTCTTCATGCCATCTGCAGCCACTGAGGTTATTACATCAGTGGCAGCCTCCATGGACTCCATAACAACTGCATCCCCCATGGTCTGAACACCATCTGCAAATCTGCTGGTTCCCACAGCCGCTGCAGATCTGTTGGTTCCATCACCTGCTGCTGACCCCTTGGTTCCTCTGTCTCTTCGTCCCAGTGATGGATGGCCTCCGGGCCACATGCCAGAGTTCCGCCCTGGTGATGGATGGTCTCCTGGCCACCCGCCGGAACTCCTTCCTGGTGATGGACAGTCTTCAGGGCACCCACCGGTGCTTCATCCCAGTGACAGATGGTCTCCTGGTCCCCCACCAGAGCTCTTGCCCCTTGCTGAACAGTCTCCCCAGCCACCCTACTGGACTCTTGCCCTTGTGCTGGACGGTCCCCAGGCCTCCCACCTGAACTTTTTGTGTTGCCACCCTGTGTGGTTCTTCTGTGTCTAGTGCCCAGGCCTTACCCTGTCGGTTTTTGATTTTTGTTTTTTCCCCTTGTGTTCTCTCGGTTCCCCTCCCCTCCCAACTGTGCTGTGTGTGTTGGGGTGGGGGTGTCTTGTAATGTCAAGGAACGTACCGGGGGAGGTTACTGTGAGGACAGTGTTCCCTGGAATGCGCTGCCCTCGTGTGGTCTTTTCCTGTTCTAATACCTTCTTCCTCATGTAATTAGCGTCTACCTGTCGTTTCTCTCAGCTGTTTGTGTTTACCCCCTCGTTAGTGTTCCTATAAATCATGTGTTTGTTATTGTTCTCTTGTCTGAGGACTATCCTCCTATTCATGTTGTGCTCTGTCTCTGCTCCTCTCATGATCCCCTCATCTCCTACAAGTAAGTTTTGTTGCCATGTCAGCTCTTGTATTTTGGTCATTAAATACTCTTTATTTTACCAGAGTTCCCTGCGTCTGCCTGCACTCCGGATTCAATCGCCCACACCAGATCATGACAAGCTGATCCATTTGCTCAGATTTTTATGCTAAAGATATGTTTTTAATTTAAATTTAATCTGTTTATATATTTTTTCACCTATATATACTAATCATCTTGCATGCAGAAGCTTGTTTTGTTGAGTCAACAGTTCAGATTCAAACAGAGGCATTTTCCATCAAAATGAATCAGCTGCAAAGGAGCAATCAAATAAACTAAAATTGTAACCTTTGTTAAGATTTTTTTACCGATTTTTTTTTTTTTTTGCTTTTGTTTTTTTTTTTACTTGCAAAGACAGATTTTCAGGACAGGTTACACAGCTATACAGGAAGAACATGCATGAAGTTCAGTCAAGAGAATCTGCCACGGGCAGTGTGCAAAGCTTGTTTTTATACCTTATCTGCTCAGCCAAGCTCACAAACTCTGAGGTGACCTTGGAGTGCCAGCTGCACATAGTCACCTCATCCAGCCCCTCATTTAGCTTTCTACTAACCCAAACATATGATTCATGGACAGAGTTAACATTCTCAGCCATAGTAGTTCAAAACAACCATAAACTTTGACCAAAAATTCCCTAACAATTATATTTGTTTATCACAAGTTTATGAATTATCTGTGATGAATGATACACATGTAAAAATCCAGCATTCCTTAAAGTAATGCATAATACCTGCTGCTTTTTGTGCCATTTCTGTTAAGAGATTTACAAGATATTTTGCTAACATACAAATGTCATTGTCAATATGTCAAGCAAAAATGTTGCACAATATGTTTTGTGCAAAGTATGTGTTGGGGACCATGCTCAGCCACTACCACAATCTTAGCTTAATATTTGTAAAACTGACTTAATCATAGTTATTTTTGTGTTTTCTTAGTTTATGGCTATGACAGCTGTTTTGAATTGGGTTGGTTTTTTTAAAAGCCACTGAGTTGTAGATGCGCATCTAATTATTACTTTTTGAAAGCTTAATTAAAATCCATCCAGTGATTCATGATAATTTGCTAACAAACAGGTAGTTTATTTTATTAGTTAATAAATATTTTTTAAATACAACTTTTGCACGTTCAGTCAGTGCTCTATCTATAGGTTTGGAATCACTCCCAGCTTTTATCACAGCAAATTTGACTGAGTTATAGTCCAAAGTACATAGAGACTATAAACAACATGAAAGATCCAGTGACTTTTTTATGTCCCTGACCTGTATGGACTTAAACCAAGTTGTATTTTTTCCTCTCAGGAGGTTGCTGCGGGGGAGCGCAGCAGAGAAGGACGGCTGCTCGAAGAACCTAAAGCGATGCTGTTCAGAGGGAACACCTTCAGCCTCCAGGTGTCCATCCAGGATGTCCCACGTTTACTCTGGAGCATCAAGCCTTTCACCACCTGCCAGGTAGGTACTCTCTCATTTATTATAGTAGCAAGCATGTTTACTAAGAGTCCATCAAGTAGTAGCCAGGTCTCTCTTGTAAATGAGTCCCCGAGGCTCAATGAGATTAACCTGCCTAAATAAAGGATGAATGAATCTGGGTTATGATTCAGATCTTAACTGGAAAAACAAGTTGGTAGCTATAGTTGTATCTGAGAGAAGAAGAAATAAAGACATATTTTTGTTCTCTTACCTTCACATCTTTTACAACTGTGTTTTTCCTTAGTTATATATATTTTTTTATCATCTGTCACCAAAAGGCTACGTTAGATCATTATAAATATTATGGATCTGGTCAGCTGGTCTCTCAACGCAATTGATAAACTTTTCTCGACTAGAAGACAGGGTCCAGGAGAACCCTCATGCCCTGAAGGGACACGCGCAGCTGGATATGTCATGGATTCCTGGGTTGTTTGGAAGATGCTGTCTGTGCTGTCTGTTGAGGATGTAGAAGACACATACATAATTGGATTTATGATAACAGGGTTTCTGCTTTTTGGAATTGGTGGATACCTGGGATATTGTCTAATTAGGAAGATGTTGGCAGCAGTTTTGGCAATAGTAAAACTGTCTGCCTTATGTGAAGGATTACTCCTTGCTTCAAGCTCTCGAACTAATATGCTTTGTGAGCTGAACCGTAAGCTGGATGCAATTTCTGAGAATCATGGACCACTTGCAACTCCTAGGACTCACTGGCATGAAGGAATCAACCTTGGAGAAGACTAACAAGCATGGACCGGCAGAATGTCCAAAAATCCCCCTCCCGAGAACATCTGTGGGTCCTTATCAGAATGGACCTGCTGATAGACACTGTAACATCTTTATCAGGACTATGGAAACTATCTGAAAGTGTTCATGGACAATATCACCGTCTTGTCCTGTCTCTCTATGTAGCTTTTGCTGAGATAGATTTTTTGCTACCTTACACCATGCCCTGTGTCAAGGACACAGTGTGAGATATCTTTTTTAATACGTTGGCTCCTTGTGCTTTCTTCCCCTTGTCTTGTCTAATTGATAAGGGCAGCGCTTCATAGAAGCCACAGCCCCAGTACACTTCCATCTATCATTCAGACGGTTGTACAGAACAAAGTTTTGCTGTACTTAATTGTGCAATGACAATAACATTGATTCTGATTGTTTTTACTTGTGTCTGTGTGTGCATATGTTCCTGTCTGTTAGCAAAATATATCATTCTGTTAGTTTAACAGATACTGAGCTAAAATTTGGTGTAGTTGTAGCTGAGAGTCGTTCCCTTCCATACTCTTAACTCTACTCACTGAGCAGGATCTTTGCTTAAAAATTTAATGTTAACTGTCGGAGTTGTGCCATTTTTCTGTTGGCAAAACTTTTTGTGAACCACTGCACACATTTTAATAAATCTTTTTACAACGCAACCACTGGATAAACTCTACATGTATGACTGATTAACTTTTAGTCAGCACAAAAATGATGATAATGCTGTCAGTTGTTGAGCTCAAACATGGTGTGGTTCATCACACGTACTTTGAACACAACATCATATGGAATCACATTTAAGGTTATTATCAAAGCTTGATCAAAATGATAACTCTGGCTTTTTTTTTTCCAACTTAAAATAATTTTGGTCTGAAACTGGCAAGTAAGTTGATTAGATTTTTT
>JARVGS010000672.1:6039441-6049784 GCA_031762315.1 Hypsolebias antenori
AAAAATGTGGTATCATCTGCAAAAAGGACACATTTAAGGAGTCCTGACACATTTACCAAGTCATTCACATATAAAATGAATAGCTTTGGTCCAAGTACAGAGCCTTGAGGAACGCCACATGTGATATTACAGAGGTCAGATCTTACACCATTTATCTGTACAAACTGTTTCCTATCTTTCAGTTAAACTCAGTTATCCATATATGAAGTTGGCTAGATGAAGTTTTGTCAGCACAACAGCTCAGTGGTTAGCACTGTTGCCTCACTGCAAGAAGGTCCTGCGTTCAATCCCCGGTTGGACCTGGGGTCTTTCTGTGTGGAGTTTGCGTGTTCTTCTCGTGCTTGCGTGGGTTTTTCCAGGTACTCCGGTTTCCTCCCACTGAATAAAAACATGCATGTTAGTCTGCCTTCAGGTCCAGGCCTCCCTTGCGAAAAAGATCTGTGATTTCAGTGGAATTTGCCTTGTTTAATAAAGATTAATAAATAAATAATAAGTTTCATGTGGAAGTAGCTGAGTCATTTACAACTTGTACTCCACTTGTACACATCCAGCTCAAAAAGTTACTTTCAAGATTTGACCAAAACTCAGTTTTCACCATAAAACAATTATAACCATGGCATAAAACACAGCAGGGGTTATACATTCTCAGTTTCCCAGAAACTAATCTCTCGGGCTCTTCTGATTAAAGGCTAACTTTAAAATTCCTTTAAAAAACAAGATATGGGGTGGGTATGAAGATGTGACTATCAGAGCTCCCGCAGACTTTTGTAAAATTTTATAAGATGTGTTCAGTTGTTTTGGTAGTCCTTTAAGAGACAAAAAAAGTGGCCATTGTAGGAAATACATTGTCAAATTTGAGAAAATACACCAACAAGAGCTCCTCCTCTACTAGGCCCAGCTCCTCCATGAACACGAGCAATCATCACGGCTCTTGAATCAATTAAATTAGATTTCCTATTAAAAAAAAAGACCACTCCACAACAATCAGAGATAATTAAAGAAGGCAATGAGTTTAAAGAACTGAAGAGGGAGATAAAGGAAGAAAGAACAGGGATCAGCAACAACACTGTTGCTATTCGAGGTGAAACTGAACAGGTGAACGCTGGCACGAAAGTTGTCGAGGAGAGCAAGTCCACCTGGGCGGACGAGATGGTGACGGTGCAGAGCACAGTAACTGAACTCAAAGAACAATTTGAAATGCTTAAAGAGAAATGTGACGACCTTATAGGGAGGATGAGAAGGGGTAACATCAGGATAATCTATGTTGCTATGTTGCCTATGCTAACACTCCAGAGGTCATCATCTCCAGTCTTATCAAAAAAACTAAACAGAGTTGTAAGTGTGGGCTGCTCTCACTGCAGTTTGACAAAGTGGAAACCTGGAAACAAGCCTCAAGCAATCATTGCTAAGTTACACAGTGAGGGACTGTGGACATGTTGACAGCATGCAACAGCAGAGGTAAACTTAAATACAAAGCCCATCGCCATATTCCCGGACTACACCACCAGCCTCGTCAAAGCCAGAGCTGCCTTTTCATATGTCAGAAAGCTGCTCCACAACAGACTGGGGTTCCATGTTGGCATTTTCTTCCCTGCCGGACTTTGCATCACCCACAACAACATGGCAAAGAAGTCTGTAGATGTTGCTAGAGCTACGGACTATGGAATACATCATTACACCAGACAAAACTGAAAAACTATTATTTTCATCCGAGAACAAATTAAAAATAGACTAGAGAAGACAAAAGGGACATTATGCAAGTAAGTGTGAACTTAAAACTAGAGTGTTCATGCTATAATGTCTGCAGCAGAAGCCTGAACTTTATCACACTGTGATTATGCAAAGATATGCACACTGGTGAAGCGAGATGCAATTTGCGAGTGCTCGCACATCCGCGTGCCCTGAACTACAGCATAATGTTTTGTTTCAAAGATCAACAACTTACTCAGTTGAAAAAGTGCTCCGGGCTCTCCTTATTTGTTTTTTTGTATATTCATGTTCAGATCCAATTGTTTCTAAAGGATCACTGTGTCCATGATGTAAAGCAGCAAATGTGAAACAAGACTAGATGCTCATATAATGTACTCATCCCCTCTTCAGCATTAATGTTATTTTTGCTCCTTTTTAATTTTATATTTCCCACAAATTTATTTAGTGTGCATTGTATACAATGTACCTCTTGTTGCAGTTCATGCAGTTCTCCACCAGTTTTCTTTAATTTTTACCTCATTAAGTAAAGATTGTCTTAGTTTTGAATATGTGCTCTCATAATGTTGTAAGCTCCAAAGTCATAGGGCTCTAAAGCCTGATAAAAAATAACAATAACTTAAAAAATATGATTGCCAACTATAGCTAACCTGCAGGAGACACACCTATCTGGCAATTATCATAAATTACAAAATCATGGGCAGATGATGTGTAATACTCGTCTCATCAGTCTGGCAGAAAATGGAAGTTGCCATCTTTAAAGACAGACAGATACATTTCACACCACTCACGATACATAAAGGCTCAGAAGGCAGATATATCCTGATTAACAGTGTTACTGATGGTTTAAACGTTTCTCCACTCAATATATATGCTCCAAATGAGGATGAACCCATTTTTTGTGTGCAGTATCTTTAATGTAGTAACGCAGACAAGTTCTGGGATTCTACTGTTGGGAGGGAATTTTAATTGTGTTACGTCCCCTCATCTGGATAGACTGTCTATGACTAAAAGCTCTGCGTCTTGGAGGAGTAAAATTTGCAAGCATTTAACAACAGAAACGGGCCTACTGTATGCCTGGAGAAGCAGATATCGCAGAGCCAGAAATTTTACATTTTATATAGAAATTTAAAATTTTCTTTACTCAAAGCAAAGAGTATAAAATAGATGATACTGAAATTTAACCAGTTACTATTTCTGATCACGCGTCTCTTGTATTATCATGGGATTTAGGACGAAAACCTAAAGTTAAGCAATGGAGACTAAACTCATCATTTTTAAACGACACAGAATCTTCCGACTTCCTAAAAGGTGAATTAAAAACGTATTTTAATGTTGCTTCCGAAGCATCGTTCTTGACTCTGTGGGACTGTGCCAAGGCATATCTTAGAGGTTGTGTCACATCATTTGCAAGTCTTATGAAAAAGAAAGAAATCCAGGCAATTTGACTTAGAAAGATTAAATGCCTTGGAGAACAACATAAAAGAGTACCAACGGCCGACTGGCTGGGCGAACTTAAATCTGCGCATAGTGATTTTGACAGTCTCATTACTGAAAAAGTGGAAGGCAGCCTGAGGTTTGCATGGCAAAAAAAATATTACAAGAATGACAACAGAGCAAGCAGATTGCTAGCAATGGCACTCAGAAAGTAACAGTCATCAAACGTGGTCCTGAAACTGAAGCAGGCCACATGCACTAAGCCATACAATATTACTGTTTGCATTACTAAATACAAAATAATGAGTCACTGTACAAGAACACCAGCACGTGCACTGATGATAAATCATTAGAATTTTTTAAGGGAGTTTAAGTCAAACAGACTCTGATTCTACGGCAAAACAATTAGATGAACTAATTAAGGAGGAGGAAATTAAACAAGCGATATCTAATCTAAAAATAACAAAAGCCATTTCCCTGATGGCTGTATTAATGCATTTTGCTGCTTAATACAGACTTGTACGCTTACATCAGTACTAACCAAAAGTGTCAACATATTTATGAAGGAAATCACAAATCCTGACCAGACTGGGTTTTTGCATAATATGGTTAGGTATTATGCACTTTTAAATATAACACCTTATTCAAAAGTTGGAGATAACAACTCCATCATACTATATTTTGATGTCCAATAGGTGTTTGACTGTGTGCCCTGGCAGTATTTAATCCATGCATTGCAGAGATTTCATTTAGGCCAAATTGTATACAGTGGATAAAGACATTGTATTCCAGTCCAGAAGCTGCTATAAATGTAAAAGGCGCATTTGACAGATTCAAATTAAAACATGGCTGTAGACATGGTTGCTCTTTGTCAGTCCTGCTGTTTGACATCAGCACTGAGCCAATGGCACAGTTGACAAGACACAAAAGTGACATTAATTCAATTTCAGTTCAGTTTATTTATATGGCGCCATGTCACAACAGAAGTCATCTCAGGGCACTGAACAGAAACATTCATATTTATATAAAAATAAGTGAGTCTGAGCCTGTTGGGTGTTCGCCCTCCCTTGCGTGGTGTACTCTCGTTGTGGCTGCTACTCACAGTAGACTGGTTGGGTCGGTTCCTTTCTGGGGATGGGGGCTGCGCTCTTGGTCGCCAGGGTGCACTGTCTGTAGCTGTTCGGGCATTCCTGGCTGATTGTTATTGTTGGGATTTTTCATTCATTCAACCTTTATTTATACAGGCTAGCTTCATTAAGCCACCGGGACTCATTTACAAGAGGGACCTGTAATTCCTGGACCTGGATTCCATGGATTCTTTGGTCTGGAGGCTGGGTGTTGGACTGGGGATCAGGTTTGGGGGTCTGGATGGTTCTGTGGGGTTGGGTCGATGGCCCCGGTCCTGGTTGGTGCTCGGGGCTCTGTGCCGGTCCGTGTCCTTGGTCCATGGTGGTGCCACCTACTCTTGGGTAGATGTATTGGAGCCTCACTCCCCTGGTGAATCTTGGGTAAGAGGGGTGCCTATTGGGGTCAGTGGGGGAGCTGGCTCCCTGGAAGGGCAATTGTCACCTCAGTGCTTCCTCCCCATTCCGATCACCTTCTTCCACCTGCTCCATCACACCACCACTTAAACAGGGCCTTGGGGTGCAGGTGCACTACTGAGCTGCAAGGAGGATCCTTAATCTCCATGGTCCCATGGAGACCTGGGCCCCAATTTTATTATACAATTTACACACTCATTTATAGCATTCTCACGACACACACATATAGGGTCTTTTGCTCGCTGTTGCATGTGTGGGGCTGTCTCTGTGTGTCAGTTTATGTGTCAGGTTAGGTTTTGGGCGGTCACCTCTTCCGGATCATTTTGGGGCCCACTTTGAATTTGGGGTCTACTTCCCCCTGTCACATTCACCTCTGGTGGCTGGGCCCCCTGCTCACTGGCACATTGGTGGCTCTTGGTATATGGGGCTGGGTGATTGGGTGTGTGCCGGCCCGCTCTGATGGCTGCTTGCCGGGGCCCAAGTGCCCTGGCTCTGCTGGGCCTCTGTCGAGCCTCTGTTGTGGGGTGGTATGACATCAGGGCTCGGGTCTCTGTGTCCATGGCCAGATGTGCTCTGGTGTAGTGGGTTACTGGCGGGACGTGTGGGCTCGTCGCTGCAGCTCCATGGGGCTTCTGAACTGTGGCTGCTGGGGGTCGCCCAGGGCTCTCCTCTGCTTCTCTCTGGGTGGGAGGGTGCAGTTGTCTAAACTGGGGGACTCCCAGGGCTCTGGTCTTCCCTGTGTCGTCATCATGTCCTGGGGGGACGGGTCTGTGTGTCCCCACACCCACTATTGAACATTCTTATGGAAAAGCCTTATAGTGACAAGCATGCTCACACACAAATACACACACAGGTGTTAAGGTTCAGGTGTTTATCAAATGCACACTCAGTTGGGTTGCGGTAGCCACTTGTATCACCATGTACGGTATACTTTCTAATGATGTTATAACTATCATTACATATGTATATGTTGTTTGTTGTTGAGGTTTCTCAGTTTTGTCTTTTTTTCTTTCCGCAGGTCTAGAGGCAGACTTCAATGGTGTTGATTTGTGTTCTCTTTATACCTCTCTCTCTCTCTCTCTCTCTCTCTCCTCCTTACCTTTATAACCCTTCTCCCACTTTTCTGTCTTTCTTTTCTTCTTTGTTTTTCATCCTTGTGTCCATTACATCTGAAACAAACCCAGAGCAAATTCTAATAAAATTTAATTTATATATCAAGCGGAGCATTATGACCAGCCATAATGCTCCACTTGTGAAAGTAAATCTTTTGTGCCTCACCCTGACACTCAGACAGTTCTGAGTGCAACAATACCGGACAGGACATGGGGATTTTTTTTTAAAACTTATTTATATAGCATCAAGTCACAACATAAGTCATCTCAGGTCCTGAGCAGAAAAATACTTAAATATATATGTCATGAGTTAACATTATTTATCTACAATAATATACTGTTATGTATTATTTAATTATATTATTTACTATTTATTTACATTAAAGCATCAGCATGAACAGGGAGCAGCATAAATTATCTATACAGTATATGTAGATAATGTGTTCTTAAACTTGTCCGATCCTGAAACAACAATTTCTGCCTTAAAAGAGCTAATATTAGAATATGGTTACCTTTCTGGATATAATGTTATGGAAATACCTGTACAGGGTAATTAAACTTTTAGAGACCACAGCAAGTTCAAATGGCCTAATAGCAGCATTAAATACCTTGTCATTCAAGTTCCTCAGTCGCTTATACATCTTAATGGCACAAGGTTGTGGTTGGAAAAATTAAAAAAGATCTGGAGTGATGGGCATTTCTACCCCTATCCGTTTGAGCAGCATAGAAAGCTTACATATGAATGTGTTTCCTAGACTTTTATATATTTTCATATGCTACCTTTAAATGTGCCCAGTTCAGCATTTGTCCACTTAGATAAGTTTTTCTCTAACTTCATATAGCAAGGGAAACATCCAAGAATTAGGCTACAAACATTAATGTTATTGCAAGCTCACAGCGGAATTAATGTCCCTAATCCAAAACATTATTTTTGGGTTGCTCAGTTAAGGCCATTAACGACTTGTGTGCAGAATCCTTCTGATGTACTGGCTCAATATTGAAAAAAGTCAATGTGCGATGCCACCTGGTGCCCTGCCTTCTACAGATGTCCCCTCGAAAGATTTAAACGTATATGGAGCAAGGCTTTGCTTATAATTTGGTGATGAATAAAACAAGCTTGGGAGATGCTGAGAGAAATTTCTGTTCTTATCAAGTAATGCTTTATTGCAGGGATTTGTCCCTTCTATCATTGGCAGGGGCTTTAGTAAGTGGCCAATATGTGGTTTCAGTAAACTACACCATATAATTAAAGACAGATATTGGAAATCGTTTGAACAGTTAAAGAATGAATTCCAGCTTCCTAAGTACCTGTTTTGTTTTGTTTTTTCTATCCAGATACTGTATTTACAACTCGAGTGTTTTTTGACAATCCATAAAGAAAGGAACAAAGTATTGTACCCTTTGCCAGTAGAGGAGCTCTTAATAAAGGTGCAAAAAGGAAAGACCGATTTGAAAGACATAACTCACTTTTACCAAATGTTTTCAACTAGGAGTGTTTATAATACTTAAAATATAAAATTTAAATAGAAATCTGAAATGCACATTCAGATATCAGATCCGATGTGGGAGGACATCTGTGGAGGCCGCATGTGGTGGCCAGTTCAAACTCATGGAGAGTTCATGGAAGGTTGGAAGGCATGTTTCTTTAGAACACCAGGAATGGGGGCAAAAATGAATCCTGTAAACCTGCCCAATTGTTGGTCCCTTCTGGGATTATGTGTTTGCAGCCCTTAACACAACATTCCACCAAAGTCTTCCCAAAGAGTGGCCATCCAAGGATCCATCCCTGAAAGCACTGGAAAAAGCAAAAAAAAAAAACAAAAAAAAAAAACCTCCTGAATATTCTGTTGACCGCAAATACTAAATGTATCACTATTAAGTGGCTTAAATCAGATACCCTCAATTATGACATGGACTGAGAAAGTAAGAGAAATCTGTCAGGTGGAGCAATTCACTTAATCATTGAGATTTCAGTGGGGACTGTTTATCAAAAGATGGAGTCCCATGACTGTTTTATTATTGCAATAAGTTCTGAAGCAGCTAGTTGAACGCTGCTATACAGTATATGTTTTGTACTTGACAGTGTCTTTGAATATGTGAGATGTAATATGTTGTCTCTCTCTCTTCTTTTCTTTTTCTTTTTTCTGCTGCATATGCACCTGGACTGGGGAGATTACAGTTTGGAGGGTGTCACAGCCTATGGGTACAAGTATACCTTTGTATGAGCTATGAAAACAAAATAAAAATAAAGTTATAAGAAAACAAAATGAGATAGGTGACAAATCAGGCCTTTAAGCGCTCGGCCCTCAGGGACTTTGCCCAGGTGCTGCAAGGGAAAGTACAGTACTGATGACATCACCACAGAGGTTACCACACACGCATTCCTGTATCAGTCATAATCTTATGTGTTATGGCCCAGCCTGACCTAATCCAGATAAAACCAGTCAGGAGGCTTTTCTTTCACACCTCCTTCTGCTCTGTGACAGGGCTTTTTTTGAAATCCGCTATGCTTTTCTTCACAGCTGAGCATCTTCCAGTCCAAGCATGTTAGGAAGTGTTAAATGGTTTGACAAAAGGACACTTGACACTGGATTTCCAGTAGATTTTGTCAGGAACTCCCACCGTTTGTCTCATGCTTTGGTCAGATTAGAGGAACTTGGCATGAGCTGATTTTTTCCCCACTGCTACTGTGAGGTCATTGTTTCAAAGATAACCAAACTGCCATGTTTATTTACAACTGGTTGTTTGTTACTGGTTAACAAGATCTATATGGATAACAAAATGTTGCCACTTTTATATAATGTTATAGTGTGATTCAATTTTCTTATAACATATGTTTTGAAATGGGGTTCTGTGGAAAGGCAAAAAAAAGCCTGTATAGTTCTAAAAGCTAAAATTTGCTGAACATTATCAAACTGGGTTGTTAAAGCTATAAGTTTTTTAAAAAAATCAAATGCTAGTTAAAAACCTAAAGCTGTAAAACTCCACCTAAAAGTAGCAACATGCTAAGACAAACATAAAAAACAATTAGCTAAACCTAAAGATAGGTAGATGTGAGGAGTAGCAAAAGACTAAACGTAACAAAAGTGTAGGTACAAGCTAAAATTAGCAACGTACCATTTAACATTTTTCTTAAATTACTAAAAAAAGCTGTATGTATAAGTACTTAGATTAAATGGACTGTACTTACGGTATATAGTGTAGTGTATTTCTATCATATCAAGATACTCAAAGCTCTTTACACTACAATCTGTGCCTCATTTACCCATTCATACAGCCCTCTACTAGATCTGTACATAGATTAATCAGAGCTTTATCACATTCATACACCGATGGGACACACATCAGAAGCAATGAGGGGTTCAGTGTTTTGCCAAGGGACACTTCAGCATGTGACTGCTGGTGGAATCAAACCCCCAACTCCCATTGGAGGGCATTTGCTCTAACCACTCAACCACAGCTGCCCCAGCAAAATAAATGCAGATTACAAAAACATGTAGGAAAATGTCAGGAAAACTAGTTTAAATTCACAATTGGTTTTCATTACAGTATTTTACAGATTGAGAAAAAGTTTTCTTTTTTAAGTGGGGATTTTCTGAGGATTTTGCCACTGATGTTTACACACAAGTGAGTTTTGGTAAGAAAACTTAATTAAAAAAAACAAAACAAGTTTGAACTTGTTTGGATGGTGACATAGAAGCCTATTTTGCACACACCCAATGTGACTTTGCTTTCTAAAAACTATTTTTGATCTCTTTGCCATTCTGTGCCATTTCATGCCTGGTTCTCAACCGGCTGAATTAAACTGTGATTGTGAGCTAAACTGAGAGGAAATTCTACAGTCTGAAAATTATTTTTAAAAATCTACAAAGTACAATTGTTTAGTTTAAAAAAATAACCAAGTTATGCTCTTTCTGTTTTGTTTTTTATATTTGTTTTATTGTTGTGGTTTGTTTGTTTTTAATGTCATTATTATGAATATATTTATGTTTTCCTACCCTCATACTTTTAATATTTTTGTTAAAAAGATGTGTGGACAATTTTTTTAAATAAAATATGTTAAAGAAAAAAATTAGTTCTTAAAGACTGTAACATGTTTATGCTCCTGTTAGTTTCATATTTGTTGAGACAGGTTTATTGAAGAAGGAGATGACGGTTAAACTCAAGATTTATTACAGTAACTGTACTATTATGCCATACGCCATTACTGAACTTCATTCTGTGTAATTCTTCTTCTACTTTTCTTCTTCATCCTATATGGTTACAGTGTCGCCATCGAGTGGCAAGAAGTAATAACAGCACCAGAGAAGAATGCAAGGATATACTTGGGATTTTAGCTGAATTATTACACAGGTACATGCATTATGATAAACCTGCAGGACCTGCCTTGAGCTGGACAGGAAGTGCTGCATCAAGCTACTGCCACTGCTATTTGTGCTTAAAAATAACCAAACAATTTCATTGAGTTCAGTGAGGGTGAAACGTTTCTACTAAAAAGAAACTGTCCAGATGACCTGATTGAGAGTTATCAGATTTGACACCTGGA
>JARVGS010000672.1:6188012-6198516 GCA_031762315.1 Hypsolebias antenori
AGTCCTACCGGGAGCAACTCGGGGTTAAGTGTCTTGCCCAGGGACACAACGAGGTATGCAGTGACCGGGGATCGAACTCGGGACCTTCCGGTCCTGAGCCGGCTGCCCTGCCTCTACACCATCTCGGCCCACATATGTATGTATATGTATGTATGGATGTATATGTATGTACATGCAGATGAATGGATGAATGTACAGATGGATGAATGAATGGATGTATATATGTATGTACGAATGGATGGATGTACAGAAGGATGAATGGATGGATGTATATATGTATGTACGTACAGATTAATGGATGGATGTACAGATGGATGGATGGATGTGTTATTGAGCATCTTTTAGGTTAAAATATGTGAAATAATCATAATATGGGTCATGAACTCTCAATAAATCGGTTTAAAATAACTGATTTGGTCATTTCTGACCCTAATTGTTACAAAGAACAGCCTAGTTTTCATAAAATTTGTGGATATTGTGGTTGTTAATTCTCTTTGTCTGGTCGTGTCTTTGTTTAATAAGGTTATTAGCTGTTTTTCTATATTCAGATGAACAACGTATGAAGTCACAAAGCCTTGGATCTCATTTTGTGGGTCAGAAGAAGAATAAACCACCATGATCTTGTTACAGATGTTTTGTGCACATCAAAACAATCTTGTAACAGGGATCCCATTGTGTTCTCAATGTGTGTCTGAAGACCTCCACATTATTGTTGGTTTATGTTGATTTGTGATCTTTTACAAATGAGGCAAATGACTAATCAGCTGCCAGTTGTATTAATGGTCTGCTCATTTTCTTTTTGTCTGAAACAACATTAATTTCACATTCTAAAAGAAAAGAGCGGCCTCGTCCATTTGTCCTGTAAGTTTATTTTATGCAGATTTCCCTGGAGCTGTCCCAACCAGGAGCCTGTGCTGCAGGTGTGATATGAAGCCACTGACTCACACCTCACGTACTTTCTGCTTTCAGACACCTCATCCTGGAGGAATTGAGCACTCCCATAGCATCCTCCAGCAGCACGCCTCAGGTGTCCATGGCAACCAGAGTCTCAGTGACGCCAGCAGCCCGCTGCCTCCGAGGAGCACCAGTACCCATAATTCTCGGCTGCAGGGTGAAGGTTCCTTTGGTCTAGGTGGACCAGGAGGAGAGGGGCCTGATCACACATTGGATGTGAGGAGAAGTTAGAATAAGATTTCAGCTCTGAGACCAGATCAAACTTTAGATTTAAAGATTTTGGTTCCCATTTTTAAACTGTTATTCAACTCAGTTTGTTTATATGGTGCCAAGGCACAACAGAAGTCATCTCAGGACTCTGAACAGAAACATTCACAAGCATTAACATAACCAGTGAGTAAGGTTCTCTGTCTAAGGAAGCAGCAGCTTGGGTTGAATCTTCACTTCTTCACAGCCTCTCATCCTGAGCGAGCACAAAGGAGACAGTGGAAAGGAAAAACTCCTTTATAACAGGAAGCAGAACCAGGCTCAGGACAAACAGTCATCTGCTTCCACTGTAGTTCAGAACAATAAATACCATATTTTCTGGTGTATAAGTCGCTCCAGATAAGTTGCATCAGTCAAAAAAAAGCATCATGAAGATGAAAAAAGCATATATAAGTCGCACAGGCATATAAGTTGCATTTCTGATGCATTTATTTAATGGTCAAAACAGCTTCATTTTGCCTGGGCAGCGCCATCCATCCATCCATCCATCCATCTATCCATCCATCCATCCACCCATCCATCATAGCGGAGCTGCTAGCTCTCCAGGGCTCCTCCGCCTGCACCAGCTGAGTGAAGCGAGTGTGCACGGGAGGACTTGCTGTTGCAGTTCTTAGAAATTTAAATCATCAGTCAAAAATGGTGTTCTGAATATGGGGAAAAAAAACTTATATAAGTCACAGAACTGACAAATGTGTGCAAAAAAAATAGGCGACTTATACACCGGAAAATACGGTAATTTAAACTGCAAAAACAGTGTTGTCTCTGTTAGAGCTCGTTGAATTTGTTGGTCAGTCAGTAAACTCACTGACTGCTGCTCTTTGTAGGTTTGTACTTTTACAGTAAAACATCTAGTAGAAAATGTTAAAACAGAATTAAAGAAGGAAAACAACATAAAGATGTTGTCAAATTAATTTTACCTCTATTTTCTGTAAAAGGTCATTTATATAGAGAAGTAACTCCTGTATTTACTGTTAATAATATAAAATCAGACTTTTTGTGTCATTCAGCTTAAACTGTTAATCTTTCTGATTAGAAATGTTTGTAGAGTTCCACGTGTTCTGATCTGGACCAGTCCGGCTCGGCAGTAGGACCTGATGAAAACCACTTTCTGAAACGGTTTCAGCAACAAAACAAACACAGATGTTGTAGTTTAATTTGGAACAGGGTATTTTCCTCTGATGGTGTTTATTTCTTCTACTGGCATCTGATGACCCCACCTGGCTCTTCTTTTCTAATATTTAGTTTTTGCTGACTTCATTGTGAAATATTTAGTTTCAAACTCAAAAGTCATTTCATTGCTCTTGGCTCATTTTTTTATTTAGAAAAAAAAATAGCCTAATAAATTAAAGAGGTCTTGATGAATTTTAAAGCAAACATGTGGGAAAAGTAAAGTAATCTAAAACTAGTAGTACTTCAAGTGATGTATAAAAAAGAATAAACAACCAGAGGTTTTTAAAGGACTAGCCAGGACTTCCTGTATCTTATATTTTGATTGTTCTGTGTTTCATCCAGCTTCTCCCTGAGCTGACCAACCCAGATGAGCTGCTGTCCTACCTGGGCCCCCCTGACCTCCCCAACAACAGCAACGACGACCTGCTGGCTCTGTTTGAGAACAACTGAGTGGACTGCACCTTCACACCGGCCTCTTCCAGACCGGCCTCCAGGCTGCTGCTGGACTCATGAGTCAGACTGGTTCTGTCGGCACAAGTCGTGTGTGTGATGGCGTCTTTGTTTGTCTTTTGTCTTTCTCGAGTGTCCTGCTGTACTCTAAAGTCTGTTCAGTGCAGTGTAGTGGTGCATGAAGGAACGCTGCTCCTGACTGGTGAGCGTGAGGACCAGAAGCACACAGGACTCTGCAGACCAGCACAAGTCACAGAGTGGACGGGCTCGGATGAAAGGAGAACTCCGCTGTGGCTGCTGCACATTTCAGTGTCTGGAGGAACTGTTGGCACCCCTTGAACTTTTCACACGTGCTGCCTGATGACAACAGACCAGTATGTTTTACTGGGATTTCATGCAGCCGACACAAAGGATCATATAATTGTGAAGCAGGAGAAGACGACTTTGGTTTTTAGAGTTTCACTAATAAAAACCTAAAAAGTGTGGCATGTAGAACCTTCTACTGCAAGACTTTGGGCTTTGTCTGCACCAGAACTGCACATCTAGAGACCAGTGTTGGTCTTTACAGATGAGCTCAGGCTCACTCAGAGTGGATGGAAAGCTTCTGTGAACAGCAGCTGTCGAGACTTGCTGCAGATTTTAGGTTGGATTTAAGTCTGGACTGTCACCGGTCCATTCCAACACATGCATATCCATCCATCATGTTCCTGTTTGTGCTTCTCCTGGTTGTGGTGGACCCCAGCAGTCGTTGTGTTTTACACCCTGGACAGGGTGGACATGGAGACAACCATTCACACTAACTCGCACGTCACGACAATTTTAGAGTTGCACATAAATATGCTCTGATCTGGTCCACTCCACTGGAGCTTGAACCCTACTCCAGCTCCGGCTCAAGTCTTTTGCACCCTCTAGCTGGTCTTCTGTCCCGTATGTATCTGCAGCCATCATCCCACCCACTTTGACCAAAAGCATCCCCACAGCGTCATGCTCCCACCACCACAGTGAGGCTGGTGCGTTCAGGATCATGTGGATTAATGCTCTCCTTGCCCGGCCCGTTAATTCAGGTTTCCAGTTGTGTCATACTCTTCTTTTTGAATACACCCATCAAAAGCTGATGCATGATGGTATCAACTCCGTCCATCTGTACGTGAACTTTTCTCGCCGGACCGTTACCTCTGATCTGCTCAAGATAATTTAATGAGACTTGATGCACATGAATCATGACGAGACAAGAGTGATGCATCCACTTGTCAAAAGTCTCAAATTAAGGTCAAGGGTAAAACCAGACCATTGCTGTAGGTTGCTGTACTCCTGTAGTTTGTGGACGGGCGTGTACTTTCCCTGTGTGGTGTTCTTGTTGGAGGGAGAACTGATCCGTGGCTCCATGTTTGAAGCTTGGGATATTGTTTTACAACAGAACTCTGCTTTAAACTTCTCAACAACCTGATCTCTGACCTGTCTGGAGTGTTCCTTGGTCTTCTTGGTGCTGGTTTAATCACTGTTTTGGAACAAAGCCCAGTCCTTCACAGAACATCTGAATTTATACTGAAGTTAAATTAAAGGCGGACTTTATTTAATAATTAGGCGACTTCTGAAGGTGGCTGCAGGATTGTAGCAGTGTCAGAATTAGGGCGGAACAATTAATTACATTTGCAATATTGTGATATGATAAAATGACATTTTCTAATCACAAAGGCTGCAATTTGACTGGTCATGTGATCTGGTCACGTGACATGCGAGTGAGTGGAGTGGGAGAAGTCAACACTGTGCTTTAACCAGTTGCACAATAGTGTCAGGCTTGACAGAAGCTTCTGAAAGTTTGGTAGAGGACAGCACGACTGTTGTTTGAATTATTTTGGCATAAAAAAGAAGACACTGCACATCGACATGTGCAGAACCTGCCTTGCTGCTGTTGCTACCTCTCGAGGTAACACCACAAATCTTTATCAACACTTAAAAAACACCACAAACCCATTTACAATAGTTGCACGGCCAGAATGCCAACGAGCACGTATTAAAAGTAGCAGCCGACAGGGATCACTGACTGAAGTGTTCGAAAGTATTACTCTGTATGAACAGAATTCAAAACGGCCCACGAAAATAACTCGAGCAATAACAGAGTTCATAGAGAAAGACATGATGCCCATTTACATAATGACCAAGCCCCGGTTTAACACAGTGGATAAGTGGTACAGAATGACCTCACACACAGTTTAGCCACGTTGCTATCCTGGAGCTATACAGAAAATGCAGAAACAGAGTTGCAGCGAAGCTGAAAACAGTGAAGTTTATTGTAACTGAAACAGATTTATTGCTTGTGTTCATTAAAAAATACATGAAAACAAGACAGTGGAAAATAATCACGTTACATCTCAATACTGATGTAAAAAAAAATCACAAGTAGAATATTTTCCACAATTGTTCAGCCCTAATCAGAATAAATCGAGGCTGAATACAAATGCACGCCACACTTTTCAGGTTTTTATTTACAAAATAATTAAAAACACTGTCACTGTCCTTTCACTTAACAATGATGCTCTACTTTGTGTTAAAGTCCGGTAAACTTGGAGTTTGTGGCTGTAAAGTGTCAAAATGCTGCAGTTCAGGGGTGTGAACACTTCTTTAAGACACTGTATATACTGCTTCATTGTCCTTAATGTTTGTCCAGATATGTTCGATTGAATGAAGTTACATTTTGGATCAAATGACACACATGCTATTGAGAATATTCCCTTGTTAGAACCCAAACCAACAGCAGAACCTTGTTGGATTTATCCTTTATAGTTCAGTGTTTGTTCCTCGTGAGGAGACGTGGAGCAGTGAGGCTCAACGTCCTCGCAGACTGATGAGAGTAATGCAAATTGTTTGGATTAATTCAGTAATAAGACGCCCCTCATGAGTCTTGAGACAGTATTTACCCTTATCTGAGCCTGGGTGTCACTAACATGTTCTTTTTACATTTCAACACTTTGAAGCAAACCGCTTACAACTCTGCCTGAACCGAGCAGCTACGGTGAACTTTATCAATCATATTTGTTCTAAACGCTGCCTTCAGAATCATCTGTTTATAACCGCCTTTAATAGGAAAACATTTTTATTAACATGTTGGAAAAAATCTGCCCAACAAATCTGTGTTAAGACCTGCAGTGTTCTGAAACTCCAGAATATTGTTGTCAACAGAAAACATAAAAACATCCAAACCAACAGTTTGTCCTCCCCGAGGACTAAAGAGCTTTATAGATATGTAGAATTAAGGTTCTTATTCAAGCTAATGCTGGGTGATTGATCAATAACATGAACACTGTCCAGCACTACAGCAGCTGTTTACAAAGTCTCTGTGTTGCCAACAGCAAGAACAACATGGGTCTAAAGGCTGTGGACCGCGGGTGAAAAGAAGTGCACATCAGCCCAGCATCACAAACAAACCTGTGAAACAAGGAGTTAAATTTTACTGATATAAACAGGTTTCATCTGAGTTTAATTTTGACCTTGTTTACAAAAAGACTATTTTACCTGGTTAACTTGTTGCTCATTAACATTAATCCACACTGGGAGCTTTTAATGAAACTTGCATGATCCACAGATTGTATTTACCGTATTTTCCACCGTACTTGTCGCTCCGCCTTATAAGTCGCATATATGTCTAATAAAGTGGAAAAACCCATAAATACGTCGCTTCGCCATATAAGTTGCATCCATCACTGACGTGTCACGTTTGTTACATGTCACCGCAGACAACCCAGAAACGTGGGCCAGTGTTGTGCCAAAAATCAATTAGCTGCCAAAGAGCGTGCACAGGAGGACTTCAACAATAACAAGATTAACACTTAAAAACAATTGTTTGCTCAAAATTATAGTAAAGGTGTGTCTCAGTTGAACTTTTGGGGCGCACTGAAATGAAGCTGATCTGACGGGTGCTCCAGGCAAGCTGGATGAAGGTGGCTCACTATGGCAAGTCGACTGTGTCATTAATAGCCACTTTTACCTATTACATGACACAATGGCATGCCATACTATTGGAGTGCCATCTAGTGGCTGAAAATGTTAGTGTTCAATATTTTCAGTAAGAATGAATGAAAACGGTCGTATCTCAGCCAAAAATTGGTTTATGAATATGAGAAAAAAATCCATAAATATGTCGCTTCAGTGTATAAGTCGCAGGACATACAAATTATGCAAAAAACTGTGACCTAAAAGGCAAAAAATACGGTAATTCTGGATGATGTGACTGATATTTAAAAGCGTTTAAAAGCCTTGAAGTGAAGTGTCACTGATGGCAACTAGGCTCTGCTTTCAGATATTAACTAGTATTTTAATACTAGACCAAATATATTTGCCTTCTCATGTCGTTTGGAATTAAAGCCAGCTGATCCCAGTTTACTGAAGCTGCCATGCTGTAGATTTTGGACTTGAGTTTGCGCACTGGAGATGTGAAATTTGAAGACCTACACACACAATCGTAATGTTACATGACTTATTTTTTTAATAAAACAAGTAATTGCAGGTAAATAAAAAAAAACATATTTATTATATATGTCAATGTTCTGGAACAGACATACAAAATAACACCAGGCCCAGGCAGGATCCTGGAAGTTTAAACCAGAAGATGAACCCCGTAGACTTGTCCCAGTACAAGTTTTAAGCCCTGAGGCACGTAACACATTATTAATACGTTTCATTTAAATTAGTGTTTTGGGCTTTTTAAAAGTTTCACATGATGCTGTGACTGAGATGAGACAGCCTGTTAGCAGCTGAGAGGGTTTGAAGGTGGGACTTTCCCATCGGCGTGACAGACCTTTACTGGGCAAACCCTTGTTCCAGAAATACAACATGGCCGCACCCAAAGATAATTTAAAAGACTTTTGGCTTCAGTTTTGGATGGAGTCGAGTCACCATCCACTTTTAGTGATTATTTCTCAACTTATTGAATCTCAAAGATTTCTGTCTGACCATCTTTGTGGTTCCAAAGAGTTGCTGACAGCCACACAGTTTCAAACCAGCAACTCACAACCTCTTCTCTGTTTGCTGCATGTGACGAGGGCATTATTGTCTTCTTACTCTGAACATGTCCGGTTTCTGTGTAAAGTGACCAGAATCTTCAGCAGGATACAACCACTGTTGGCTTTGACTTCTTTATGGGACGTGTTGGAAAGTTTAGAATAATAACTTGTCGTGTTGTAAACGATAAGGAACGTGTCAAATGTGGGCAGTGAATTTACAAACAGGACAGGAGAATGAAATTATTCATCCATCCATCCATTATCTTTACCCACATCTTCCTTTACTGGTCGCAGGGTCACTGGTGCCCATGTCCAGTAGTCACTGTGTGAGAGGTGGGGGACACTCTGAACATGTCTCCAGTCCATCACAGGGACACTTGGAGACAAACGAGACAAACAAACATTCATTTTCTCACATAGGAACAATTTAGAGTTACCTATCAGACTAACATGCATGTTTTTAGTCTGTGGGAGGAAACTGGAGTACCCGGAGAAAACCCACACAGCACGGAGAGAACATGCAAACTCCACCCAGAAAGGCCCCTGGCCGGGATTTGAACCAGAGCAACGTGCTCGCTGAGAAGCAGCAGCTCTACAAACTGATCCACTGTGCTGCTGAATGAAATTATGACATGGTAAAAAAGAAAAACTCAGAAAGGCTCACATGTACAGCTGATGCAGTCATCATGTCTGCAACATACTTCAGCACTGTGACACCCCCCCCCCCCCGTGTTGCTCCTCCCAGCATCATGGCATTCTGTAAATGAGCTGTGTGTCATGGGAAAGCTACATGTATGTTTTTAAATGGTTTGACATGTATAACTCATCCTGACACGGGTTTGTGTACTGTATAATCTGTTTTCATTAGAGAACGTGTGTGTATCAAATGACTTGTTAATCATGGTAATTTAAACGTCATTAGTTGGATAATGGATCATCAATGGCACTGTATATGTTTGTTTGTTAGAAAACTAATAAAAAAAGAACAAATGTCAATGTCGGACACAAACATGTGATACATGAGTGAGGGGAAACGGTTAAAGATGCAGAAGTTGACTCTTAATACCACTTTTTAAAGCTGATGGTTTTTGTTTTGTTTGTTTTTTACGATCGACTTTGTGACGACACCCCTCGTGGTTCAGCATCACCTCAACAAGGAAGAATCAAACAATTCAAGCAACACAACAATGTTATGTTTGGAAATTATGGACTACTTAAATGCAAATTTGCTAGAAGAGGAGAAAAAAGTTTTGTTTTTAAATATGTAAACTATTCCACAAATTTTGTAAGTCATTGTAATTTACATTATTTTCTATTTATTTTTTAATCATAATCATCACTGTACCCACATTTATTCTGTCCCCCTCCTGAATTTAAATTAAAAGTCATTTTATTTGACAGAAAGAGCTTGTTACTTTTGTGTAGCAGCATCAACACTAGTTATATTTATTTACTATCATAAGGTGCACTTTTGACAGCTTTTTTATTATTAATATGACTTTTTAGTTTGCCTATAGATACTTACTGGGAGCACAGTTATGGATATAAAACAGTGGTTCTCCAGATTAATTACAAAACTAACAAATGAAAAAGTTTACATTTATTACAAAAATATAAAATAATGCAAGTCATTCAGATAACAAAAAGAATAAAAATCGATTTGAGTTTTGATTTAAATATTTGAATAAAATTTTATTAAATAAAGATCTGTTTTTTGTAAGAGGTCATTCAACAAATTTCTGTTAAATATGGAACAAAGTCACTTAATTATTAGGAGTGAAAACCATTTAATTTTCCACAAATTTTGAAAGGGCTCAGACCTGAATGAAGATTTATTTTTTAATCCTCTTTGGACTTTTCTTCTACTCTAATAATAAATAAATAAAAATATCAATAGTTCATGACAAATCTTAGATTTTATACTTTCGCACACAACAGGTTTGCATGTATATACAGTATTGTGTGTTGCCTTTTACTTCAAGCTTCAGGCATATTTTGCAGCTCGAACATGTTTTTTGGTTTAAAAGCAACAAGAATGACTTTTTGTTTGTAAAGGTTGCAGACCTTTGCTGCAAAACTACTTTTGCAGCATTTGACACAATTATAATACCAGTGACGCTCCAGCCATGGTTGTCATGGAGATGTCCCACCCCTGGAAGCTGATTGATGCTAATCCCGCCTTTCTCCATTCCTATTGGTCTATTGATAAGCCTTTCAGATGACCTGGTTTGTGATTGGCTATGACAACAAGCAAACCCATCTTTTTTTAATTTATTTATTTATAAACAGTCTCTCCGACGTCGAGTGAACCTCAGCTGTACGGTGCGAGGCCGTGCAAAGCGCCTTTATAATCATGGCCAGGGGCGCAACTACATATTTTTGAGGTGGATGCGAACACATCACCCCCCCCCGCGCTCCCTTTTACCTGCCGCCTCATACAGCTTCCCTCCCTTAGTCATGCACTTAGAAAATACAGTAGTAATATTACGGATTTTTTTTAATGTTACATATTATAGCAGGTGATCATTTCAATTATAAATAAATAAGAAGTTTAATAAAGTACAAATATATAACAGTAGTGGTACTCAGTGCTCAACATTTTATGTAGCGGAAATATGAAATCTTAACAGCCTGGAGTTTTAACATTTATGACATTTAAACTG
>JARVGS010000672.1:6596964-6609605 GCA_031762315.1 Hypsolebias antenori
TCATTTTGTTTGCAAAAACGAACATAGCTGAATGATACAAGATATATATGTTGTGCCAGTTTATGCAAAGTTCAAACGTCATGTCAGTGGACCTTTAAGGGAGAAACATTTATTTGACGTTTGAACATCTGTCCCATCTTGCTCTCTGGTCTTTGTGAGCATTTGATGATTTCCATCCATCCATCATCTTTTACCCGCTTTTTCCTTTTTTTGGGTCATGGGGGTCACTGTGTTCCCTTTTGACGTTTCTAAACAGATCTCTTTCCTCTTCACTGATTGTCAGTCAGTGTTGAGCAGTCCAAACTCTGCGTCAGTGCCGCTGCATCTATGTTATGTGTTGTTTCTCTTGTCTTCTTCTTCCCACAGTTTGGCAGCTCCTCTCTGACTCCCTCACTTCTTTCCATGTTATTGTGCGCTGCCATGCTGAACACGCTGTGTGTTTCTTTTTGTTTTTCAGGATGATACGTGCCACGAAACCATCAGAAAACACGGTCCTTCTAGCTGTTGTGCCACAGAAGTAAGCTGGAAATATACTTAATGTGTTTTGTGGATGTTTGTTTATCAGGAAAATTAATTGGATTAAAAAAAGTCACAAATCCAAGAGTTAAAGACCCAGAAAACTTTGAAGGCTGTGTTTTAAATTGCTCGCAGTTTTATAAACAATTCAAGTGTCATTTAATCAGAGTTTAGAACTCAAACATTTTACTGTAAAACCTGTGGTTGTTCTAGTTACATTTGTTCTTATTTGAGCAACAATTTTTCCTAATTAGGCTTTTAAATTCCTTCTAATACGAGGCAGCTTTAGTTCTCTGTCTCCTTGGGAATTTTACACTTCCTGCATTTAAAGTCACACTGTCTTACTTTCTTACTTCTTGGAACCTGTTGTTGCTAAAATAACTGATAGTTGCAGGTGAATCATGAACCTCCACCTCGCTTGCTGCCGGGGGTCACATGTACTATTCTGTTTATTTATTTATTTTATTCATTATTTCAGCCTTTTTTTTTTTTTTTATTAAAAGAATGGCTGAGAAAACAAGTTTCTGTAAAAACTACTGTTTCATTCATGCTGCAGGTGTGCAGCTTCAGGAGCATGTTTAGGAAAATGAAAATAATTCTTTCTGTCATTCCACAGACTGTCGGACCAAGAGGAGCCGTCTGTTCTCCCATTACTGTGTGCTGGATTCAGCAGAGTACGTCCAGACACAACTGCTGAATGACTGCTGAATGACTGCTGACTGACTGCTGAATACCTGCTGTATGACTGACAAATGACAGCTGAATGACTGCTGAATGACTGCTGAACGAATGCAGAAAATCTGCTGTTTGACTGAAGAATGGCAGGTAAATGGTATGGTATGACTGTTGAATAAGAACTTAATGACTGCTGAATGACATCTAAATGACTGCTGAATGAATGCAGAATACCTGCTGTAAGACTAAAGAATGATAGCTGAATGACTGCTGAATGACAGCTAAATGACTGCTGAATGACTGCTGAATGACTGCTGAATGACAGCTGAATGACTGCTGAATGACTGCTGAATGAATGCAGAATATCTGCTGTATGACTGAAGAATGACAACTGAATGACAGCTGAATGACTGCTGAATGACAGCTGAATGACAGCTGAATGACAGCTGAATGACTGCTGAATGACAGCTGAATGACAGCTGAATGACTGCTGAATGACAGCTGAATGACTGCTGAATGAATGCAGAATATCTGCTGTATGACTGAAGACTAACAGCTGAATGACTGCTGAATGACTGCTCAATTAATGCTCAATTAATGCAGAATACTTAAAGAATGACAGGTAAATGGTATGGTATGACTGTTGAATAAGGACTTAATGACTGCTCAATGACTGCTGAATGACTGACAAATGACAGGTGAATGCTGAATGACTGCTGAGTAGCTGCTGAGTAACTTTTGAGTAACTGCTGAATGACCACTGACTGAACACTGGTTAAAATCTTAAAGATGAAAAAAAAAATGTAGCTAAAATCTAATGTAGCAAAAGGATAGGTAAAAGTGGCCAAACACTTGCTAAAAGTAGCAAAAGACTAGCTACAACATTCAATAAATACTTTAAACTAACTACTTAAAACTAAAAATGAAATCATGGCTTAAAACTATTAGTAAAAGATTAGCTAAAAGTAAAACTTACCCATGTATGAACTATCAGCTAAGAGTAGAAAAAGGCTAACTAGACACTCGCAGGACAGCATCTCTGACACACACGTTCATGATAGACGCTAAAACACAAACACACAAAATGTATTCTGACACACACACACACGATGGACTCTGGCGCACACACATTCATTAAATTGTTCAAGTTGTTAAAGTCAAATAGTCTGTCAAGCAGTAAAGGTACAAAAGCCTCAGCACCCATCTCCTGAAGGAGCGGAACATTTTTCAATATGAGAAATTAAAATAGCACAGAGTGAGCAGAAATAAAAATGTGTAAAATCATAAAAAGCAGGAAAACAAAAGTGTAAATGCTGACTCAGCATTAGATGGCTAGCAGCAGGTTTTCTGTGTTGTGTTAATGTGTAAGATTGACCTCAGGGATGCTGATGTTGACTCCATCCTGACCCGCTACGTTCTCTCTCTGCAGAGGTTTGTGGAGAACAGCAGCGTGTCAGCGTGTTACAACGAGCTCATACAGATCGAGCATGGAGAGGTGCGCTGCCAGTTCAAACTCAGGTACAAAACAATACAATTAAAAGAAAAACCCTCTGAACGACACTCCGTCCTCGTTAGCCCTCTGTGATGAACCCCTCACCCACAGGGCCTGCAACTCAGTCTTCACTGCTTTGGAGCACTGCCAAGAACCTGTGGAGATCACCAGTGAGGACCACATCATTCAGGTAGGCACACACACACACACACACACACACACACACACACACACTACAGGTGAAAACGTGTATTGTAATGTTTGTATTCTGTATTTATTTTTGAGAATAAATTCCAATAACCAAAGCAATTCACCACTTTGTACACACCACCATGTTTCCTTTCAAGGTCTGTGGCAAATTACTTGAAAAAAGAGCTGTAAAATGCGTAAACCAGGAGCTAAGCACCACTTACACAATTATTATTATTATTATTATTATTATTATTATTATTATTATTATTGTTGTTGTTGTTGTTGTTGTTGTTGTTGTTGTTGTTGATAATGATAGTGATGTTGATGATGATGGTTTCAATGCCACGCAGCTGTCAGTCTGATATTAAAATGTTACTTCTTAAGAGAAGACATCATTTTTATTCAGACGTCTTTAAGCATTGGTTTTTGTTCACATCATTGATTATTATTTATAACTGGACTATAAAAGAGAGTTTTATATTATATCAGAATGTATATTTATTTATTTATCGCTGCACAGAAATTGAGTAACAGTTTGTCATTTTTATTAATTAATTCAGTTTATATCACACCAAGTCACAACAGAAGTCATCTCCGGGCACTGAACAGAAACATTCGTATACAAAAATAATAATTTAACATTATTTATCTGAGGAGCAGACTGCTTTCATCGCAGACTCGCATCCTGAGCAAGCATAAAGGTGACAGTGGAAAGGAAAAACTCACTCATGAGGAAGAAACCTCTAGCAGAACCAGACTCAGGACAAGCGGACATCTTCGACCAGCTGGGTTTGAGAGGAACAGGAAGAACAGATACACATGAATGTTTTGGTATTTAAAGCCCCCTGAGACTTGTGCTTCAGACAGGGACTGTGAAGAACTGATAGCACCCATTACAGTACTGTGGAAGTTCAGTCTGATCACAAATGACAGGCTGAAAATAATTCTGTACTTTGCAGATATTAAGAACACTAAGAGTGAATTCTAATTCAGTCTGCTTTCTCCCATTATCACTAAATTGTTTGCCCAAATATAGGCATTCCCTGCTCTAAAGGAAATACAGTATATATATCCAATGGTGACAGGCAATAAATAAACATTAGTAGAAGGATTACACATAAATATGTTTTATTGTGCAGATTTTCAGGACATGTTTAGTACATTTGAATTCAAATGCAAGTTACAGCTCAAATACTGTTCAATTTTGTCCCCATCAATACCCTTTATGTCCAGGTCTCTCTTGTCAATGAGTCCTTGTGGCTCATTGAGACTAACCTGTATAAATAAAGGTTGAATTAATGAAAAACATCCCTCTGTGCATGTTTTGAGCATGACAACTTGAGAAAAAATGAGGAACTGACATACAGTTTATCATGTAGCTACATCTAAATGAAAGAAAGTTTCCCTTTTCAAATTGGGTTGCCAAGTCAAATTCCAAGATGGCCACCACCAAATATACAGTGATCCCCCACCTATTGTGGGGGCACATTCAAGAGATCTCTGCGATAGGGGAAAATCTGCAAAGTAGTGGCATTATTGATTTTATTATTTAGATATATATTCAGACTTTATAAACCTTCCCCACATTCCTACAAACATTTTCCACTCTCTTATTAACGTTTCCTTGTAAGAAATTTAATGGAGGACCTGAAAATTCAACCAGACACAGTTCAATACGTTTTATTTTGAAAAGACTGGTGGAAGTCAGCGCATGTCTGTGGAAACACACTGGAAAATCTGAGGAGGAAGAGGATGATTTAATGGCTGTGGAAGAACTGGAAGTTTGAACAGAGTTCAGAGAAAAAACCATTAACCTTCTTTTGGAGCTCAGATCGGGAGACTTGAGCCAGTGGTTAAACTCACTTCCCCAGGTAGAGGGTTGGGGCAGATGGAGAGAGTAGTGACATCACCGTGAGAGCTGAGTCCTGAGTGGGGTTGTTACTTAGTCTGGATCCTTCCAGAACTTGGTGGGTTAGTCAGAGAACAGACAAGGATCATACACATGGAAACAGGCTTTAAACTAATTATCTGAAGTTCAGTCGATACTTAGAGGTCAGGGAACACAAAAAAGGTTGATGTCCAGAAATCAGAAGCTTGGCAGGCATCCGCCAGGGGCGAGGTGAAACAGGAAAATCCAGAGCACAGAAACTTGGTCAGGATGAGGCGTACAGTCAGGAGCATGAGATAACTTGTTCAAGATTGCTATATGACAGGGACGACTATTGTATTTTCTGCCATACACGTTGCACTGCCATATAAGTTGCATCAGTCCATATTTGTCTAATGAAGTGGAAAGATCCATAAATATGTATTTTCGCTGTATACGTCGCATCTATTATGCTTCACCACTGGCACACCGCGTTTGTCACTCTTCACCGCTGACAACCTGGAAATGTGGACCAGTGTTGTGCCAAAAACTGATAGACCACCAAATGGCAGCCGCGGGAGCATGCATGGGAGGACTTTAACAAGAATTTAACTAGATTAACACTCAAAAACAATTATTTGTTTGCTCAAAATTATATTTAAGTGTGTATCAATCTAATGTTTGCTTAATAAATGTACTTTAATGGTCAAATTACCTGCATTTCACTGGGGCAGTGCAGCTGGATTGACGGTCGGTCCAAACAGCAAGCAGAACCAAGATGGGGAGACTTTGCCAGGCTAAAAGAGTCATTAAAAGCTGCTGAATATTCGCAGTCATCCAGGACATGGTAAATTCAAAAAAGTTAAAATAATAATAATAATAAAGTATAAAGTACTGTATAATAAATAAAATCCTGTTGTTTTTGTTGAACTTTTTTGAATTTGTCATTATAGCCACATTTTCTTATTACATGATACAACAACTAACAGCATGCCATACAACTATTACTACTCTGCTACCATCAAGTGGCTGAAAGTGGTACTGCTCAATTTTATTTTTATTTTTATTTTTTTTGCAGTCAGAATGAATGAAAACAGTAATATCTCAGCCACAAAATGGTTTATAAATATGGAGAAAAAAATCCATAAATATGACGCTTCGGCTTATAAGTCGCAGAGCATGTAAATTATACAAAAAAATTGCGACTTATACAAAGAAAAATATGGTATATGTAAACCAATCACTGGGCCGGTCGCGATAAACAATAAAGCAATTAATTGAATGATAAATGAAAATTATCAAACACATTTTCATTTATCGGCTTTATAGTTTCTTCATGTCTTTTTCTACTGAAGATACTGGATGACAAAAGTCTCAACTACGGTGCTCTTCACTGACCCCCCCCCTTTCTCTTTAAAATCCATTTTAACCATCCAAAATCATGTTTTTGGATCACTAAAAGCAGCTAAGCTGAGAAGCTAAGCTACAAGCTAAGCTAGCAGGCCAACCGCGGGAAAAAACATCTGTCTTGTTGAAGCTCCAAAATTCACGGTTAAAACCCGTGCCTTCATGTAAAAAGTTGTTTTTCTCTGCAAAAAGAAGCTGAGAACTTGTTTACTGATTTTTTTTTAATTAAAAACTTTGTGTGAAAAATGCTATGCTAAAGAGCTCAAACCACACCGAGCATCTGCCATTTTGAGAATCGAAGAGAGACTGCCCATGTAATGTTAAGGGGCCTCCCTCCCATTTTTCTTAAAGAGACACGCTGCTCGCTCCCTCACTATCCATCCTTCAGGTCAAACAGTTTGGTACTGCCATCCAGTGGTCAAAAAAAGTACTACATGCAAAACAAATTAAACATTTTTCTTAAATTTGACAATAATGACTAATTATTGTCATATTTCTAACAATATTATCATTTATCACAATAATTTCTAAGACAATTAATGACTAAGCAAAACTTGTTATTGTGACAGGCCTACCGTTCGCCCTTATCATTTGAGGAACCTATGCCTTCCAGTTTTTACAATGCTTAAATATATAGTTTCCTCAAATGATTAGAGTGGATAAAGATTAATCTGTGAGGTACAAGGTCTTCACTGGCCACCCCCAGGCTCCACCATTGTGTCTGGTCGTGCATTAAATTTCTCACTCCACTCGCACTCTACTCTGCCTTGTAGAAGCAAATAGAATAAGAAAATAAACGATCTCTGTTCTACACAGTGTAACTTCTACCCAATTGGTTATCTTGCACAAAACCATTAAGGTTTTCTTGCATTCCCTGTTTGATTTCAGATTAGAAAAACACATCTTGAGAACTACAAGCATTCAATAAGCATTCAGACAAGCGTGACATCAGCATTTTCCACGTTAAACAAAGAAAAGTTTGATAGGAGCTGGTAGTACACTGTGAATTTGCTCTGTAGGATAATAAATATCATCATTGTTAAAAGAAAGTGAACAGAATATTCACTATACAGTATATGAATCCAACCTTTGATCTTTGGCATGTTTTCAGTATGTGAACCCAGCGTTTGAGAGGATGATGGGTTACCACAGTGGCGAGTTGATCGGGAAAGAACTGACAGAACTTTCAAAAAGTGACAAGAACCGAGCTGACCTGCTGGACACGATCAACACCTGCATCAAAAAAGGAAAGGTGAGTCATGAATCCATGTGTCCCCCTCAAACTGACCATTGTGCAAAACAAGTCCTCAGTCTTTGTTGTGTCTGAAGGAATGGCAGGGCATTTACTTTGCCAAAAAGAAGTCTGGAGACAGCTTACAGCAGCAGGTGAAGATAATGCCCGTCATTGGACAAGGAGGGTAAGCTCTCAGTGGAAGCTCTCCAGTGGGCTGTGTTTTTCTAAGAAACCATAAATGCCAGACATATTTCTTTCCTTCTCCCTGCAGAAAAATACGACATTATGTTGCCATCAAGAAACCTCACATGGACAACAATAATCAGGTTAGTTTCATACAAGTTTATTTAATCAATTATTTCTAGTCTTTAATACAGCGAAGAAATAAAATATGCTGTTTCTTATGTAACAATGTGGACTTCATGATAGGTTACATGTATTCTAAACATTTAACTGGAGACATGGGATAACCACTGGCTGCAGGGTCTCTTCTCAGTTTCTACCTGCAGAGACGGGGTTGTTGCGTTGTGACCATCCATCCACATGACAACAGTGACTGGATTCTCTGACACCAAAACTTTTTTTAAACCCAAGCATCAGCGGAAACATTCCACTAATTTTTTCATGAGAAAACACCATTTACCTGAAAACAAGTGTTCGCTCATACATGCTATGGATGTGTTCAATCAATGCTCTACATTTACTGTTGTTTTTAGATTGATCACTGGCATGCACATTTTGTTGAAAAACATAAGTCACAGCGCCAGCTTGTGACCTGACATGAAAACTACAGTGGATTTAATATATTTTGCCGTCTTGCCTAAACAGCTATTGCAGTCACAGCACTGCTGTATGTATGTGTAATGTTTTACAATCAACACAGAAAAATGTTTAATGCTTCCAGAGACAAATCATGTGTAAACTGGACCTGACATTGCTGGGCTGAACTTACAGAGTCCGCTTCTATCCAGGCATGATACTCAAAGCATTCTACAACACAACCTGTGTCCTTATTTACACAGTCTATTCCATACACACACAGCACTTTGCTTTGGCACACCTGATTTGACTGAATGGGTGATTAACAAGCTTCTGCAGAGCTTAAGTAATTAAATCACTGAATCAGATGTGTTGGAACAGGGAACAACTAAAACATGTATGATGGTGTTCCTCAGGAACCTGTGTTGGGAACCATTGTTTTAAGCAACAGATACACACCAGGATGCTCAGTAAGGCCAAGACAGGGTAGAGGCCATTTACCAGGGCTAATTATACCTCGGGTACAGCTACAAAGGGTTCAACTTCAGCTAGATGTTTTCTTTCATTGTGTACAGAAGGTGAGTCAGCCGCTGGAATCTGCCTGCCAAGCCAAATGACATTCAGCTCAGTTCATGGGGATTGGGAACCTTAGACACAGTAGTCCCTGATCCCATTATTGAAATCATTGGTCTTCCTCCACAACCTGAACTGCAAAACACCAACTGGATTTTCAACCGTGGGACGAATTTGCATTTCCTTGTCTAAAAAGGGAAACCTCAGGATGTGCTAAATGTTTTTGCTGTAGGTCTAGCTGAAATGTCTCCAACCATAAGCTGAGGCATTGTTTGCAGAAGAACAAACAGGGTTCAGTAATGGTTGCTCAGCGTAGAACAGATCTTTGAGCTGTTGCTGATATGGGAATGATAAATGGACTGTACTTATATAGCGTCTTTCTATCTTATCAATACTCAAAGCGCTTTACAACACAGTCTGTGTCTCATTTACCCATTCATACAGCACTCTACTATATCTATAAAATAATAATCAGTGCTTTATCACATTCATACACCAATGGGACACACATCAGAAGCAATGAGGGGTTTGACATGTGACTACTGGTGGAATCAAACCCCCAACTCTTGCATTGGAGGACAACTGCTCTTACCACTCAGCCACAGGCATGAAAAGGGATGTTGTGAAAAGTATATTGAACTAAGCCAGTCTATCATACTTTTGTTGACTACAAAAAGTGTTTTGACAGTTTGGTAAGACGGTCTATGGGCAATCATGAGGTGGTTTAATATTATTAGAGGCATAATCAAGGCTATAGAGGCATTGTACAAGGCAGCAAAGAGTATGGTAATGCAACTCAGTGAGTGTTTTCCAACCATAGCTGGCATGTACCAAGGATAGTTACTCTCGCCAACACTGTGTAACATATTCTTGGAGCATATATCCAAGACACTGGTAGAAACCAATACCCCTGTAAAAATTAGAGTAAGAGAAATCAGCAATGTTCCCATTGCTGATGATATAGACCTTAAAAATTGATCCACCAATCATCAAGCCATTCAAGCAAACAACCTCGACTTGGTGAATGGTTGTCATAGCATGGAGATTAGTCTTGAGAAAACCAAGACTGTGGTATCTGTTAAACAGGAGATTCCTGTAGTGAACATCAAGGAGACATAACTCAAATTAAAGTCGAGACAAGGATGTCTAAAGCTGCCAGGGCCCTAGCTAAACTCAAACTTGTTTTATGCAATTGTTTTGTCAGTCCTTATCTATGCTGCAGATACCTGGACTCTGAACATTGAGATTGGGAAAAGAATATGCTGATTTGAAATGACCTACTACAGTACTGTCATCTACTTCATGTCTACTCATCCTCCCACACTACAAACGCTGAGATCCACCATAGAATCCATGTCCTCATAAGAAACCATGATTCCTTTCTAATGCAGTTCAAGAAGAAACTGAGGGGGTTTGCCCACGTAGTGAGGGCCAAGGAAACTCTGTCAAAAGTGATTGTTCAAGGAAAAGCTGAAGGAGCCCGTAAAAGGGTACATCCTCCTCGACATCCATACTTGTACAGAGCTCCCTTTTGTGACCTCAACCATTTTACTGAGGATTGTTCAAGGTGGAGGTTACTAGTGGATTATGTTTGTACTGCCTCGTGGCACTAGGCTAAGGGACTGATGATGATGATGGTGGTGATGAATCTCAGCAGTGGCTGAGCTTCCTCCTCAACATGAACTATTTTCAATTTCATGAGACCGCATGACTCAGTTGCAAGGTTTGACCGAATGTGTCTAACTCCATCTCTTTGCTGCTAAAAGTAATCTTAGATTCGCACATAAAGCTTGTTGGATGTACATTTTGTACTCATTAAGTCCCAGTGATCTGTCAGCAGTGTGAGTCACTGAGTGAGATTAATCTTGTGTAAACAGATTAGAGGCTTTCAAGTCCATAACTAAACCACCCAGGTGTGACTAACACAAAGTACAATACAAACTGTTACTTGCATATCATGTGTCAAACGTTGTTGTGTCATCATCGATCTTCTCCATAATGAGTGTTTGTTGTTGTTTAGATGTTTAAACCCTGTGGCTGGGTGGTCACACAGACTCTCGTCACTACATCCCAGCACTAAGCTGTAAAGCAAGCTTACTTTTTCCCATGCTGACTGTTACGGTTGTTACATTTGCTTTGTGGCTCAAAAGCCCAACAGCCTCAGCTTAGCTTCAAACCCCTCCACTAACCACCTCGGTCCAGTCAGTAATCCCACCAAGTCAGTCAAAACATGTCCAGCTGACATAGACCTGCAGTGTTCTCAGGCTGTTTACATCAAATATGATATCTGAATCACTGTAATTCTGTCACATGACCATTCAACAGTCACATGTCATCACCAACACCCAGACCAGGTGGTCAACATATTTTACATGAATGATGACTTACCTTGAATCCAAGAGGTAATAAATATTTAACATTTACATTGTATTTTTCTGGGCTAATCGATATGTGTGCTAACTGCTAACTAAAAAGTTTATGATGAAATTGTAAACAGTAATTTCAATATTAGGCCTATTTACCTTCCCCAGCATCATTAAAACATACTTTTTCAACTGTTCTGTCTTTTGTCAGAAACAGGTTCTGGTCATGGACAACATGAAACTCATGCTGGTGGAAAGAGTGCTGCTCTTTGCTTCACCCTCTTTACTTGCACCACAATAATAAAGTTTCAGTCCCAAATTAAAATTAAATTCCCGAGAAAATCTTAAAATCTGATAAAGACGATGAGAGTCACGCTGTAAGCTACATGAGTCAATTCAAAACAATAAAACTATCCATTCTTTCACATGGTATGGGAAATGAAGTGGACCTGTTTTCCTTACGTATAAAACACCCTGAAAGGACATATTTTGAAGTGGTGCCAAATAACACAAATTAATTGATTTCCTGCCTGATGTTTTGCTACCAAAACCTTTAGCGGTTTACATCCTAAAACATGTTTTAGCAGTACAGCAGATTTTTACTTCAGTTGTACATGAAGATACTTCTACAGAAGTAGTGCTGATGGAATGTGTCATCAAAGCGCAATACCCTAATACGAGTTACAGCAAAGGTCTTACATTTAACTGTTTCTTGCTCTGTCAGATTCACAAGGTGAACATGGAAGACAAATGCAGTGGAGACCACTCTCAGTCAGGTGACTAACTACTCAACATTTATTCACACAGTCATATGTTTTAACACCTGGTTTACACTGTCTTAAAAGACGCATTACAACCTTAAACGTCAAGTTATTTTAATGAGATTTTATGTCAGGGATGACAAAAGTAGGACAGAGTTCTTAAAGTGGGTGGGAAATGATCCATGGTGTAAATCTAAACTGTGTGGCACTACAGTAAAATCCAGGGCAACCACTTGTCTCCAGAAGCCCATGGTAACTTTTGTGTAGAGCACCGTTCATTCCATTACAGGGACAGAGGGAAAGATTGAGATATTTTGATCTGGGGGGTGTTGTGGGGAATGCATTCTTCTTTTGTCAGCATGTTGGAATGAAAAAGCTTCGCTCCGTCTCACAGCGAGGAAAACAATTGCAGGAACAATCTGTCCATCCATCCTTCTGTCCATCCATTCATCAACCTATCTATCCTTCTGTTCATTCATCCATCCATCCATCCACCCTTCCATCCTTCTGTCCATCCATTCATCAACCCATCCATCCTTCTGTTCATCCATCTGTCCATCCACCCTTCCATCCTTCTGTTCATCCATCCATCCATCATCCACTCTTCCATCCTTATGTCCATCCATTCATCAACCCATCCATCCTTCTGTTCATCCATCCATCTTTCCATCCATTCATCAACCCATCCATCCTTCTGTTCATCCATCCATCATCCATCCATCCATACATCATCTATCTATCTATCTATCTATCTATCTATCTATCTATCTATCTATCTATCTATCTATCTATCTATCTATCT
>JARVGS010000672.1:6628762-6639833 GCA_031762315.1 Hypsolebias antenori
AGACTGAAGAAGTATTTTGCATAAAAGATGAAACGGTTCAAGAAGTTTTTTTTTTTTTATTTTATTTTTTTTTTTTTTACCAAGAGGACCTGACTTAACTTTCTTAGGTTTCAGCTGTAGTGTTTGTTCTACCTGGTACTATTAAGTACCCAGGGCGTGTATTTCACCAAATGTAAACAGGGCCTAGAGGTTACACTTCCATGACTAGGTTGTGTGTAATTTTAACAATAAATGTGTAAAAATAGTTCTTTTAATAAAATATATAAAAACTACCTGATATTTACAGACATCTCAGACACCATTCTGACAGTGTGTTTCAGTAAATGAGTGTAAAAATAACCGACCAAAGAACAATCTGCTTTGTTGTTCTAACAGAGCACAAGCAGCGACTACGAGAGTCAGAACAACTTGAGAAACTCTCCGGAAAATCGTCTGCTGATAAAGAGAATGCTGATCAAGTGTGCAGATGTGGCGAACCCCTGCAGGCCGCTGCAGCTCTGCATCGAGTGGGCTGGACGCATCTCTGAGGAGTACTTTGCACAGGTCAGAGGGAAGCTGGATATACAAAAGAAGGTTTTCAAAAGACTGTGCTGGTTTTTTAAAATATATTTCTTCCATTATTTCACTTTTTATGGTTATTAATTTTGTGGGTTTTCATCTGCAAAAGGACACAAGAAAGAATTTGTGTTTGTGTCCATGCAGACGGACGAGGAGAAGCGTCAGGGGCTGCCCGTGGTGATGCCTGTGTTCGACAGGAACACCTGCAGTGTACCCAAATCTCAGATTTCCTTCATCGACTACTTCATCACAGACATGTTTGACGCCTGGGATGGTAAGACCCGCATGTCCAGCCCAACTCTAGTTATCTTTGGATGAAGTGTGTTTGCTTTCATCACCTGCTACGTTTCTAAAAGAAATCAAGATTAAAGTCAGGCCTGGTTAGGCTCAGAAACTGGAAATTAGGTCATTCTGCCATTTCTGTGACTTTGTATTAGTTTAAACAAACCATAGTTGAAAGTGAATATTACTTGTGCAGAACTTATTGTCTACATAGTGTGTTCACTGAAATGACTATTCTTCCTAAAGATTCCGTGATAGTGCATGTCAGAAGAGTTTTCAAAGGTTCAGACATTCACATAAATAACTAGAAAATATATGTTCTTCCTGTTCGCTCAGATATAATGAGCTCTAAATGTAACCAAATCCAAAAGTTGAGTACAATGAGTACTTTTGGAAAGTGGCTGGTGCATAGAAGAAGCATCACATGGTTCATGTCCATCACAGCGTGTAAATCAGTTTCAAAGTCCTGCTGAAGTTTTTACACAACAGCCAAAGTCAGAACAAGTTCTCATCAGTGGTTCTTTGACCATCATTTATTTCAGAAAAGCTCTGTATGACTGATATTGATGCTCCATCAGTGAACATTCATTTCTCCTGCTATTTCTTGCACCTAAACCTTAACTTCAGCTGTCAACATTGAATTGTGCCTGTGTTTAAACACTGACTGTGACCTGTGATTGTAATATCTCAATACACTTTATTTCCACAGAAAAAAATGGAGCTAAACCAAAGAGCTGCAGCTAACTATAAAATACATTAAAATCACTGAAACATGATGCATTGATACATACATACATCCATTGTCTTGCACTTGTTCCAAAGTCGGGTCACAGGGGCAGCAGCTTGATCAAGGAGGTTCAGACATCTCTTTCTACATCCACCTCTTCCAGCTCTTCTGGGAGGACTCCAAGGTGTTCCCAGGCATAGTCTCTCCAGCATGTCCTGGGTCTTCCCCGGGGTCTCCTCCCAGTCGGACATGCCTGAAGCACCTCCCTAGGGAGACGCCCAGGGAGCATCCTTACCAGATGCCCAAATCACCTGAACTGGCTCCTCTCGATGTGGAGGAGCAGCAGTTCTACTCTGAGTCTCTCCTGATAACTGAACTTCTCACCTCATCTCTAAGGGAGAGTCCAGCTACCCTGCAGAGGAAACTCATTTCAACCTCCTGTATCCACAATCACATTCTTTCTGTCACTACCCAGAGCTTGTGACCATAGGTGAGGGCAGGAACGTAGAACGACCAGTAAACAGAGCTTTGCATTAAAGCTCAGCTCCCTCTTCACCACACTAGACCAGTAAGAGTCCACAATACTGCAGATGCTGCACCAATCCGTATGTCAGTCTCATGCCCCATTCTTCCCTCACTTGTGAACAAAACCCCGAGATGAACTTGCACTCCTCCATTTGAGATAGAACCTCACCCTCGACCTGAAGAGAGCACCCTTTTCCAACTGAGGCCCATGACCTCAGATTTGGAGGAGATGATTCTCATTCCATCTGCTTCACACTCGACTGTGAACCGCTCCAGTGAGAGCTGGAGATCACGGCACACTGACGCCAACAGGACCACATCATCTGCAAAGAGCAGAGATGGAATCCTGAGGCCACCGAACCAGAATCCCTCCATATGGTGGCTGCACCGAGAAATCCTGTCCATCAAAGTTATGAACAGAATCTGTGACAACGGAGTCTAGTTCCCACCCTGAAGGGGTCCGACTTACTACCGCAAACAAAACTCTCGCACCGATTGTATGCATTGATTGATTGATTGATTTATTAACCTTTATTTAACCAGGTAAATCCCACTGAGATCACAGATCTCTTTTGCAAGGAAGGCCTGGGCCTGAAGGCAGCCCAACATGCATGTTTTTATTCTGTGGGAGGAAACCAGAGTACCCAGAGAAAGCTCACGCATTCACGAGAAGAACATGCAAACTCCACACAGAAAGACCCCAGTTCCAACCAGGGATTGAACCTAGGACCTTCTTGTTGTGAGGCAACACCACTGAGCCATCGTGCTGCGGTGCATTCATGCAATTATTTAAAAAAAAAAATGAATGAATGATTTAGAACCTGTTACAAGGATCCAACAAAGAGTGAAGGGAGATACTGAATACACTGTGGAAGGAAATGATCAAATAATCTGGCAGGCAGATCACAGCCTGGTGTGATGAGGAAAACTGGAAGTAACCTAAACACGACGACTTCGACAAAATAAAACAGGTAGTAAGATTTATGGAGAGAAAAATCAAGGAATACAAAGCAATAATGTAGAAACAAAAAAACTGGAGCAAGATACTATAAAACATAACAAAATGCCTTTTGGAGAAAAGCGTCATGGTCTTTGTTAGAGATTGAGTAATTTTGCCACAATGACGAGAAATTTAAGGAGGAGTCAAGACGAAGATTTCAGACCTGAGAACACTGTCATCATGCTGCTAGGCTGGAGCATTGCACAACTTCCCATAAATAACAGCTAGACATTTTAAACTTGGACACAGCAGGGTGGTCCAACAGGACAATGGTCCCAAACACAATCAGAGCATCAGAGCTAATCCAGTCATTTTTATTTAAATTTTTTATGTCTTATTCAAGATAATGTGCTGAGTGGTGGGACGGTGCCTGGCGCCCTCTATTGGCCAGCTGCCACTGATTCAAGCCCATCATGCCCATAGCGAGTGTGTGTAAAGTTGAGTTAAATGAATCTAAAGCTCTCTCTGCTGTCCATACCTTCATTTTTCCTTCCTGCCTGCAGAATTGTAAAGGATATGAATGATGCTTATATAAGCTTCTCATTCCCAGAGTTGGACTTCCAGAGAGGGAACTTGTTTACTGTCAGTAAAGCTCTGATGTCATGGAAAGACCAAATACCAGTGGGCCAGAGCATCAGGGGATGGGAAGTTGGGAAAACAGTGGAAGGAACAGGGTTTTACAGTTTACCAGGGAGTAGAACTTCACTTGCACGTAATCACAAAACACACATGAACAGGCTTTAAATCGGCCCGGGTCACTGTCAGTTCATGCCGGGGGTCAGGGATGCAGCTCGGGTCATTAACAGGCCGGAAACGCGGATGTAAACATCTTAGGCCCAGTGGGACATGTGCTGGGAACGCACACACACACTCTGCAGAGCAACAGCTTTGTGTGAGATACAGACTGACAGGAAGACTGCTCAACCGCATCAGTCCTTTAATGTGGGAGCGACATCACAGAGTACACAACATTAGCTGCTGTGCCTGGACTAATAACACACATCCTCACACAAACACCAGCCTGAAGGCTGCAGCCTGGCATGCAGGAGAACTTTGACTAAAATCAGTGTAGATCAGTGAAGTTTGATGCCAAAGATTGACTCTGACACGTAATGCTACACTTTGAAGTCCAGCTGTTGCACAGTGAGTGCTTAGGTAGCTTCTTTGTAGAGGCCTTTAATGTTGTATCAACTCTAAATGTACATCGCTTTCTGAGTTTCATGAAATATTTTTCAAAACTTCATGAGAAGTTTTGCTAACGCTACAAACACAGCTGAAAACAACATGGTTGGCATTCACTAGCCGTGTCTTGTGCTGACTGATTGTATCTGAGCCATGGTTTGTCACATGTGTTTTACCATGTGGAAAATAAAGCGAATGCAACTGGAAGATAGATTTGTTGTTAAGTTGCTTTTCAGATATCCTCCAGTTACACCAGAAGCCAAAAACTCTGATCTTTTCCTTTGGAGACAGTCATTAGCTGATGTGTTCCCAGGTCAGCAGAAAATAAACTTTATTTTAGATTTTATGTTGGATTTGGCTCAGATTGAAAGAATCAACTTTCACCCCAATAAATCCTGTTTGACAAACGGCTTTTAATGTTTTTATTTCTTAAAAACAGAAAAAAAAAAAATCAGATTTTTTTTTTTTTTTTTTAATGTACAGTACCTCATTTTTGGGACCACGCCGACCCACTATAAGTGAAAAACCGTGAAATATGGATACAGTAGTCCAATTTCAAGTTCAGTTCAATTGTAGTAACTTTGTCATGACGTGCCAGGCTGCAAACACACTCATCACCTGTTACTCCCAATCTCCCTTTTTAAATAAACCAATTTAAATTTAAATACTGTAACATTTTAAATAAGCAATCCATGCAGCATGGATTGTTTATTTAAAATGTTAGAGAAGAGAAGCAGGACATCAAGGGATGTCTCACAGCTTCAGCTCTGCAGCACGGAGCAGAAATGAACTTCTTGATCAACTACACTGAAACAACTGAACATAGAAATTCTAAAATAACTAAAATAACTTTTAACACATATTTTGTGATTATGGTGTTTTTACGATGTGACATACTTTGAATATTTAGTTAGAAGACAAAAGTTGATCGGTGCATCGGACAGCAAAGGGTTAACCCTTCACAAAGCAGCAGCAAGAGAAATGTGGGCGTGGCAGAGAAGAAGATCAGCTGATCAGCTGCAGGAGGGAGCTTCTCCTACACTTGTGGGCTGTACACATGGTGCAAAACATAAAAAAATAATTTATTTTAAATAAACAATTCAACAATCAGCCAATTGTGTCATGTCCAGTCTTACTTTGAAAAACCAAAATGTAGAAAATCTGCAAAAAACTAACCGTGAAGTAACGAGGGATTACTGCATGTATTCATATCTATAGATGTTCCCAAAGCCGACAGATGTGTGTGTGTGTGTGTGTTTGTTTCAGGTTATAATGTGGGGACCAACTTTGCAAAATATCCTACACTGTGGAAACCAACTGTTCTTTATGGGGACCAAAGTCAGTCTCGTTGCGGGGTTTAGGAGTTAGCTTTATGACTAGGGTGAATTAAAGTAAATTACAAATAAAGTCCAGATGTTTTTGTATCAAATGTTTTTTGAATGACTAAGGTGTGAACTGCGGATGGGTTAGGGTTTGGCATGTACTAGTAATGGTTGGTTTTAGGGTAAGGGTCAGGGTTAGGCTATAGAAATTAATGGAATTCAATGCAAAGTCCCCACAAAGTACATTTACAAGAACGTGCATGTGTATGTCCACGTGTTTTGGTTATATTTTCTCTGCTGACAGCCTTTCTGTCTTTGCAGCCTTTGCCAGCCTCCCTAATCTGATCGAGCACCTGTCGGAGAACTACAAGTACTGGAGGAACATGGATGACATGAAGTGTAAAAGTCTGCGTCTTCCTCCTTCCTCTTGACCTTCTCCTCTTCGCCGCCTACGTTCAGATCAGGGTTGGACACCGCATCGGCCCGGCGTTGAACAGTTCCTACTTCAGCTGTGATTCCTCACAGTGATGTGCCCTCTCAGTTGGCTTTGGACACATCTGGAAAAATCAGACATCTGGGGAAAAAATACACAACTGACCAAATCCCAGCCAATTTCCTTGTTGACTTTAACTAGATGTTGTGTTCTGCCAGAGAATGAAGGCCACATCAACTGTCAGGGGCCTCTTCTTGGCCCCAATAAATATTTCTGAAACTGTGGCACTGAAGGCTCACGTGACAATCGTTACCCAACAGTGTAGTGTACCAGAAGCCTGCACTTTAAGTTTATCAAGACATTTTGACGTCCATTTTGCTTTTCATATTTCCTTTTCTTTAAACAAACTGTTGTAGGAGGAATGTTACCTGGAGTGACTGAGCTTTACGGTTAACATGAGGTCTCCTCTTCAAACTTCCTGTCCTAATGGCAAACCTGAGAAGGTGCTCAGCTTGAGTTGTTCTTTCTAAACAACCGTACGACACAAGAATGTGTCAGGGACCAAATTCTAAGCAACTCCTGCCCATAATGGTCGTGTGCTACGATGCCAGGCCCATACCCTGGGTTTGTGCGTTTCAGGTTCCCTAAGTGAGTGGAGCTAACTAAGAACTGGAGACACTGGTCAGAGTCTGGAGTCCACGTCTTTCAGGAGGTACTCTACATTCACTTTGGTTTAGTTGAACATGAAACTTGTTTAGATGTTATTTTTATATCCCATCATTGTTATGGCCTTGAAGCCAGGCCGCCTCAGATTGCGAGCTCATCTGGGATCTGATCCCAGGACATCGCACACCCGAAGCGAGAATCGCTCCTCGCAAGAAGGATAGTTTAGGAAACAGGCGACCTGCAAAGACACCCAGGGTGTAGATTTCCTACCTGTCCTGACAAAAGGCAGTGTTTTGTGGCGATTGCAGGGTTGTCAGTTTATGTAGCTTATAACAAATGAATATCTCAGCCCATAACGTGTTGTAGTTTGTCATGAGGCAGTCTTTTTACACTGTGAAGCAGCTGAGGATGATGTGAACTGTCAGGGTTGCACTGAATGAGCGCTGTTTAGCCATTAAATGTTTGTTAGCTTTGCAACACTAACTGTAGACGGACAAAAGAAGAAGCAAGTCAGGTGTAGCCGCAAATTTATGCATCCGTCCATCTATTTTTATTTTTTAAACCTGCTCTTCCGTGCAGTGTCACGGGGAAATGGCACTTATCTCCAAAATCATTGGGTGCAAGGAAGGTAGTCCCTGGACAGGTCTCCAGTCCATCACAGGGACACATAGAGGCCAACGAGACAAACATAAACACCTTTAGACATACTAATTCACATGAAAGTAGTAGAATTGTGCAAAAACAAACAACTGATCAACTAACTGTTGTTGCTGACGTCTGGAACCTGTCTGAAGAGCTGGGAACTGTCTTCTGACAGAAAACATGTTCAGCTCTAAAAACCACACTGCTGATAAATATATTTATTTTTAAATGGTCAAAAAATCAGCCTGTCTCCACTTCAAGCATATAGTCCAGTAAATGAAACCATAAATGTGGAGACAGCTGCCAAAATAAGTCCTGGTTTTTTAATAAGTGGCTGCACAAAATGCAGACTCTCTGGTTGCAAACGTTCAGAACTCAACGATGCTGCGACAGAAAACTTTCATTTTTGTTTTTAACCACGTTGTGTCAAGTTGGAGTTGCTAACTACACTTCCAACCCAGCGAGATGCTCCATCAACATGTATGTTTCTGGCCTGTGGAAGAAAGCCCACACGGCACGAGGAGCACAAGAAATCGTCACACATTAAAGCTGCAACCAGATTAGAACCTGCAACTTTTTAGCTGCGAGGTGATGACTCTAAATGTACTAAATCTCTGGGGTGAGTCCATGTGGAGCAGCACTGATGGTGAACAAACTGGACTTCACAGCAGCTGTCTGTCTGTCTGCTCCTTCTGCTAACCAGCCAAACACTCTCTTCTGGCTCAACAGTTTATACAAAGCTTTGGTGTTGTTGGTTTAGTTTGGTGTGTGTGCCCTCTGGTGGTATTAAAGAAGCCACACACAACAAACCATCTGATAAATTAGTCTAGTTGTGAATGTAATCACGATCGATCAAAGTCACTTTTTGTGTTTGTGCTTTCAGAAGCAGAAACTAAAGCCTTTTGCTTACCAGCATCTCTCAGGTCACATAGGAGTGAAACAGAAACCACTAAAGCCAACAGAATGGTGATGGACTTAATCGGAGGCTAACGTGTAAAATGCTGCTGTGAGATCATGTTTAGGTGTTTTACCAGTTCCCATGCTGACTGGGAACACCTGAGGAACTGTAGCTCTGTGACACACGACAGAGAGAGCTCCTGACAGGTGCCTTGTTTCTTGCTCGTCTTCACAGAAGCATGTTTTTGTTGAAGAAAATTACACGAAAGAACAAATATATCTGTTGCTTCATGGTTCTTCTCTCTGATCCTGACACAGTGTGTGTGTGTTAAACCATTTGTCTTTTTACAGACGAACTGCATCAGGCTGGTCAAACATGAACTCGTTGGCCTAGGAGTTTCATCTAGGGCTACACAATCTATTAAACATTTACTGTAACTTCAATATCAGTGTATGCAGTATTTATATTGCACGGAGTGCAAATGTTTAATTCAGCTCAGTTTCTTTATGCAGCGTCAGTTCCCAACAAGTCATCTCGTCTCTTAACATGGTGCCCTCGACCGGGTCTTTATTTAAATCTCACCATAATGATAGCAAATGATTGAAGCCCACTTGTTCTGTCATTACGATGCTCACAACCCTCTCCAAAAGGGGAGAACAGCTCCATCAGATTGCAAACTATATATTTTTTGACTGCATTTATTTTTCAGCTATATTGAAATTCTTTGCAATACTGCTGTTGCACACACTGGTAAAGCCGCTTTATATATTGTGCAGCCTTAAGTAGAGCTCAATGATGAAGCTGATAAAGATGTTCACATTATGTTCCCTGTATTTACAGTTCTGTAGTGATGTTATGAAGCTTTTAAGAAATGCCTTAATCATGTTACATTTTAATGTTCAGATGTGCTTTTGTTGCAATCCACGGTAATCTACCTAGTCTTTCCTATACACACTTTGCTTATATTGCTTTGCTTTTTTTATGTATTTTGCAGAGGGGTGTTTGCTCTGGATGAAAAATATTGCTAAATATTTCTAAAATATATAAAAAATAAAAAAGGAAGCATAAAAATTGTGACTTGGAACCACATCTTAAACTCTAAATTTTTCGTGGCTGCTTTTAGTCAACAGGAGAAGATATTTTGCTAGAGTGTAACAAAGATTTTTTATTCATAAAGATATTTTGAATGCTGCGTTTTTACACAGCAGACAGCCATAAGCATCAGTGACTGGACTATTGTTTTGTTGAAAAGACAGTCAGTCTCTTTAAATGAATAGTTTGGTGACTTGTGAAGCCATGTTCTGTAAAATATTAAAACGTTCCTTATCAGTCGTGACAAATGTTGTTGAGCACAGAGTGTAGAGAAAAAGGCAAGTTTCCATCCAGGCAATGCTAGAGGCTAGCCAAATGAGGCCCTGTGTGTCATCACTTTACAAACTGATAAATTATTTATTTCTCAAACATGACAAAGCACTGTATAACTACCATGGCTAAAATTAAATACACTTTTTCATAAAACCGTTTGGTATGTTGCTGTTTTCCCAACCACAATCTGTTAGTGTGCTTGTATAAAGTCTGCTGATGGTGATGCATGCTGAATTACTGGTCTACTCAATGAGTTTTGGACTGACTAGATGTGCAAACTGTGTTGCCAACTTAGGAAATTTGTGCCATTATTACAGTTTTCAGACACCTTTAGCAACTTTTATTATTTAAGCAATTATTTTTATTGGAAAGCAAACTTTTGATGCAAAAATCCCAGAAATACTAGCTAAAAGTCCATACTGTATGTACTTAACATTAACACAGTCTCTGAAAGTATTTTAGTGTCGCCAAGGTCTTAACTTGCTATGGTTCAATAAAGAAACATCAGTTTAACTGTCTCAAAGTACTTCATTTCAGCACAAGCATGAAATGGGAATTTTTTTTTTTTATGGAAACCAAGCATTTTGATCGAAAATCTAGTTAAAAAAACATGTACTGTACTGTAACGTTGAGGCGGTCACTCAAGCACCAGACATTTTGCTCTTACTAACAATTTATTCAGGAACAATAATTACAGGTTAGCTAACTCCGAGCCACTGTTCGGCTGTAGCTCACGCCGAAGCTCCTCATCATCACAACAGGTGCATCCTGCTGCATCATACAGACAGAACAACCAAAACCCCCACCCCATAATCATTTCCCAACAACCCCTGCAAAGAAAAAAAAAAAAAAAGAAGTTCCTCGTCCTCGAGGGAACAAAACATTCTCTAAGGCAGGGAGGCAGTTGGTGTTGCCTCCTTGGCCTCATGGGGCCTCGAGAGGAAACAGGAGCTGTAGGGACTGGATGTGAAGACAGCTCCTGCTGCGAATCCAACTGTGTATGGGCATGGGGACTTTGCATGCATCCTTCCAGGAAAGGGGGGAAGAATATCCTCTATAGGAGGCCACTCTGTCCCTGTGCAGGACCTCCTTCCTGCCTCTAGGGGAGAAATGACAACAGAGGGAGAGTGGCCAGAGAAGAGCATAAACTAAAGATGATCAGAGGAGCAGAACGTAGATAAATGTGTGGGCACTGGACAGGGGTCTAAACATGACAGTCTATCCATTTTCTTCCACTTATCCAGGGTCAGGTCGCGGGGGTAGCAGCTTAAGTAGGGAGGCCCAGACTTCCCTCTCCCCAGTCACATGGGCCAGCTTGTCCTGGGGAATGCTGAGGCATTCCTAGGCCAGCTGAGAAACATAGTCCCTCCAGCGTGTCTTGGGTCTTCCTCTGGGTCTCCTGCCAGTGGAACGTATCTGGAACATCTCACCAGGGAGGCGTCCAGGAGGCATCCTAACCAGATGCCCGAGC